>CM069451.1:36796448-36827052 GCA_035610835.1 Ophiura sarsii | reverse complement strand
TACTGGTGGACGGTCCTCTCAGTTTGCGGCGGAGGGCAGGCTTTTTTCTTTCTTTAAAGGTAGATGTTCCGATTTTCAACTTGAAGTTTTCTATTCGACATGAAAGGTCATCCTTAAAAAAGTCGTATTCCAAAGTTTGAGTTGCATAACTCTAATGGTTCTTATTTCGACGCACAAGATGCCGTGAAATGTGCCCATTGAGTTGTACACAAACTATATTGGTGGTTACCACTTTTCGCGGTAATTCGATGTTATTTCACCGATTTCTTCGTAATCATACTGATTTGGACCATCAATTTTCAGTATGTTAATCAGAAAAATATGATCTTTCATATGATATGAAAATCTCCATATCTTTGAGAAAAATCTGTGTTATGAAAATGTGATCGGGTCATCTACCTTTAATTGTTTTATCATTAAATATTTATTTTATTTTTACCATTTTTTAAAATTCTGGGTCGGGCCAATAGAACATCTATATCGTCCCCTAATTGTGCGTAAGCTAAGACTCTATTACAATTAGGGGCATCAAAACTCAATACAAAAATAGTAATATAATTAAATAAAAAAACTTTATGAGAACAAACGCCGTCAGGCTATTTATTACAGCTTTTTACGTCAACAGTAGGCATTGCGTTGACTTTTGGAAATTCCGGTATAACGCGTGATGCTCATCATGCAATACCATATAATTTACATTATATCAGAGATAATCAAAACAAAGGGAGTATCGTAAATTGTCTCTATTGGTAGAAAACGTGTGCTATGTCTGTCTCGCTCGCGCCTGTGTGACTCGCATGTTTAAAATGCCTGGTATTCAACAGCTCAGCTGCTAGTAGTAAAGTGTTCAACAAAAGAAAGTCATACCATTTGTTTAGGTCCATTTATAGTCATTTTCGATTATCTTTTTACCAAACAGGCTAGATATACATTTTGATGATTTTTTTCCGGCACATTTTGATACCAAACATAACACCTAATAACAAAGATAAACCATGATTAGCGCTATTTAAACAAAATTAGTCACTTTTCAAAAGTCACATTTTCAATACACTACGCGGGAGGAAAAAGGGTGTGTGTGAGGTTTACCCGTGTGCGACACTGTGATAACACCAGGATTGACCGGGCAATCAATCACACAGTGCAGCCGTTGGGTCGTACACTTCGTGAGCGGGATATTTGATTTCGAACATGAAGTGCATTAAATTAAATTAGGGATACACCTTGGTTTGGTTTGGTTTGGTTTGGGTTAGCTGTAGATATCAATGAAGCATTTCAAATAACACACATTTACACATCAGTCAGTAAAAAATATTATAAATTTCTCTTATTTCAGATTGATGTAACATAAAATGCTGTTGACTCTGTTAACTCAAATTGTTCAAATTAATTGCACCGATATAATAAAAAATTAAGATCTTGTATGACTAAAAAATAATTTGATTAATCGGTCCATGTTCTCCTTTCCATAAAATCCCTTTACATTCATATCCTTCACCCTTGCATGACACTTTTAATTTGAATTAGCCCGCGCATCTGAGGGGAAATGCGCAGCGTTCACCACGGGACTGATACGGCTTATGTGATTGTTAAAAATTGGTGTTTTTTCCCCGCGTAGTGTATTGAAAATGTGACTTACTTGGTGCTAATCATGGTTATCTTTGTTGTTAGGTGTTATGTTTGGTATCACAATATGCCAAAAAGATTCATGCAAATGTCTATCTAGCCTCGTTGGTAAAACAATAATCACAAGTTACTTTAAAGGAAAGTGTAATGACTTTCTTTTGTTGAGCACTTTATATTGCGACAACAAATCGTCTCTCATATTATGATATATTAAACTATCTCTAGAAAAAACGCGTCGGTTGAAATTCAAATCTCATATTTAAATTTATTGCATGAATTCACCAATGCGATTTACGTAGCAATTAACATTTTGTTTTTATACAACTATTTCACTCGGTGTTTTATTATACCTAAACTCGAACCCACGAGCCCTCGGTACAATGAGGTCATCTTTTAAGATCGATATAGTTTCTGGGAGTGAGAGTGTCGGGTTATTTATTACTTTTGAGGGGTTATTTCATGACAGCGCTAGTGGCTACGTGGCCTTTATATGTTTCATTATGATTCATTTTTAATCCGAGACACAACTCACGTATATGGCCATACGGGTATGTGCGACTACCAAGACCGCCTTTTCACAGCCTGTCAGCCACTCATAAGCATCTCATTTCACTGATAAGTCGTTCCAAAAGCTATACAATCCAAACTCTCCCGTTAGATGCCATCAGTTCCATAAGACCCCCAATTTAGGTTGTGTCAGTTTGGTAAGCCCCTGTTTTCAGACTGCCCAGACACACACCCCTACCCTCTTTCAATTTGAAAAATATGATGTCGACATTATAAGATAAATCAAATGGGCAAGTCGACTTCCTAAACGTATGAGGCCGATATGGTGAGATTTATTAACTTGCCAAGTCAATTTCCGGAAAATATGATGTATGATGTCGACATTGTAAGATTGATCAATTTACCAAGTCGGCTTCTTAAATGTATGACTTAACAAGATAATACATCTCACATGTCGACATCCTAATTTATGGAAAACGAATTGGCAAGTTGATGCATATTAGGGACGCACCATTAGATACTCAGGGGGGGGGGGGGGGGGGCATGGAAGTTAAAAAAAAAAAAAACTTTGCCCACTTTCCAGGAAAAAAAAAAAAACTTTGCCCACCAACCAGGAAAAGAAAAAAAAAGATGACCCACTGCCGAGTAAAAAAAGAAATTATGACACACCCAACTTAATGTACAGAAAAACAGTTAAAACCTAAAAAAACCACTTTTCCGCCTTCGGCGAAAAAGAAGAAAAAAAAATTGCCGCCAAAGGCGGCAAAAAAAAAACTGTCGACGGCTGTGGAAAGGTCACCCCATCCCCTGCTTTATTGTAAGACATGCAGGAGAAGCATCCTCGAGCAGACCGATGTTATCATGGCTATAAAGCCTTACTAGGCCTCTATGTACACACGCGGCAATCCAAAACAAGGGGTGGGGAGGTATAATCATAATAGTAGGGGAGGGCACGGCCTGACAGCCTCTCCTATATTTTAATATATTCATTATAATTATATATCGTTTGTTCTATATCCATTCTACACCCACACCGATTGATTTCACTTGGGGGCAAAAGCGGGGGGGGGGGGGGGGGGGGGGGGGGGGAGGGGGGAGGGTTTCCTGACCCCCCCCCCCCCCCCCCCCCCACCCCCCCCCCCCCCCCCCCCCCACCCACCGCTGGTTACGCCACTGGGTGTTAGGCCTACGGTTTGGCGACATGTCATAATCATATTAATATCAGACAGTGAAATAAGTTTCAAGATAACCAGGGTTAAGGTCAAACAAGCCATGTTTCTCTACATCAGTGGCGTAACCAGCGGGGTTGGGGAGAAAGTACACACCAAATCCCCCCAATAATGACGTCGTGTCGGTTGAGATTGGCACTGTCGGTTCATTTGACGAAAGGAATCATGGAATTATGATGGTCAAAAGTACTCATATGAACATTTTTCGCGCGCTAACGCGAGCATAATGTCTTCCAAAAATGAAATATTCTTTGGTACAAGCTTGTTTGTATAATAATAATAATGCCAGTATTAATTGAAGAAATAGGGGTGTCTAAACGACTTCTTCATGCTATCAACACCCAAATGCTGAGCTACTTCGGCCATATCTCACGTCGCAAGGGTAACAACCTAGAGAAGATGATCATGCAAGGCATGATTGAAGGGAAGCGTAAGAGAGGCAGACCTCGTTCCCGGTGGATTGACCAAATAAAATTGATTACTGGACACCCTCTCCGTGATTGTTACTCCTTTGCTGAAAATCGTTATTTGTGGCGTAGTATCTGTAAGGTCACGAGCTGTCAGTCATGACAGGACCGAACCAACCAACAAGCTTGTTTAGAGCCAAAATGTAGCTCAATCGTGCAAAATAGCTGTAAAGTCGAACATTTTCGCGAACCACTTTACTCAAAAAATCTTGGATTGTCTTAGAACCCCCCCCCCCCCATTTCAAGCAGTGCGTAACTAGACTTTTAAATTGGGGTGGGGGCAGGAAGGGGCAGTGACTTGAAATGGGGGGGCTCCTAAGACAATCCAAGATTTGTTGAGTACAGAGATGCTCGCGTAGCGCGCGAAATGTTCGACTTTACAGCTATTTTTGCACGATTGAGCTAAATTTTAGCTCTAAACAAGCTTGTACCAAAGAATATTTCATTTTGGGAAGACATATGCGCGCGTAATTTTTTTTCATATATGTACTTTTGACCATCATAATTTCATGATTCCTTTCGTCAAATGAACCGACAGTGCCAATCTCAACCGACACAACGTCATTATTGGGGGGATTTGGTGTGTATTTTTTTTTGTAACTTTTATTTACAGCCGTACTTGATTTCACTTGGGGGCAAGCAGGGGAGGGGCAAGGGTTCCAAGTGGAAGGGGGGGGGGGGGGGGCTCCTGAAGATAGCAACTTACTCTGATATACTTGCTATCTACTGAAGATACCAACTTACTCTGATAAACCTGCTATCTACTGAAGATAGCAACTTACTGTTATACTTGCTTTCACTGAAGATAGCAATTTACTCTACTGATGGACTTGCTATCTACTGAAGGTAGCAATTTACTCTGATAGAATTGCTATCTACCGAAGATAGCAATTTACTCAGATAGACTTGCTATCTACCGAAGATAGCAACTTGAAAAATGACCTACGTGTTCGAAATTTTCTGTGAGAAAAGAGTAAGACTTACAGTTTAAGTATCATAAGTTTATATTAGTAATTACTGACACGTGTCACGGTTCAGAGATATGTTCAATGGTTGCAGGTATTTATTGAATGCCCCTCGTATGATGGTCAAAAGTACACACACGTAAACGCGCGCATGTGTCCCAAAAATTGAATGTGGATGATCAGTTGATTTACCTTTTTTTTTTTAAACTGAAAGCCCTATAAGGTGTAAAACAAGAAGGCATGCTATAAAACGTGTATTTGAGCCCTTATCATCATTTTGACCTTTTTTACCCCTTTTTGACAGTAAATGCGTAGGCAATGCAGCGAATTTTGTTTCGCGTCATGCGGTATTCCACGGCAGCACTTTTTTGAACACTAAAGAGTAAAGAAATGACACTTTTCGTTAATTTGTGGAAAAGTAAGTCGGTGACCCCTACTTTCTATTTAAGAAATAAAAACGGACACATAGTTGCGCATCTTTTAACAAATAGGGGAAGGTGGATAATGGCGGACACCTTTTGTCAGAGAGGTATAACACACATATAATACGTCATATAACAATAAAAATCATGTAAACACAAAGCACTGTGATGGTTCTACCTTTTATAAAGTTTTTATCAACTCATCATTTTGAAATTCGAAGCTACGACGCAATAAAAAAAATGGCGTCGTCCGGCATTACCCCCCACTCTGGGGGTAATCCCGGACCGTATTTTTCAATGGCAGCCCTCTTTTTATTGGAATACAGTATTTCAATGGGAGTTAAAAAATACCATTTTTAAAAGTGTAGCAGAAATCAAAGAACAATGTCACATATTTATATGGTCAACAACTATTACCGATTTATGATGTTAAATTGACCACGCCCATATTGGTTACCATGGAAACGGTACATGTCCGGGATTACCCCAATCCATGTACAATGTATGGGCACATCCTCTCTTATTATTATGCTCATCATTGTGACTCCGAATTCATTTCTTTTTTATCAGAAGGTATCATACATTAAATAAAAAAATAATAAGACTTTGTTTTCTTGATGTAGAAATACCAGTTTCAAAGAGAAAGTAATGCACCAAAATATCAACTTGCCCAAAAAGTGATTTTTGTAATTCTCGCGAGAATTTGCGAGACAACCATCCCATTTAGGTTTTGTGTGATTTCAATGGAGAGGCACCTAACATCATAGGGTGGCAAAATACCACCTTCTTTCACCTGCCTTTAGATACAGCCCTGTCCGCGATTACCCGCGTCCGCCATTACCCCACCTTCCCCTATTACAAAAAATGGTCAACGTCCTAGATGAAAATTAACAGAGGCAAAGGAAATATGAAAAGAAGATTTAGACAATGTGTATGATGTATTGTTAATAACAAAAACACCGAGTCTATTTAAACCATCGTTTTAAAAAAAGTTTTTGGTAAAAAATTACGAAATTGCACCGACAATATTGTTGTGGTAAAAAGTCATCACTTTTGAATTTTGAATTTACGGTACTGGCGATGCGCCGAGGAGAAGCGTAAACTAGGGTCCTTGAAGGCGGCATGTCTGTGATGGTGTGTGTGGGGGGGGGGGGGGGGGGGGGGGTTATACCAACTATGTTATGTTGATTTACAGTTAAGCCCACAATTATTCATACCCCTTGGAAAATATGAGTTTTTTGCGTTTTTCTCATATCTATACCAGCTGGAGTGGTGGAACTTTCGCTTTACACTAAAGACAATTAGTTTGCAAGTACAAATCAATATATTTGGGCTCAACATTTTTTGCATAACAATAGAATTGAACAAGAATTATGTTTTTATGCATGTCCAAAATTATTCATACCCCATACCAAGTCTAAGGATTGAGGCCACTTTTTGTGATAATACACATGTTTTTGACATTCCAAACATTCTTTATATTGTGTGATAGGCTTTTATATTGTTATGTAATTATTCCATGATGTGTGCATACAATGTGGATGCATTACAAATGTGTCCTATTGAATGTACAGTGAGGGATATTATAGGACAACACTCTAGCTCTTTGACAGCATGGCGAAGAAGATCAAATAACTTTTTTGTGCATATTGTGAATGCTCACAAAGAGGGGAAAGGCTACAGAGCTATTTCGAAACAGTTCCAAGTACAAGAATCCACCACACAAAGCATTATTAGGAAGAACAAGACGTTCAACTCACTAAAAAACATTCAAGGATGCAGTCGGAAGCCAGCGGTGTCCCCTTGTTTGGCAAGAAAAGTATTGCGAAAGGCCAACAACAATCCACAGATCACCATCAATGCTCTCCTGAACAACCCTGGCAATTATTGGACCAAGACATCATGGCAGACACTCCAGCATATATGGCACATAAGAGGTCTCCATGGAGGCCGACCAAGAAAGACTCTATTCCTTAAAAGAGACACAGAGAAACTTGTCTTGCATCTTAAGCAACCCCAACACTGAAGACCAAAAACTTGGATCTTTGTCCAGAAGTGCTCTTGCAAATGTTAGATGAGTTTCTCATTGTCTCTTTTCAGGAGTAGGGTCTTTCTTGGTTAGAGTCCATGGAGAACTCTTGTGTACTATGTCTGCTGGAGTGTCTGCCTTAATATTTTGGTCCAAGACTCACCAAGGTTGTTCAGGAGAGCATTGACGGTGATATGTGGATTGTTGTTGGCCTCTCACCATACTTTTCTTGTCAAACAAGGGGACACTGTTGGCTTCCGACCGTATTCTTCAGGGTTTTTAACTGATTTTAACTGATTTTAACTGTCTTGTTCTTCCTAATTATGCTTTTTATGGTGGAATTTGGCACTTGAAGTTGCTTCGAAATAGCTTTGTAGCCTTTCCCCTCTTTGTGAGCATTCACAATGCACAAAAAGGTCCTCACTGAGTTATTTGATCCCCTTAGACATGCTGTCAAAGAGCTAGAGTGTTGTCCTATAATATCCCTCACTGTACATTCAATAGGACACATTTGTAATGCATCCACATTGTATGGAATAATTGCATAACAATATAAATGCCTATCACACAATATAAAGAATGTTTGGAATGTCAAAAACATGTGTATTATCACAAAAAGTGGCCTCAATCCTGAGACTTCGTATGGGGTATGAATAATTTTGGACAGGCATAAAAACACAATTCTTGTTCAATTCTATTGTTATGCAAAAAATGTTGAGCCCAAATATATTGATTTGTACTTGCAAACTAATTGTCTTTAGTGTAAAGCAAAAGTACTACCACTCCAGCTGGTATAGATATGAGAAAAACGCAAAAAACACATATTTTTCAAGGGGTATGAATAATTGTGGGCTTAACTGTACATAGAGTTAAATAGAGTTTTTCATTTCATTGGGGGGGGGGGGGGGGGGGGGGGGGCAACAGGGGGAAGCCTTTTAATATGCCAAGAGTCACAAACTTATATATATTTTGCCCGGCATTTTTGCTTAAAGCCATTTCAATTAACTCTCATTTTAATTTTATAAGATATAATATAAGTGTCTGGTTGCTCAGCAAAAAAAAAGGGGTGGGCTATTTGTATTTATTTTCAATCTCATTCCGTCTCTCTCTTTTTATCATCTCGCTTTTTCTTCCTTAGTTTCGCCCGTTTTTCTTCCTTTTTTGACAGACCCGGGGTACACCCTATTATACACCCCCACGTGTTCGCGCCTGTGACCAAAAAAAGTGAGAAGTGGGAAGACCTCACCAGTGATGTGACCGGAAAATGTCGATTTTGTAATTTATAGGCATAGCCTACAGTAACTGTATAGTTTTTTAGACCATTTTTTGTACATGCAATTTCAAGAATTTATCGAAAGTGCGCAGCGCATTCCTAGATCTGACATTTGACATTGTCGTAAACGAGAACGTCGTAAACTTTTTATCCGATAAAAATATAGATAATAACGAAATATGACGAATACGAAATACAATTTGTCCAGTGGCTTGACTTTTAAAGTAGAAAATAGCCCTAAAATGGTCTGAAATACCTACTTTTAGACCAAATGAAGCTAATTCAATTTTGATATTAAAAGGCAAACATTTTCGCGCGCGCCCCCACACATGTATCTTGTGTCCCCCGTTTGCCAACCATTTTTTTTAATGCTGGCGCCGCCACTGGATATGTCCCCCCCCCCCACCCCCACCCCCAGTCAGAGGTCATGTTCCCCTGATGCTCCCCCATATTGAATTATAGCTAGTTACGCCCCTGAAAATCAGCAAAATTAACACTTTCCACGCGGCTACCATAATTATACAGAATTTTCAAACCGTTCACATTTTTAAAGTATATCTCTGAACCAATACTAGGCATGTTTGTACTTATCTTGATTCATGTTTCACGGTGATTCCAAATATGGCAACGAAATTCAATATTTCTGACTTATAAGCCTACGTAAACATTTTGTGACATTTTGGAATGTCGTCTTCAGACGCCTGCCGCGTGGAAAGTGGCATTATACATTTAAATCATTGACAATATTGACGTCTAGTGAAAACTGTGGTGATGGTCTTACTCTTGAACAATTATAATTTCAAAAGATCAAGTTTAACCTTAAATATTCGTGAATACGCATGTGTCCAGCATCGTCTGCATCTGCCACTGCAGCACCCTCTGTAGATTTAAATGGCTAATGTTTCGTGTTATATCCATAGAGGGCGCACAGCAAAATACGCTATTTCAAATTTCGGATTATAGAACCTTTATTTTGATTCGGATTAAAGAACAGTGACACCTTTTCGGACTAGAGAACCCTTTTTAAAATTCGGACTATAGAACCTTTTTTAAAATTCGGACTAAAGAACCTTTTTTAACTATCGGATTAGAGAACCCTTTACCAGTTTTCGGACTATACAACCCTTTGCAATATTCGGATTTAAGAACCCTTTTTATTATTCGGAGTAAAGAACACCCTTCCTATTTTCGGACTAGAGAACCTTTTTTAACAATTTTAAAAATTCGGATTATAGAACCTTTTTATTTTCGGATTATAGAACCGTCGGACTGTAGAACCCTTTTTTATATTCGGACTAGAGAACCTTCGTAATAGAGAACCCTTTTTATCGGACTAAAGAACCTTTTATCTTATTCGGACTAGCGAATGGTAAATTACGTGCGTCGGACTATAGAACCTTCGGACTATAGAACCTTCGGATTATAGACCCTTCGGACTATAGAGACGTCCCCGGTTCATTTGACTAGCCATGTGTTTTGCACTCGCCACCCTTACCGTTGCATGGGGATGTACATGTTTTACCATTTCACACCATCTGAGATTCGAATTAGCGTATATCGCAATAAGTACTTCTTCGACTCCATAAAAAGTGTATATTTTCTGAACGGTAATCTCACAAGGAATCCAAATACGCTATTGGAATTTAGATACGACCTTAGGGTAACATGTTGTGATTAGGAATGTTAAACATATATCGATTTTGTTTCTTCATATTTTGATTTAAGATATTTTGGAGGGTATGCACCCTATCCTGATTTAAACGGCATTTTTGAATTTCCCTATGAGAGTTTTCTAAAGATGTATAATTTTGCTATCATCGTTTGAATACTTTTTTAGTTACAGTCATGTATGTAAAACCGATGAATTAGGGCAAGTTCACTGTGTAGCGAATAGGGAAAAAGCCCGGATAATGCAATCGATTCATTATTACAATTATTACATAATAGTTTTAACGTTTGTTGAAGCAGAATCTTATACAATATAACATAATCTATAAAATGAGAGCAAAATCATGTTTGTACCATACAGGGATGAGGAGTTATTGTAAATTGAACGTAGAATTGGGAACATTTTCTATATTCCCCATAGAGATTGTACACAGCGCCGCCGCCACCGCCACCACCACCACCACCCGTAACTTTCACAATATAATCAATCATATCTCAGCCAAACAGTTATAGAAATACCTGATTTATTCACACAATGTAGCTAGATAAATAGGCTTTCACATGACACCTGAACCACAGCTCTACCATATTTTGGTTGTGAGTTAATAGAGGGAGATAGATGATTCGTTACCAAAAATGCAACGCCACCACCCTTTTTGGATGGTGAGTTCAAAACACAAGGCCCTAGCGGAATCATGGCATTATGATGGTCAAAAGTAAATAGATGAAAATTGCCGCATGGAAGGTTAATAAATCGATCCAATCATTATTACGGAATCACGAACCAATCAAGCCTAATTAAAAAGGGGGCTGTGCACCTTCAGGTATAGCCTCCGTTAACTGCCGTAACTTCTTCATTATTAATTTAATCTATATAAAAGTATACATTTTTTGCAGAAAAGGGTTCAATGAATCCAACCATGATCATGAAATTGACCATTTTGGAGAAAATTATAAAAAACACGATTTTTGACCCATTTTAGGTTCTGCAAAGATAACTCAAAATATATGTTGTCAAAGTTTGTCATCAAGAAATCGAGCTCCGAAAAACCTGACTAACTGTTATTTTGGTTAAATTTCAGCAATTTAAAAAAGAAAACAAATATTTTCTAAAGTTTCCATAAAAAAAAAGAGATCTGAAAATTCGAGAAAAAAATTGTGTCGGTCGATCCCGTAGAACAAGCCTCATACAATACGGAGATTTATACAGAAGCGTGGGCATGAAATATTGTTTAGTGATTGACATTGCATGAGGTATTCAGCAAGCACAACAGTGTGCATTATATGTTTGAACATTAATTATCAAGCACAAATCGCATAGTTATAATACTAATAGAACAAAACGTCACACTTATCATGAAAACGAATAAATACCGGGACTTCCGATCACCGCGAATTCTTTAAAATGGTTTGTTGAGAGATGGAAGTTTTTATTTGATTTGAGGATAAGTATGATGTTTCTAATAAACTGCGCGATTTGAGCTCGATAATTATTGTTTCTAATATTTAATGCACAATGTGCTTGCTGGACAACTCTATAAGGAACCCGACTGATTTTTAGTACTCGCTCAAAAACAAAAAAGTTGGGGCCACGGATACAAAGTTCTCGTACAGTGCGTCACGTTCATGGCTTATAAAATACGAATCCTTTCAGTTTACAAGAAGAACAGGCATTGTAACGGTACTGACTCCATACAGCATCGAATTCTGTGGTGTGTGCCTCAATGTCGCATTTCCAGGCGTACGTGTGGATTTGTACCAGCCCGTTTGATGTCGCCATGTTATGGAACATACTGTTCTGATCACCAACACTATTGTCAATGTAGATCACAAGGGCGCCCCTCTTCAACGAACGTAACATCGACGGTATCACTCCTTGATGAATTGCGTTACACGAGTTCTTAAGGAATGCTATAATTGGACTGACGGACTTCACAAATGTAACAATGTCTGCTTGTGCTATTATTTCTTCTGTGTCTCTATCCAATGGACCAGATGACGTCGTGTCGATAGAACTGTAGGTCGCTTCAACAGAGGGCGGTGGTAGACGAGGCTGAATATGGTCCCATACATTCCTCCAAGCGTGGAACTTGTCTAACACGTGACATGTTAAACGTGCACATCTGCCAATAGTGCGCAGGTATATGAGCAGACCGATGATGTCAGAGCCGGGTCCTCCTCCAACGCAGCAAACTCGTAGATGATTTCCTGTGGTTGCAAAAGAAGAAAAAACCTAACATAATGGTATACGGTATCGGAGCTCATTAAAAGCTGGACTACATATAACGTCATATGTATATGTATATATATAACGTCATATGTAGGTATCATTTGAAAAGGCCGTGGATGATTAGAGTGGTATCTTTGCTCTTTGTTTAATTTTCTTCCAAATTAAACAACTAGACAATTCAGGTCTAAATAGTGCCTTTACAATATTGATGCGCCTTTATTTAATTTCCCCCTTCATGCACAAACATTTCCAGGGATATTAGCCCGAACTTGAAATAATAATGATCTAAAGGCAATTTCTATGACACAGTGACACCTCGTGGAAGTGAAAACAAAAAACCAAAAACCACTTTCAAACTTCTGCCTTCCTCTCACTGAGTGAAACATTTTAGGAGCAGTATATTAATTGGTTATTCAAATACATATGGGCGATTCCACGGTAACACGCGTTATATTTTAGGGCGCCATTCTTTATTCTCCCCTCTTTAACTGTAAAAGTAGTCTGAATGAAGTTTACATCTTTTGTATTGTAATACCCAAGACTTAAGGCTATATCCTCATGCTAACACCAATATGAAATATCAGCTCATGTTAATGTAAGACCGCTCTGAATATCGGTAACACGCGTTACGAAAAAAGACGCACTAAAAAAAATCCCAACTTTGTTTTGCTTGTGTATTTAAACTAACCTACCTGCAATCAATTGGTCACTACTGTGAGCAAGTACCTACCCAAGGTTTATAATACTAGAATAATAACAAGAATTTAAGTTCTCACTTTTTTGTAAATTGCAAAATAGTCGGTAACACGTGTTACGGTAACACGCGTTACATTTTGTCCATCCATAATTTACTAGCTTTATATTATTTATTTAATTTCTAAATTAAAATTAAGTTTGACTTTGACAATGGAACTAACATATAAACCATAAATAGTGATAACTAACTCTAAAAAAATTAAGGTTTTAGCACGTTTTACTGAATATGAGTTCGGTAACACGCGTTACAACATTTTGATGGCTTATAGTGGAGTGGTGGTTATGAATTTATCAAATTGTTTACTATTTTTAAATAGGGCCTAACTAGTAGGATTAAAATTATAAGTGGCATCAATTAAAATCAAATCAATTAGGAAATATTTTCAAAAAAGTGTTGCTTCGGTAACATGTGTTACCGTTTTGGAAGTAAGAAAAGTTAAAAAAAATCATAGTTAACAACGGTCAATAGTTGCAATATTTTTTTCCTGAACGTTTGCATAGGTTTTGCACAACATGAATGTAAAATTAAATCTTTTGGAGCATTTTTTAGTTTTTTTGCTCCGTCACATTTTCATGGAATCGCCCATATATATTGTGCTTAACCAATCATAAACAATGTTAGATAGGCGGAAGGTAAAAATCACTACCTTGAGGAAATCTTGGCTGGATTTGCAGAGAAGAAGTCAACAAATCAGGTATAAACTGGCAATGAATCAAGAAGAACCGCAGCATGTACGAGCACTGCTTATCTGCCTCACTCCAATCAATCCGCTTTCCCATCCTCATCAGACCTCCTTTCATGTATACATCTGTAATAGCCTTCCGGGCCAGATGCACCCTTTGGAAATTAAATCCAACAGGATGCAGCAGATCAGGGCTTATAGCGAGTAGGAGACTGAATGCAAATTGAACACCGAGTTCTCCTGATTGGTTGATCCATTGTTGGGAGTCGCTGTACATAGCTCGTAGATGGGCTGCTTCAAGTTTTGCAACGCTGGGTTTAAAACAAATTATAATTTTTTTTAAAAATCAAGTTTTCAATTTTGCATAAATGTACCATTGTGTTAGGCATGAATAAAAGTATAATTTTATAATACCAAAGAATTGTACGGTCCTCATTTTTCGTCGACATAATTGATGATCATCAAACAATAACATGTTTATTTAAAGTTGATAAAAATGTATAAATAATTATGTGAAAAAATGTGAAACTTACAATTGGTTCGACGATTGACGACGACCATATGCCGACTGGAACTGATCGGAAGTAAAGGATCAAAAACATATGTATTTAGAACGTAGAATATGGTATAAAATCAAATATTTTCTCTTGTTTAATTGTTCTGCAAGACTGCACTAATACGGAACCCTAAGTATTTGGTTCCCCATGCGACATTTAGAATGGGGTGGGGGGATGACCTATAAGAAGATAATTCCGGCCACATTTAGTGTTCAATCTGGCATCTGGCAGTATCTGACGCAAGAACTCGCAACTTTAAACAGTAAATTATCGCATATTTTGAAAACCTATGTACGTATTGACGATTAAAACACTGACAACTATCGATACAATTATTGTAACAGAAGTTGATTTTCCAACGGTTTTAGGATGAAACACTTGCGATTAGGATTTAGTTAATTAATCTAATCATAGACGATGATCTAATACGAAATGAGAATTTGGGCGAACCCCCTGAATGACCATCATCATTTGCTATTAACCCTATAACAGAACACCTGTTCTTTGTGCCCCATCCCCCTGCGTCTATAAGCCAGTTTAACGCAAAGGGTGATTATTGGTAGTGATTGGCGGGGATGGCTTGAATATAGAAATACGCGATCACCATCTTTTTCACCACTTCCATCACCACCCAAATAACCCAGTATTTCTGGGTTATTGGTGGTGATTTTAGTGGTGATCTTGAATAGAATCAGGAGGGGATTATCTTAGTGGTGATGAGGTTCCACGCGCCGCGTTAAGTTTGAAAACATTTGTCTCGGTTCGCCCACGCGAAAGTTATGCATGATGACGAAAAAACTCAAGTCAGACTATAGATGGTGTTGCGGCGTAGGAGTCCCGGGTTCAATTCCCGGTACAGCTAAGTGTGAGTTTCGCTGTCCCACCCTTCCCCGGATGCTCTGTGTACGTAGTCCGAAGGAGCCAAACCATGAATAAGATCTATAATTCTAGTTATATGTAGAAAGTGTGTTACATATGTACCTGTGAACCGTTAAGAAAGGCTTGTCGTGCATGTTCGATACCCCACGTATGTAAGCGATTGCGTGCAAGGCATTCGTATGGTTGCCTGTAGGATTAACAAAAACTAAAATGTAATTGTGCATACATATAGGCTGAGTCCTTGGCCAGTGGCGTAAATTTGTTGTTGGCATTGGGGGGGGGGGGGGGGGGGGGGGGGGTGGTATGATTGTCCAGTGGCGGCATGAGCATCAACATTTTAAGGGTGAAATCGGGAGGCAAGAAAATAACATGGGTTGAAAAGTAGCCTGCGAATTTTTTTGCTTTTATTGTAAAATTGCCTGAAATGAGCTTAATTTGTTCTAAATTAAGACAGTTTATCATGCATAACATTAAGGAGGGATGATTACATAGTTGAAAGGCAGGTTAGCGGTGAACAATAGCGTAGGTCAATTTATCACCAAAACCAACCGCGCAATTTCGAACCGCGCACTTTGGGTAATAACACCGAGTTAAACTCGCGGAAATTAAACCGTCGGTTTCAAGAGTGATCTTGAGGTGAAATCAAAGTCTTTCATTAATATTAAGGTCTTGAAATACTCCTGATAAGAGGACCTGTCTTGCAAACGTATTGAATCCAGTCTATGACATCTACAAGCAGAGCATTTCACATCGGCATTTTAGAAATCCGTCGATATCGAAAAATCCGTCCGAGTAGTGCCTATATTGATATGCCAAACAGCTGTCTTAAAAACAGCGACATTACACAATGTTCGTGTATTGAGATAAATGAGGGTTTTAGCAGCTATTATTCTTAAATCGGTTTTACAGCGTGACCATTTAAGTACATTAAAAGTCATTTGAAGTGAGAGCAAAATTTGGAACCATTGACATTTTTTCATTTGTCCATTCGTGTGCGATCGCGTTATATTTTCATTTTTAAACGGATTGCGGGCTATTTGCATAAGGAACAATTTTCGAGGAAATCTTTTTCAACTGACTTACTAAAAAACTGTGATTTCCTTTTCATTTTATAACAGAATAAATGAAGTTTTTGCATTATGTGGCTCTAGAAACAGAATTGATAAATGGTTTACACCGTTTGTATAGTTTCCCTTGATAGCTCAGTTGGTAGAGCTTTCGCCTTCAGAACAGGAGGTCCAGGGTTCGTTCCTGTGCTGACCACAATGACATATGATTTTTTGTTCCATCGTCAAGTTGTTGGATTTTTGCTATAAATTATATTGTTTTATATTTAATTTATTTATGATTGTTTGGTTGATTTCTTTCATGAGTTAACAGATCCTACCATTCTATAATCCCAAAGCGATAGGCCTACCTCGATATACTCGGGAGTCGAGAGTGACTTATGCTCGGGATCAGTGACTTGTATTCATAAATATTAAGACGCGACGTATTACGGTCTATGATGTGAAGTTCTGAAGATGGTTCTTCATGACAAAAATTAATGTTTTGCTGCATTTACACCTGATTTGCCTTATTATGTATGGTCTATAGAAGTGATTCCGGTGTAGAAGGAGACATAGTCCCCTGGAGCCATAGTCCGCCCTGTACAGTAAAATATAGGTTGGCATAGGGCTCTCATCTCGCCACGTAACACTAGTTTCACGCTTCACTCCGTGTATGTCTATGGAGGCCGGACTATGGCTCATTTCACACCGGTAATTATGAGTGTAATAAAGTACCCAATGTTAACGATTCATAATTTTGAATTTAGTTTGTGGTTATAATGTATCCATATGTATACTATTGAATCAAGCAGTTACCTAGCTGATCCTCCTTTGCTAGAGTGTGGTATTGCAGTCTGGAACCTGTTGAAAATAAATTTGGTCAAAATTGGCTTTGAATAATTACATAGCTTATTTAACTAATCAATACAATCCTTAAATGTCTACTTTTTTTCTTTCTCTTTTATATTTTTATTTCGCTCAAAAAACATTATGCAAATCACAATAAAGTTACAATACGGTAATAGAAAAAAAACCATACAGTATACACACCTGGGTTACATGAATAAGCACATCAATAAGTATAAAGTTTATAAACAATTATTACTCCTCACAAAACTTTTCAAATTTTGTCCATTTATCAATGAATTTGTACAATGTGTTGTTGCTGCTAGAGATCTGTTTCTCAAGTTTATAATGGAATTTAATTAAATATTTAAATGCACGAAATGAAGGTATTCGATTTTGATATCTGCTATCATAGATAACCTTTTTGATAAGTATTAGGCATAAGTTAATTAATGCACTACAGTCTCCTCCTCCTGTGCCAATGCCAACCAGTATTGATATCAAACCATATATTAAATTCGTCCCAGATGTTAATGGCATGAGCACAATCCCCAAAAATATGCTTTCAAGTCTCGGGGAAGTTACTGTATAAACTACAATTCACATTATCAACAATGTTCATCTTAAATAATCTACTATATATTAGTCATTAAGCAATTCAAATTTATCTTGTATTGGAAAATTCTTGTCCTAACATCATGACATGCCTTAAACGGCATAAGTTAAATACTACTCCAAATTTCTACTTGCAAAATGGTCTTTTGAATCTCTTGCAATTTTTAACCCTGAAACATTGAACTGTGTGTTTCTGAGTATGAAAAAACACTATACATGTTTAATTGGTTTGAAGTTTAAACATCGTAACGGGACAACATTCCACGTATTTTTATGTTCTTGTAACTAAAAGATGAAATACTAACTGTTGTACATGTCTCATCCTATTCATGACAGATCCAAAGGAAAAAAGACATTCTATAAATATGACTGTTAAGTTTTCTTTCTTTAAACACTTTGTATTAATTCATACCAGTTTTCTGCTCCGACGTGGTCACCGAGACTTGAGAGTAATAAACCCATTCTTAGATAAGCCCACTCAGCGCTTGATGAAATTTGTATATTCGCAGATAATATATCCAGTGCCATTTTCTACAAAACAATACCATTGTTCTTATAAGTAATTTAATGACAGTTAATAAAATATACGGTACATCATATCCTGAAGCCCTCAGCAATATATCACTAAGCGTTAAAAGGAAAGGCACATACTGAACGAAGAAATAGACATACTTTCCACTAGTCAAAATCTGACGTCAGTTTTCAAGAGAACGAATCATATCAAAACTGTATGCTCAAATGCTCATTACAGTCATCATTTTAAAATATAGGTTAGGTTTGAACACGGTGATTTCCAGCAAATAGTCAGCTCTTGCGACTGGGTATATTACTACTTTGATGACCATTTTGAGAGTCTGTGTTTACCGTACGACCTACCTTGTCTTGTAGAACCATGCATAAGTCCACAATGTAAGCACAGGTTTCACTATCTTGCTGATGTTGGTAAGCCAATTCCAAAAACTTCTTGGCTAACCTAATGAAAACATAATATCAACCAAGTTAATCTGCTTTGATTTCTTACTACAGTTTCATGCATGGTATAGAGCATTTGTGGTCTAGTGGATAGCCCGCAGGGCTCACAATACAAAGGTTGTGAGTTCTAACCCCTTTGGCCAACGTTTTTGTGTATCCTGTGGCAAGGTACTTAGTCGATGATGATGATGATGATGATGATGATGATGATGATGATGATGATGATGATGATGATGATGATGATGATGGTGATGGTGATGATGATGATGATGATGATGGTGATGGTGATGGTGATGGTGATGGTGATGGTGATGGTGATGGTGATGGTGATGGTGATGGTGATGGTGATGGTGATGGTGATGGTGATGGTGATGATGTTGATGGTGATGATGATGATGATGATGGTAGAAGCGGATACCATTTATAGTTAACCGGCTTATTTCACGGCTGTTTGACTGTCCGCTTTATAATTAAAATTATGGGATAAAAAAAGATTATATAGTGGCCCTTTTAAGGTTTGGCCTGATTAAGGTAGTGCTAATGAATAAGAGTATACGGTGAATAATATGGACACATTATGTGGGATCAAACAGCCGTGATTTGGGTTCGTTTTACTAAATGTTTTGTTCATATAATTAGAAATTAATCACAATTTTTAATGTAATCCTGTTTCTGTCAATTATTTAATAATTCAGATTAAACTAAACCAGGTGTAATTTGAGCATATTTAACGACTCAGATTTGACATTTTATTTAAGTCTATTAAAAAGCTAACATCCCATTTTAAAGGTTTCGTATTCTTAAAATTGCACCGAGTAAAACCTGCAAAATTGAAGAAGAAATATCATTTATGCAAGGCATTGCTATAATTCCGGCTAAAATACATCTTCAATTGTCTAAAAAGTCTTACCTTAATTCAGCAAACATCTCCCACAAGTAAAGACCAATGAAGAGATATGTATCGCCTTCCCGTGGATCCTTCTTTAAAGCCTGTTAAAATTGTAATACCACACATGTCATTAGGTAGGTATCAAAAGCTATTCAATAATATTATATAATATCAAGGATTTTAAGAGTTGCTGTCTTTAAACATGTTAACAAACTCGTTAAAGGTAGGTGTACCGATTGTTGGCCCCATTTTCAATTTGATGGTTTCTATTCTACATGAAGGGTCATCCATAAAATGATCGTATTCCAAAGTTTGAGTAGCATAACTCCAATGGTTCTTATTTTAGAAATTCCAAAGTTTAAGTAGCATAACGCCAACGATTCTTATTTTAGAAATTCCAAAGTTTAAGTTGCATAACTCCAATTGTTCTTATTTTAGAAACATAAGGTGACATAAAATTTGCCTGTTGAGTAATACACAGACTAGCCGGGTGGTTAACCACCATGGTAGTAATTCACTGCATTTCGGCCTACAACGTCTAAATGGAACATATCTTGAGTCAAACATTTTACATATAACAAATGGAGACACCAATACAGGTATCCCCATTTGAAATTCACACGCCCTGAGGAGAAGATTAACATTTTCCACGCGACAGGCGTCTGCAGACGACATTCCAAAATTTTACAAAATGTTTTAAATAAATATTTCAAAATTATTCAATTTCATTACAATATTTGGAATCACCATAAGAAATGTATTAAGATACGTACAAACATGCCTAATATTGGTTCAGTAATCCTTGACTTGAGATAGACCTTGAAAGTTAAGAAAGGTTTGTGAAAAACCTGTTTTGTATATGGTAAAACCAATAGCCGCGTGGAAAGCGTGAAAGGGGTGTAAGGATTTTCAAATGGAATAGCCCATTATGGATACATACATGTAGACACTCAATTTGTTACAAATTTAAATACCTTTAAAATATGCGATAGAAACCGGCTGGGGGCTACACGTGCTTCCGTTCCCTCTTCCCACAATTCCTTGGCACGTTGTAAGTCGTTTGAAACATATCTATACATGAAAGTACATACAAAATTGGACCATTGTATTAAGGGCTCATGTCCGTTCTCTCAACCGATCTAAGCGCGGGGATAGCGCGATCATAGCGCGATCCTTTTTCAATTGTTAGAAGGATCGAAAATGGATCGGTGATTAACACCCCGCTAAGCCGCCTCTCTACTTATCTCGCGTTAACAATAGAACTATTGTAGTACTGCCGACGGCTCAATTAGTGAACCAGACGGAGAAAAGCGCGAGGACGGGTCGGGGTTGTTTTCTTTAAGAAATACCAAAACTGACCAGTGATTAATACCCCCGACCCTCGCTGTGATGTAAAGAGCGTTCCATTTGCCAGATTGAACACTTGTCGGGTTTTTAGTATACTTGCCAGGTTTTGTATGATTAATGTTCATTTCGGTATGCATCCCTTCCCAGTAAAATAATAAATACTTTCAAATCCCAGAATAATACTTCCACCAAACACAATGGTAAATATATTACGCCCCCTCCGTTATCACCCCTCCATTATAAAGATGTACGTGACATATAGCCCAAATTAATGATTTCATCATTGATTTCAATAGATTGAAAGGGAACATGGGCCACTTTCACCAGACCATGGCAATACTGCGCGGAACACGAAGACTGGGATAATAATATAGAATATTTCTAGAGCTGTCAATGAATAGAGCGAGAGTAAACAACGTTCCACAACCGTGTTGGGTCGGTAGCCTAATTTATATGTCTAGATGACCAGATACATGTTGAGCATAAATATAAACTTTTTACGACCGTGGAAGGACCGGATTTAAAAAGCGCGATCCAAAAAGCGCTTAGATCGGTTGAGAGAAAGGGCATGAGTCCTTAGTTTGTCTCGATATTATATCATCGACTAGAGTTTTTAGGATGCATGACCACATGGTGGCTAATGATTGTCAGTAAGGTTTGGTAAATTAAAACGAGAAAAAAATGTATTGTATTCCATCACCCGTGGAATTAATTGAAACATGAAGTATAATACTGCATAAAGCAGTCCTACTTATCTAACCCAGAAACGAACATACCTTTGAGACGTTATTGGTTGTCGTTGCGCTTTGAGGCATGCTTTCAAAAGCTTATTATATAGTTCTGTTGGAATGTAGTTGTCCCTTGATTGCGACAGAATACGCTGAAATTGAGACAATTAAGACATATTTGAAATACAAATAATCAAAAAGCCCAACAGATATTAACAAGCAAAAGGTAAACAAACACATGGTTGATATAAGAATATGTGATTGGTCAATCACTGGTAAACATGTACATGTATTATGCCACATGCATCAAAGGTACGTTCATACTCCCGTCGTTGCGCATCGGTCGATGTCGACGGACTATCACTGGTTAAGTTGAGTTAAGTTGGGTTAAGTTGAGTAAGTTGAAAATGTTCGAGCGCTACGCGCGGCGCATTTCTTTAGTTAGAATAATCTTGTCGGTTCACTTTCATTTCTTGCCCCCACCCACCACCCCTCCCCATATGAAAAACCTAGCTACACCACACTGGATAGGCTGGTATTTTCTCTTTTTATAAGCGTTTCAATTCTCATAATTGTGTGTGGATATATGCAAACAAACGTGATCAAAGTTTAGAGGGGGTTTTACTTCTTTGGAACCCTTTGTATTGACATGATCAGTGAATTAGGAACAAAAGAAATAAAGGGTTCAACAAAAGAAAGTATACCACTTTGTTAATGTTATTTTGAGTAACATTCAATTTTGTTTTGACCAAAAAGGCTAGATAGGCATTTAGATGAATCTTTTAGGCATAATTTGATACCAAATTTGCCCCCCTAACAACAAAGATAAACCATGATTAGCACCATTTAAAGAAAAATATTCCATTTTAAAAAGGCGCATTTCCAATACACAGCACGAGAAGAAAGGACCAATTGGGGTCTCTCGGGGTGTGTGTATTAACGGGGCTATCGATCGCACAGTTCAAATGCGTTGGGTCTTACGACATTGTGTGTGTTAACAATTGGTCCTTTTTTCTCGTGCTGTGTATTGGAAATACGACTTTTGAAAATGGGATATTTTTCTTCGTGATATGATATGTAAAATATGTATCATTAATATGTTGTTATACTATGGGCCAATGGCCTAATTGTATTGTGAAATAAACTTGAACTTGAACTTTAAATGGTGCTAATCATGGTTTATCTTTGTTGTTAGAGGGCAAATTTGGTATCAAAGTATGCCTAAAAGATTCCTCTAACTGCCTATCTAGCCTGTTTGGTCAAACAAAAAAATGAATGTTACTCAAAATGACATAAACAAAGTGGTATACTTGCTTTTGTTCCTTTACAATGGATAATAACAAAAGAAAAGGGCATAGAAGTATTGATCAACGCCTTGAGTTCACGATATAGCTCAAGTTGAAATAAAGTTATACATAATTCACCAAATAGATACTACTAAAGTAGTAAAGTTCATGATACAAATCAGCTTACCTCCACCAACGTCCCTATCTCACTGATGACGTCATCTTTAGGAGATGATGGACTCGTTCGTGATCGGGTTGTAACATTGTTATTATGCTGATCGTAACCAGGGTAACGTGCTGAAATACGTAATAAATTAAATTCATGGTAATCCACAGTAAATTGCAGTTATCAGAGTAATCCGCATTGTCTGAGATGCCTCTTCTTTTATCTGAATTCAATCAGTAGGGATGATGATATCGAATTTAAAGGTGGTTTACTTTGATGCTTCGATTGAATCACCTTTAAATTTTGAAAAAAATGACTGCCGCGTGGATAGTGTTAATTACAATTTTAAAGTAGCATTGAATTGAATGAAATGAAACGAAAGGTTGGATTGTTGTGTTATTACCGGGAGGTTTCCATGTGGTCTGCATCTCTGTCCCATTGCAGGGCAACGTAGCGGCAGGTATTTTAGGGGCTTTCCTTTTTGTTTTACTCGAGTCATCCGTTCTCTGTTTGCGGGCCGCTTCTGGTTTCCATATGGTCTGCACCTCTGCCTTATTACAGGGCAACGTAGTGGCAGGTGTTTTCGGGGCTTTTCTTTTGGTTTTGCTAGAGTCATCCGTTCTCTGTTTGGGTGCTGCTTGTGTGCTAAAATACCCTTGTGGTTTCCTGACATGTGACAGACGAGTATTTGGTTGAGGTTCTCTGCCAGTGTTTGAGTTTGACAGAGCCTCTCCGAATATTGTTTCTGTGTGTCTCTGTGGATGCGCATTTGTAACATTGAAATGATCTGTTATAGTCTGAAATAAGAAAATACGTTTTAGATCAAATCAGAAATGTTCACACATAAACAATCACAAAATTTGTAAAAAAGCGAATCTCAAATTCGAAAAAAAGGTCGGTCGTGGGCCCGTAGAACAGTTTCTGATTCGTCACCTTAATCTCATTATGATCAATTAAAGCAGATTAAGATATTAAAGGGATACGCAGTAGTGTTGAAGAATTATTTTTTGTGATATAATTTACTTCAAGTCTCAAGATGAACATTATTTACTAATGGTCATTTTTTCTGTTGCCACTCATGAAATCCCCAAACCAGCCTCTATGCTCAGCGTATTTATAATGTGACTGTTTATAGATAGCTTTATAGCTGGAGAGCATACATGGTTTTGAAGCACATTGAAACACATGTGACCCTAAATCAAGGTCAATCAACTACTCAAGTTGGCAAGGATGTCCACTTAGGTTTTAATTTCACGAACTTCAAACATCATTTTGGTATATAACTCCCTGTGTAAGCCTCGTACCGGAAAACTCCTGCTCCCCAACTATACTAGTGTGAAATGCTGGTGGTCTATAGCCGTAGATCAGAATAGTTGAATTGATGTTTTGTTGTAGCAAAGAGGGCTGATTTTTCTTAATCATTAAAACTTCATACATGTAATACAATTGTAAAAATGTACAAATCCCAGTTTGTATCAAAATTGAGGGCGAAGCCTCCAAGATATCACTGAATAAACCTTCAATCGTTTGATATAATAACATGTCATATTAAAACACTGACGCCTGTTAACTAATTCGTCTCTCAAAAGCAGGCCCGTAACCAGGAGGGGCGCCCCCCCCATTTTAAAATGTACCTTTTTTGTGTACTAATGTACCTTTTTATGTTATGGCGCCCCTACCCCCGCTCTCAAGTTTCTCGAGCTGTCTGCAAAAAAAATTTGAGACAACCTTTTATGATTTTTTGGGTACCAATGTACCTTTTCCGGAACCCCCACTCCCACACACACACAAAATTCTGGTTACGGGTCTGCTTGAAATACAGGGTGAGTCCAAAAGAAGTTGTTCGGGAATTAATATTTGTTTAAAAACAGATCAAACAAATTTGACAAACCAATGAGACACGATTTCAAAGAGCAACTTATTCCGCTCATATGACAAAAGAAATCGATCAATTATATCAATAAAAGAAACCCTTTTTTTTAGCTGTCCACGGAACGCTTACTTCTCTTGATATCTACCCACTCAGTGGGCAGCAAAATGTACACACGGTCATTCATATTCAAATGAGATTAAAGCCCGGGAGTTTCAAACACAGGTGGGAATGGTGTGCCTAAAATAAATAATCAGTGACTACAATAAGACTTTAACCTTCTCTTTTTCCGAGACGGATTCTATGATTTTGCATTATGAGGAATAAAACAATTACTTGATATGATTACCGATGAGTTTTAAACATTTTCTTTACCTTGTTATGTTTTAAGTATCGGTGGACAGCTAAAAGAAATGGGATCTTTTAGTAAAATATCCTTAAAAACCCAAATGGGTTCGACACTTTTAGAACACCCTGTACTTTTAATAAGTTTTAGATACCTGGAATGTCTGGTATTGTTTGTGACTACATTCACGTTGTTGATAGCTCCGCGACGAATGTCGTCGGGGAACTTGTTGTGGCGGTGACGACGGCACATCGGTTTTGTCTTCATTGTATTTACAGCAACAGCATAAGATGTTGCCCATTTTTATCCTGGTGGTTTAAAAAGAAGAAGAAGAATACTATACAATCCATTTATAACTATTGCAAAATAAGCATTGTGATTAATTGCCCATATTGAGAGATTTCAACATGTACAGGGTGTCTCAATCCTTTTTGCAACGCTTCATTAGGTGATCGTAACTTCCTGAATAAAAGTTGGAATAAAACAATTGAATCGACAAAATAAAGGAAAATTAGTTGGCTATAATGGAGACACCCTGTTTGTGATGAATGCATTTATTTATTTGATTTAGGTATTACATACCCAGTTAATTTCCGTGCATTTTAGAGTATGGCATGTACGAAAGGTATGATCATAGATGCATAGTCTTAACTATTCTCTCAAAAATTACTTCACACTTAAAACTGCCTATTTAAAATGACTAGATATCTTGTCCGATGTACACTTTAAATATATAAATCTAGTCAAAATGGTAAACCCGTCAAATTCTAAAAGTTCCAAAGTCCCCTACCAGAAAAGTGTAACGAGTGTATCCATTGTCAGCTTACACGTGGGTTTCAATACACTTTTGATGGTGGGGACCTTCGAATATGCATAAGGTCAAGAAGAAGAAAAAGATCTGTCTCACACTACCCCGCGAGCACAAGTATGAGAAGTCCCCATTGCCGCATAACCCTACTCGATGAGCCTAATTTTTTTTAAACTTTAAGTTATCCGAAAGGGAAAAAAGTAGAACACAAGTGAGCTAAAACACAATAAAAAAGCAAGAAAAGAATTTCCCGCATTTAGCATAGCTATTTTTTGTAAGGATTATTAGAGTGTAGACTAGCCATATATTTGGTCAAATAAAGATTATATTTCTGCAATCATTTTCATCTGCAGCATTTCACTGGAACACTGGAGCGTGGTGAATCAATTATATAAGTGCTATAGGTGTCAAGTATAATAGTGCAGGTATAGTATGGTAAATCATTTTTTATTTCCTATATAATATGATATTTGTCTATTTTACTTTTTCTTAAGGAATAATAGCAGTGGCATAACTAGAAGGGGGACAATGGGGCATGCCAGAACACTTACCCCCACCTTATGCCCGCAAATGTAATGACAAATTCTATGTATATTTTAAAAGAAAGTCGGTTATTTCCCCCCACTGATAATAGGCCTGCCCCCCTACCCCCCCCCCCCCCCCCCCCATTTTTAAAATTTATTTGAAGACCCTAGTTACGGCCACTGAATAATATTTTTATTTTCTATATGATATTGTCTATTTTACTTTTTCTTAAGGAATAATAGCAGTGGCGTAACTAGTCAGGTAGATAGAGAGGGGGAGGGTGGTAATGGGAGCATGCTAGAAGGCTTGCCTCCCACCTTATGCCCCCTAATGTAATGACAAACTCTACGTATGTATATATATTTTTAAAAAGGTCGGTTATTGCCCCACCCGTACCAGGCCTCTCCCCCCACATGCCCCCCTCAACATGTTGACCACAGCGGGTTTAGAACCCACAATCTTTTGATTATCTGCTGCGCGCCTTCTATCTGCTGCGCGCCATACATGCCCATGAACGATCAATGGTCATGAACGATTAAATACAAACTATACCTACACTCTACCGCATTGACAAAACATTTTCGAGAATGCATTTCCGTTTCATTAAACATGTTAAAGCAACTATCACTGGTTAAAGTAACGCTATTAAATAATCAAAAATATCTCCTTATTGACTTGAACTTAAAATGCACGCACCTGTTTTTCATGTGGGTTTTCATATTGAGGGCGGGGTGTTAAATGTGAGAAACTGGATCGATTAAATTTGGTAAATTAATGAATTCTGTACTACTTTTTACCTTACTCAGTATTTAATAAATAATAATCCTACCTTAAATTCAACTGCACTTGTTGTCATGACCTGCTGTAGGCTATAACCATCGGTGACAGAATGCACGCAACATGAATTATATCAAAACCCGGAAATATATATTTCAGTATTTCTAGGTATTAAAAATGTTGCACGATACAAAGCAGCTTCAAGCTAACAGAGTAAAAGTATTACTCAATTTACTATGACACCTTCAGTGGTGTTAGAGTGACGCGTTAAGGGTGTCGATTTGCTCTTGACATCTTTTGGATGTTTGCCTGAGGATCAATTTCTAAGGGTGTCAAATGACACCTTCCGTGGTGTTAAGGTGATGCCTTTAGGGTGTCGATTTGCTCTTGACACCATTGGGTGTTCGCCTGAGGACCCATTTCTACGGGTGTCAAATGACATCTTCAGTGGTGTCAAGATGACGCCTTCTTTGGATGTTTGCCCGAGGAAAACTAAAAAACTAAACTAAACTAAGATCCATTTTAAGGTGTTTTATACAACATATGTGCATTTAATTTGTGAACAATCACTTCCCTAAGGTCGTGCCGTCTTATACAACATGTGCATTTAATTTGTGAACAATTACTTCCCTAAGGTAGTGCCGTCTTAAACATTTAGTGAGAAAAATATGCATATCAAATCTAACAAATATACATTCAATGGTGTTTATGGTGAATATATATTCGAGGGTGTCATTAGTGCCAACCAGGAGTGTCACATTCGACCAACGATGAGCTAAGATGCAGGGGTAGCACTGGCTCAAAAATGTGAGGAGTCCCATTTGCATTTTTCAGGACCCTTTAAGGACTGCAAAAACTAAATTTAAGGGGTCCCCCAGAAATATAAGGGGTCCTGAAGTTTGAGCCGTTGAAAATGCAATTTTTTTTTTAGAGACAAACAGTCGCTAACACAGATAGGCACACTAGCGTAAGATCATGTAGCTCATATACCTATGTCGTGTCCATGTTAATCAGTAGAAGATACTTATATATAGAATGTTTTGGAAATCGCTTGAAACTTTTGCGGAAGCAATTCGGAAGCGATTTAGTGTGTTTAACAACTTTTCAAAATACAGGATTTGCATTGTATTTATCTTTTACGGACATTAATAAATTTAAAATGTGGGCACAGGATGGAGATTGACAATTTTCAGAATGTCTTAAGGTTTCCACGTCCATACATCGTCAGATTTAAGGGGTCCCTTTATTTTCGATTGGGACCCGTTAGTGAAGTTCAATATGTAAACTTACGCGTCCATTATCGTCCAACAAGAAAATAAGGGGTCCTAGGATGCGAGGACGCGCAAGAACGCGAGCCCTGCTAAGATGGCACCTTTGGGGTGTTGGGGTTTCAGAGAAATAGCACGGAGAAAATCAAAGGTGACCCTTTGGGTGTTATGTGACACCCGAATTAGCATTTTTGAAACCTTGCATTCTCATAAAGGTGTCACAAGTAGTATACTGAATTCTCAACAGCTATCGAAATGGGGAAAATGACTCCCCAAGAGGTGTTTTTGTCAGTATCTTTAAAGATGTCACGTTACACCCATTTTTTTCAGTATAGTTTTACATCAACAATACATTGCGTTGCCGTTGACCTTTGGAAATCCCGATATAACGCACGATGCGATCATACAATAGCCTCTGGAATTCAGCTACTAATTAAAGGTAATATAATTTCAATGGCTGATTCATATCATCATCAGTGGCGTGTTCAAAAGGCTCTCCCACCGAATGTCGATGGGGGTCCTGTTTGGCTTTAGAATTTCTGAATGGCATAGAAAAGGTCTCCTTGCCACACATATTTACATCACATAATATACTTTGTTAAAAAACTTCCCCGTCATTTTCACCAGGATAGGACTCTATTGATCAATTTAAAGGCATATTATGTGATCTTTTCCAGAGGGCGCCCTCTATTCCTTTTTTTTTTTTAGAAAGTAGATTTTCTTGCAGATTTACATTTCTGATCATAAATCATACATACATTCCAAGTTACAGAGCGATACGATTCCTAATTACCTCAAAATCATGGTTTTAGAGTGAATTTAGAGTGAAAAATATAAACTGTCGGATAATCCGACAGTTTATTTTCACTCTAAAATCATGATTTTGAAGTAATTAAGAATCGTATCGCCCTGTAACTTGGAATGTATGTACGATTTATGATCAGAAATGTAAATCTGCAAGAAAATCTACTTTTATTTTTTAATTTTTTTTCGATGTTGAGGGCGTTCCCTGGAAAGATCACATAATATACCTTTAAACATCATGCCCGGAATGAGTCTAGTTTTCATCCGAATGATCATACCGCCCCCCCCCCCCCCCCCCCACACCCCACACACACCTTTGAACACGCTACACTATTACTAATGATATGAGTCATCCATTGAAATCGTATTACCTTTATATAATTAATACAAGCATACTTCCACGGGGTATTGCATGATCGTATATCGTGCGTTATCGGGATTTCCAAAGGTCAACGCAATGTATTGTTGACGTACAACTACATGTAGCTATAAATAGACGGTGTTTGTAAATTATCTAACCGTTTTATGCTATTGTTGTCAAAATATAGTGATTGTATTGAGTTTTACTGTCAAATAAAAGGAAGTCAAACTCAGTAAATTGAGTAATACTTTTACTTTGTTAGCTTGAAATTGCTTTGTATCGCGTGCAACGTTTAATACCTAGAAATACTGAAATATATATTTTATGGGTTTTGATAGAATTCATGTTGCGTGCATTCTTTCTCCGATGTTTATACAGCAGGTCTTGACAACAAGTGCAGCCACGAATTTAAGGTAGGATTATTAATGAATACTGAGTAATCAGTATATAGTATATAATTAATTAATTTACCAAATTAATCTATCCAATTTCTTACATTTAACGCACAGCGTTTCAATATGAAAACCCATATGAAAAAAACATAGCATGCATTATAATTATGTTAAAGTCAATAAGGCCAGTGTATATTTTATATGTTTGTATGTTTATAGCATTACTTTAATGAAACGGAAATGCATACTCGAAAATGTTTTGAC
>CM069451.1:36510357-36796348 GCA_035610835.1 Ophiura sarsii | reverse complement strand
TAAGGAGTAGGCATTTTTTTATATTTTTGATTATTTTATAGCGTTACATTAACCAGTGATAGTTGCTTTAACATGTTTAATGAAACGGAAATGTATACTTGAAAATGTGTTTAGAGTGTAGAGAGTAGGTCTATTTTGTATTTGATCGTTCATGACCATTGATCGTTCATGGGCATGTATGGAGCAGCGGATAGAGCACTAGATTCATAATCAAAAGGTTGTGGATTCGAGTACCGCTGTGGTCAACATGTTGAGGGGGTATGTGGGGGAGAGGCCTGTTATCAAGGTGGGGGGGGGGGGAATAACCGACTTTTTTTAAGTATACACACATAGAGTTTATCATTACATTTGGGGTATAGGGAAGGGGCAAGAGCTCGACAAATGCATCATGTGAAAAAGCTTTAGTTGGCTGGCGTTCGCGCAATGCATTGTGGGAAGATCTTAAAATCTTCTTTGGCTCGCGGGGCAGTATGAGACAGGTCTTTTTTCTTCTTGGCCGTATGCACATTCAAAGGTCCCCAGCATCAAAAATGTATTGAAAACACGTGTAACTGACAATGGATACAATCGTTACCCTTTTCTGGTAGGGGACTTTGGAACTTAGCATTTGACGTGTTTACCAGTTTGACTAAAGTGTACATCGGACAAGATATCTAGTCATTTTAAATAGGCAGTTTTAAGAGTGTAGTGTTTAATAATAATATTATTTTATAAGTCATTTGTGAGAGAAGAGTTAATACAATGCATCTATGATATGATCATACCTTTCATACATGCCATACTCTAAAATGCATTAGGTTATCATAACTTGAGAGTGTTCTACGACTACTTTTACGTAATCGCTCATTTCTCCGTAATTACTGAACCGAATCAAACGCGGTTTTCTTCCAATTTTAGGCAACTAATTTTCCATTTTTGTTGGTGTTTCAATTGTTCTATTCCAACTTTTATTTATGAAGTTATGATCACCTAATGAAGCGTTGCCAAAAAAAATTGAGACACCCTGTACATGTTAAAAGTCCCTCAATATGGGCAATTTAGTTCAATGCTTATTTTGCAATAGTTATAAATGGATTGTATAGTATTAAAATACAGTCAAAACATTCTTCTTCTTTTTTAAACCACCAGGATAAAAATGGGCAACATCTTATGTTGTTGCTGTAAAGACAATGAAGACAAAACCGATGTGTCGTCGTCACCGTCACAACAAGTTCCCCGACGGCATTCGTCGCGGAGCGATCTACAACGTGGTCGTAGTCACAAAACCGACCGGACATTCCATGTATCTAAAACCTATGTGTCGTCGTCACCGTCACCGCGAGTTCCCCGACGACATTCGTCGCTGAGCGATCAACAACGTGGTCGTAGTCTCAAAACCGACCAGACATTCCAGGTATCTAAAACTTATTAAAAGTACAGGGTGTCCTAAAAGTTTCGAAACCATTTGGGACACCCTGTATTATAAACTTCTTGTTAACTTAGGATCGAACAATGTTTACCCAGTATTATTGGTGAAGACCAAATAGCGTTTGTAAAAGGTCGATATATTGTTGAAAACATTCGTTTAGTTAATGATGTCATAGAATATTTAAACAAAACAAAACATCCAGGTGTGTAATTGTTAGCTGACTTAGAGAAAGCATTTGATTCCGTTGAGTGGAATTTTATGTATGCAACCTTAAAGTAGTTCAATTTTGGTCCGAGCCTAATATCTTGGATAAAATGTTTCTATAGTAATGCAACGAGTTGTGTCATTGATAAGGGATTTTCCTCTGGTTGGTTTAATTTAACACGAGGTGTACGTCAAGGTTGCCCTTTATCAACAGCATTATCTGTTTTTGTAATAGAAGTTCTAGCGTTAGCAACACAAAAATGTAATAAATCTAAAGGTATTACCTTGCCAAGTGGTAAAGAACTAAAATGTTCCCTTTTTGCGGATGATGCAACTGGCCGATGAAAAATCTGCATGTCACCTAATTGAGCTTATGAAACAATTTGGTCGGCTGTCTCGATTAAATGTAAATATGGAAAAAACTGAGCTTTTGAATTTGTGTACAAATAAAAATGACAATATTCCTATTGCAAATATTAGACCAGCCAGATGACCAGTTAAAATCCTAGGAAGATTAATTGGTCATGACCAGAACAAATGTTATGATTGTAATGTATATCCAAGAATGTCAAGACTCAAAGATAAATTGGATATATGGCGTAGTCGAGATTTAACACTCAGGGGTAAAATGTTACTAGTTAAAAGCCTTGGCATTTCACAAATGTAATGTCAATGCTTTCTGTTAAAAATGAAACCCTATCTGCTTTAAACAAAATTCTGTATAGCTTTATCCGGAGTGGAAAACCAGATAAGATAAAACGTTCTGTTATGATTACACCAAAAGATAAAGGAGGATTTGATATGATAGATGTTTATAATACAGATATAGCTTTAAAAGTAATGTGGTTGAAGCATTTCCTCAGCGAAAAAAAATGCTCCGTGGAAAGATATACCAAATTATTATTTTAATAAGTTGGGAGGTCTTGAATATACATCACAAACAAATATGAATGAAGATTCCTTTCCGAAATATTTTCCTGAGTGCTATAAAGATATTGTTCTAGGTTGGCAAAAGTTAAAAGGTTGCGATCAAAAAGATTAACAGCTCGTTGAGATCTCTAATATGCCACTTTGAATAATGCATTTTTAACTAATCTAGTCAATAATTTATTTCATACAACAGCATTTAATGCTGGTATCGAAACATACAACAGCATTTAATATGCTGGTATCGAAAGAGTTAATATATTAGACGAGAAAAGTTTTCTCTTACCTTATTCAAAATGATGCTGTATACCGTATATGGGAAATGTATTGACTTTGTATCGTATTATGATATCACTAGGCGGTCACCCGGGATTTGGCGGTTCGTGGGTTTAGCGGCTTGTGGATTTACCGGTTTGTGGGAGACATGGAGTTCATTTACCCAATTATGACTTCTGAATTCATAGGGACGGGAAAGATTCTGGCCCAGGTCGAGTTGGTTACTTAATATGGTTGTATATTGTTTGAAAATTTACAACTGTGAATCAATTTTATTCATATAAAAAGTTTGAGCACCGTACGACACTTCTAACAAAAAAGACCCCTGTGGGGCCCCCTGGGGCCCGGGGCCCCAAACAAACATTTTCAAAAATTTAGTTGGCCCAAGCCACACCCGCCCACCGAGTTTGAGCACCGTACGACACTTCTAACAAAAAAGACCCCTGTGGGGCCCCAAACAAACATTTTCAAAAATTTAGTTGGCCCAAGCCACACCCGCCCACCGAGTTTGAGCACCGTACGACACTTCTAACAAAAAAGACCCCTGTGGGGCCCCCTGGGGCCCGGGGCCCCAAACAAACATTTTCAAAAATTTAGTTGGCCCAAGCCACACCCGCCCACCGAGTTTGAGCACCGTACGACTCTTCTAAACAAAAAAAGACCTCTGTGGGGCCCCCTGGGGCCCGGGGTCCCAAACAAACATTTTCAAAAATTTAGTTGGCCCCAGCCACACCCGCCCACCGAGTTTGAGCACCGTACGACTCTTCTAACAAAAAAGACCCCTGTGGGGCCCCCTGGGGCCCGGGGCCCCAAACAAACATTTTCAAAAAATTAGTTGGCCCAAGCCACACCCGCCCACCGAGTTTGAGCACCGTACGACACTTCTAACAAATAAGACCCCTGTGGGGCCCCCTGGGGCCCGGGGCCCCAAACAAACATTTTCAAAAATTTAGTTGGCCCAAGCCACACCCGCCCACCGAGTTTGAGCACCGTACGACACTTCTAACAAAAAAGACCCCTGTGGGGCCCCCTGGGGCCCGGGGCCCCAAACAAAACTAAACTTGCTCTTGCGGGGACCGAGCTGCACCCACCCACCGAGTTTGAACGCCGCCCGACCCCGGGAAGGCCACGAAAAAGCGCGCACAGACAAACAAACAGACAGAGAGTAGCGTATTATAATATAGATTAAACGCTTCCCATATAAAGGGAAAATTATATTAAACAAAGCATCTAAATATGATATCAATAATGTTACAGGTAAAGATATTAATATATATTAGTATGTTAACAACCCGTGGTATACAAGTCTTTGATCTGAAACAATTGACAATACCATCAAGTCAGATGTATGAACTTACACCTGTAAGGATTAAGAAAAATCAGCCCTCTTAGCTACAAAAAAAACACCATCAATTCAAATATCCTGATCTACGGCTATAGACCACCAGTATTTCACACTAGTAGTTGGGGAGCAAGGGTTTTCCTGTACGAGGCTGACACAGGTAGTTATATACCAAAATGTTGTTTGAAGTTCGTAAAATTAAAACCTAAGGGGACATCATTTCCAACTTTGGTGGTTGATTGACCTTGATTTAGGGTCACATGTGTTTCAATGTGCTTCAAAACCATGTATGCTCTCCAGCTATAAAGCTCTATAGTCATAACTCGACAGTCACAATATAAATATACTGGGCATAAAGGCTGGTTTGGTGATTTCATGAGAGGCAACAGAAAAAATGACCATTAGTAAATAATGTTCATCTTGAGACTTGAAGTAAATAATATAACAAAAATAATTCTTCAACACTACTATACTATCTTAACCCTAACCCCCTGAGTGCTAAAAATGCTAATCCAAAGTCCCTCTCCAAACGCATGCGCCGTCGGTTTTCGATGACGTAGTCAACCGAGCCTATATAATGAGTGCAGTATACTGCACGAATGTGTAGCTGAGGGCCGTGGCTTAGTGGTTGGAAGGTGGGGCTTGAGAACGGAGGGTCCCCGGATCGAATCCCGGCAGGTTCCCGGAGATTTAGTTGGTGTTTTTTCCTCGAAAATTGTGATCCCGGTCAAAATTCCTAAACCGGGGTTAGGGTTAATCTGCTATAATATAATTAGGTTAAGGCGACGAATCCAAAACCTGTTCTGCGGGCCCGCGACCGACCCTTTGAGATTTACTTTATTACAAATTTAGTGATTTGTTTATGTGTGAACATTTCTGATTTGATCTATATAAAACGTATATGTATTTCTTATTCCAGGCTATTACAGATAATTTTAATACAAATGTGCATTCAAAAAGACACACAGCAACATCCGTAGAGGCTCTGGCAGACGTAAGCTTTAGAGAACCTCAACCAAATACACGTCTGTCACATGTCAGGAAACCACAAGGGTATTTTAGCACACAATCGGGACCCAAACAGAGAACTGATGACTCGAGCAAAACCAAAAGAAAAGCCCCCAAAACACCTGCCGCTACGTTGCCCTCTACCATGTGTATTGAGACAGAGGTGCAGACCACATGGAAACCGCCAGGTAATAATACGACAATCCAATCTTTCACTTTATTACATTCAATTCAATGCTACTTTAAAATTGCAATTAACACTTTCCACGAGGCAGTCATTTACAGATAACAGTTCCAAAATTTCACAAAATGTTTTTAAAATTTCAGAATTTTTGAATTGCAACACCCTATTTGGAATCACCATGAGAAATGCATTGCAAAGAGTACAAACATGCCTAGTATTGGTTCAGTAATCCGAATTGAGATAGACTTTGAAAGTTGGTTAAGGTTTCTGAAAAATCTGTTTTGTATAACATTGTAAAACTAATAGCCGCGTGGAAAGTGTTTAAAAGACCAGAATGCTGAGCATTTTCAACATGTTTCCACAGCCCTTAATTATTGAATAGAATTGTCTATCAAGCCTTAGCTTTGCTTCCCACCATGGTGAATATGTATTCGAGGAGTTACGATGGCACCTTTTGGGTGTTGGGGTTTTAGAGAAATAGCACGTAGAAAATTAAAGGTCACCCTTTGGGTGTAATGTGACACCCGAATTAGTATTTTTGAAACCTTTGCATCTACAAACTTGTAGTTACGCCATATAAAGGTGTCAAAAGTAGTATACTGAAATCTCAAGAGCTATCGAAATGGGGAAAATGACTCCCCAAGAGGCGTTCTTCGACACTTAATGAGTGTCATTTTTTGTCAGTATCTTTAAAGGTGTCACGTTACACCCCATATTTGTCTTCAGTGCAGTGTTGGTTCAGTATGATCCTTGAGATAGACTTTGGAAGTTGATTAAGGTTTCTGAAAAATCTGTTTTTTATAACATGGTAAAAATAATAGCCGCGTGGAAAGTGTTAAGACCAGAATACTAAGCTTTTTCAAAGCCCTTACTTCTTGAATAGAATTGTCTATCTTGCTTATATCCACCAGTAATCCAAATGGTGATTCAATCGAAGCATCAATACAAAGTACACCATCTTAAGATTCTATACTATCATTTATACTAATTGAATACAGTTAAAAGAAGAAGCATCTCAGACAATGCGGATTACTCTGATAACTGCAATTTACTGTGGATTAACATGAATTTAATTTATTACGTATTACAGCACGTTACCATGATTACGATCAGCACAATGACAACGTTACAATTACAACCCGATCACGAACAAGTCCATCATCTCCTAAAGATAACGTCATCAGTGAGATAGGGACGTTGGTGGAGGTACGCTGATTTGTCTTATGAACTACTTTTAGTCAGTAGTAGTATCTATTTTGTGAATTCTGTGTAACTTTATTTCAACTCCTATTGGTTGAGCTATGTCATCAACACAAGTCGTTGATTCAATATTTCTAGCTCTATTCTTTTGTTATTATCCATTGTATTTCTTTTTTCCTAATTCACTGATCATGTCATTACAAAGGGTTCCAAAGAAGTACCCCCCCCCCCCCCCCCCCCCCCTCTCTAAACGTTGATCACATGTGTTTGCATAACTCCATACACAATTACATGTATAAGAATTGAAACCGCATTTAGAAAAAGGGAATATACAGACCAGGCTACCCGTAGAAAGTTTCCCCTTTTCAATATCGTTTTCAATTCCCCAACATGATGTTTTCAGATGAAGAAAAAATGACGTTTTTAAGCAATATCAACTTTTAGTCCGTCGACATCGACCAATGCGCAACGACGGGAGTATGAACGCACCTTTGGTGTATGTGGCACCATACATGTACATGTTTCAAACCAGTACCAGTGATTGACCACCAATCACAGATCCTTATATCATCCATGTGTTTGTTTACCTTTTGCTGGTTAATACCTTTTGCTGGTAATATTGTATCCAAATTTGGTACATTTTCATGCACAGAATGTTATTTGGTGATCTGTTAAAATTTTATAAGTTTCTTTTTTTTATAAGTTTCTTTTTTGGCTCAGTGTATATTTCTTCGTTCTGTATGTGCCTTCCCCTTTAACACTTAGTCGTCTGCCGACGACAGTTCTAAAATTTCACAAATGTTTAAAAAAAGTCAACATTATTGAATGTCATCAACATATTTGGAATCACCATGATAAATGCATTAAAATGAGTACAAACATGCCTAGTATTATTGGTTCAGTAATTCTTGAGATAAGACATGGACAATTGTGAAAGGTGTCCGAAAAATATGTTTTGTATAATATGGTAAGTAGTAGCGGCGTGTAAAGTGTTAAGACCATCTCCCTTTATCCTAACATTTAGGCAGACTGGTTTCTATTCATAACTACTTAAAACAAAAGCAATCGGGGGAAGAATGGGACAATGAAACTCGCACTTGGCCGCGACTGGGATAGAACCCGGGATCAGCGTAACATACATGTATATAGGTCTAAGTGTTACCACCCCAATACCACCGTGTCTGCCAATTCAGGGATAGCACTGGATAAAAAATGTGAGAAGTCCCATGACATTATTCAGGACCCCGTAGGACTTCAAATAACACATTTAAGGGGTCCCCTAAGAAATTGAGGGGTCCTGAAGTTTAGGTATTTGAAAAAAATACTTTTTTACGGACAGTTTTTGTCAAATTTAAGGGGTCCCTTCAATTTTGATCGGGACCCGCAAGTCTTTCCAATTTGAAACCTGACGCGTCACTACAAGAAAGTGAGAGGTCTAGGACGCGCAGACGCGTCAGAATGCGACTCCTGTCTGCCATGTGACATGTATACCTTTCCATAATGACGCATAAAAAGCCACCTATACCGGGCTCAAAGCAGTGATATAAATTATGATGGTTGAGGGCTAAATATATGATGTACCGTATAATGTCATTAACTGTCATGCAATTACTTATCAGAACACATTCTGAATTGTGTATTGTTTTGCAGAAAATGGCAGTGGATATATTATCTGCGAATATGCAAATTCCATCAAGCTCTGAGTGGGCTAATCTACGATTGGGTTTATTACACTCAAGTTACGGTGACCCCGTCGAAGCAGATAACTGGTATGAATTATAAAGGGCCGTACTAAACACGGGTTTAGCTTAAAACCGTGATCGTGACGAACTAAATTCGTGTCTTAATTAAACGCGGATTTATCTTTTAAACGACGTGTTTAACACACCCTGATTTGAAACTCAGCAGATCTAGTCCCCAGAGTGGTCGTGCGTTCACTGCATACATATAATCCAGGTATTCAATTTATTGTGGCCCACAGGTACAATAGATATCGACCGAAATCCTCTAATGCACGTGTATTTTTAAGACTAGGCGATCTACACGTCAGCTTGCACCGGGCACGGTTAAAGTGTTTATTAGAAGAATCTGTATAGAATGGCTTTTTGTCTTTGGATCTGTCATGAAATGGATGAGAAGTGTACACAAGTTAGTCGCTCATCTTTTTAGTTACAATAACATGAAAATACGAGGAATGTTGTGGTTAATAATTCCATTTCGTGCTGTTACGATGCTTAAACTTCAAACCAATTAAATATGTATAGTGATTTTTTCCATACTCTGAAACACAATTAGAAAAACACAATTCTATATTTCACAGTTAAATATTGCAAGAGATTCAAAAGGCCATTTTGTAAGTAGATATTTTAGGATTGTATTGATTAGTTAATTAAGCTATGTAATTATTCAAAGCCAATTTTGACCGACTTTATTTTCAACAGGTTCCAGACTGCAATACCACACTCTAGCACAGGAGGATCAGATAGGTAACTGTTTTAATCTATAGTAGGCAAATGGATACATTATGACCAATGACCAAAAACTAAATCCAAAACTATGAATCGTTAACATTGGGTACTTTATTACACTCATAATTACCGCTGTGAAAGGAGCTAGAGCCATATAGTCCGGCCTCCATAACTAGTGGTCCGTGTAGAGATGAGTGCCCTATACCAACCTAAATTGTACTGTACATGGCGGACTATGGCTCCAGGGGACTATGTCGCCTTCTACACCGGAATCACTTCTGCCTTCTACACCGGAATCACTTCTATATACCATACCCAATGCGATGATAGTTTAGTTCCCAGTGTATTACCGCGCACCTATCATGCCTATGATCATGGAACTATATTTAACGAATTGTATACGTCACCAAACCCGCTTGAGGAAAACTTCGATTTGAAATGGTCTATTGGAGCTTCTAATCAGCCGAAATACACTCGTCCAAAGAAGTTCCTTGCCACTCATTGAAGTTCAAATATTGAAGTTCAAATATTTCACATAAGGGTCCATATCCAAACTCTCAGTGCTTTTAAATCGTTTTTCTAGCGATATAAAAGCGCTTTTCCAACGGTATTTCGTTCTATTGTTAAAAGCATCGGAAAAAGATCGGTGATTAACTAGAAACCTCTCTACTTATCTGGCGTTAACAATAGAACTATTGTAGTACTCTGGATGACTCAATTAGTGAAGCAGACACATCAAAGCGCGAGGAAGGTTGTGTTATATTCTTTAATATGAAATACTATTTATAAGCTTTTTAAATCCGATCATAAAATGTTTACGTTCACCGCCGATCAATGTATCTGGTCGTCTAGAAATATGAATTAAGCTACCGCTCCATCACTCTATTCATCTATTGTTTGGCGCAGTATTGCCAAGATATTGTGAAAATAGCCCATTTCCCCCTTCATTCCATTGAAATCAATGCTGAAAACATTTTGGCGATAGGTCACGTAACATATTTGTACAATGGATGGGTGATGACGGAGGGGGCGTAATATATTGACCATCGTGTTTGGAAGTATTATACAATATAATACCTATGTTTATACAATATATAATCCAAGTCATTAGTTTAGAGAGGATATTGTTTCCGACTTTTGTCCTTTCGATTTTAGCCTCCGATTTAAGAGATATTTGTATTTTGAACCCTATGTAATGTTTTTCTTCAAAACGTTTATGTATAGCCTTCATTAGCTCAAACGTCAAAGCGCCGGCTTCACAATCATGAGGTCAGTGGTTCGAATCCTGCGGATGGGGATAGTTTTCTTTTCTGTTTTGTTATTACACTGTTTGTTTTTATAAATTGACAGGATTGCTTATCGTTCGCTATATTTATTGAATGTTGAATGATTTTTTCTTCTTTTGCAATTTCACTGCGATAAAGAATGCCCTGTAAATATAATTGTGTTTACTACTCCTAGGCTTACATTGAATGGCCCCTGCTAGTCTATGAACATGATCTGCAAAGGCCAATTGTTATGTAAATAAGAAGCCAGTCGGCTCATGTCCTTGAATCGATTTTCCTATTTCCTACACCACCGCAACATTATTTCAATAATAATAATACAGGCACATTGATTTGTATTACATAACGGCTGGCATTTACTTTACAAGTTTAGCTCAATCGATAATAACACACAACGAGTTTCTATTGTATTGGCCTGTTGCATAGGACTAGGACAGTTCGATGGTATACCGCGGTTCATTCACATTTCATGATGCCATGCACACTAAACAGTCAGTGGAAAATTAAAATGAAATCGTAAATAATTCCACATTCCAAAATAAACTATAATTGAACAATAATGAATAATTATACGAAATGATAAACAATATCGAAAACTAATTTAAAAAAAATGTATATAAACGATTAAAATAAAATTTCAAGACGTGATAGGATTCGAACCCACGACCTCCGGTTTACTAGTCCAATGCTCTACCGCTGAGCCAACTATGCGCTATGTGAACGCAATAACAAACAAAAGTAATATGGTTCAACATACCACTCTTCTCTAAATTAAATGTTTAAAATGCTTTATATTTCTTAATCTTTGTAGTTTTAAGATAGTTTCTCGCTCAAAAGTTGATTATTTACTGTTAAAGAAAGTAATTCTGATTTAAATGTAACGAATAACACTACTTTTTGAAACAATTCTAGATATATTATATTTCGTTTGTACAGCATTTTGTCGATTTATGTGCACACTTTTACGACTTAGTATTGCATCATGGGCTTTTTGCCGGGCACGCGAGGACTTGGGAGCGAAGCGAGTCATGTGATTTTTGTCCAGGACAAACACTTGAGATGTACACGCCCCTTTAAGAATCGGTTCACAAAGTACGGGATTTGTTATTCGTTAAATCTAATAAATCATAGACTCATTTTATAGACAACAACACCGTGTTGAAAAACCCGTGTGTATTTAGGGAATAGTTGAATGAGAACTATATTTGGGTATAAAGCGCTGAGGATTTCAGGATAATCGAAATAGCTCAGTTGGTAAAGATTAGGACTCTCAATCAGCAGGCCGTACGTTCGAATCTTTGTGGCGGTTTATATTCCTTGTGCTCTATGCTTAGAGCGGTCGAGTCTGGGTAGAGGTCGGTTAGGGTTTTAAGTATGCCGAAATATAATATTTATTATTGTTCTCTCATTATACGTCCGTTCGGGGTTTTCATTTATATTGACATAATTTTAACGTTATTTATTTATTTTGTATTTACTTTCTTAATTGTTGATGTTTATTTAATTATTTATCAATCAATTAATTATAAATAGGCCTTAATATACTATTTTATTGATATAATTATTAATCTATATATTATTTATTTACATTAATTACTTAATTTCTTCATATTTATTATTTATTTATTATTGATTAGGTCACGTTCAGAGTGTATGCAACATTCTTAAATAGTCTAAAAACGCAGAAAAATGACACTATTTAGGGGAGTAAGATTCATAATGCTACTTGATTACACACATTATGCCTATACCAGAAAACAATAACACGTTGTATGTTTAATGGCTCCCATATTGTTTAGTATTCAATGATAACATTATCCATGCTTGTACCAGGGAGGTGTCATTGACACCTCCCTGCTTACTCTAAAATCATCCACGGCTGAACAATAGTCTTTAAAGGCCACTTCAAGGAGGATTATTCTTATGACGTTAACGAGTGGATTACAATAAGCCTAGCAATGAATAGGCGGCTACAAACATATTGTTTGAGTCGGGGTTTGAGGAGTGTCGCGATTAGCCTCTATCACCTGCCATGATAAAACCTGGCACTTGTACCCCGGGGGGGGGGGGTAGGGGTGTGCCGCCCAGGGTCTCAAAAAGGGGGCTAAAGAACTGAACTGAGTGGATTTTATGACGAAAAATAGGGTCTTAGGAACTGATTTTTTTCCCCAAAAAATAGGTCTTGAGAACTGGCCTATAGTTCAATTTTCGATTTATTTTGGTTTAAGAACGCAACATTTTCGAAAAATTGGGGCTTTGGAACACAAAATTGGTGCTTTGGAACGCAAATTTTCGCGATTTTTGAATTTTCAATGAAAATGGGGTCTTAAGAACTGATGCAGGCTCAAAAAGGGGGGGGGGTCATAAGAACTAGCAGCAGAGGGTGAAAAAGGGGGTCTTCAGCGCGGCACCTAACTATATCCTTTTCAAATGTCAGTGCCCCCCCCCCCCCCCGGGACTTGTACTAGAAACCCGATAGGTGTACAATCTGGCAAATGGGTCGCTCTCTACGTCACAACAGGGGTCGGGTGAACACTGGTCAGCTTAATAACACAATCTTCCTCGCGCTTTCATGTGTCTGCTTCACTAATTGGGCCATCAAGAGTACTACAATAGTTCTATTGTTAACGCCAGATAAGTAGAGAGGTTTCTAGTTAATCACCGATCTTTTTCCGATGCTTTTAACAATAGAACGAAATACCGTTGGAAAAGCGCTTTTAAATCGCTAGAAAAACGATTTAAAAGCACTGAGAGTTTGGATATGGACCCTAAATATTTAATATAAATTAAACAATTGCATGTCAAAATAAGCAGACAATAATTCTCTATCATGTCTGTATGAAATTAAGATGTACGCATTCATGCATGGCTGAGCACATTCATTAAGCAATGGTAAGGTTCATATCGTGTTCAATCATTCACATTAACATTTGAATGGAGGGATTATCCAAATTTTTGCAATCTTCTTCCACAGACCTTGCCATTGTCAAATGAATGGGATCTGCCATGCATGAGTGATCATGTCTAAATTCCATGTTAAGCTGTTAGAGGATTATTTTCTGCTTATTTTGATATACAATTATATATATTCTATTAAATATTAATTTGAAATATTTGGACTTTACTAAGTGGCAAGGAACTTCTTTGGACGAGTGTAGATTAAATGTAGGTGTTTCTATTGCTGGCCCAATTTGTTTCTATTCTACATGAAGGGTCATCCTTAAAAAAGTTGTATTCAGAAGTTTGAGTTGCATACACTCCAATGGTTCCTATTTTAGAAACACACGGTGGCATGGAATTTGCCCATTAAGTAGTACACAAACTGGCTATAGGTGGTTAACCACCTCACTGCATTTTGGCCTGTAACGTCTAAAATGGAACATACTTTGCGCCAAACATTTTACAGAAATAATGAAAAAATACGGGGTTTCTTCTAATATCAAAATAAATGTTTAATGGACAAAAAACAGTTAAGTGATCAGAACATCCACCTTTAATCAGATAGTTCTCATTAACTTTCCAGAATACAATGTGTTTATGGTACCAATTCACCGAAATCCACACATTGTGTATTGCAAGTCGAGGGCTCAGAAAAACAAGGCCTCATCTTCATTTTTTTTCACAAATGAGATTTTGGTATCAACATTTTCAGAAAGAAATTCTCTTTCCGGTAACACAGCCTTATCTCCATAACACGACCCCTTTCAAAGTTATAGTCAGTATTACAAGGCCTCATCTCCATCATCCCAATGTGTTTAAAATTCTCCAATAGTCTTTTTCTTAAAATGTTCAAAATAGAAATAAGGCCTTGTGGTTCTGAGCCCTCGAAGTGTAAGTATGACAATAATTCAGCCCGGAATTCCTTCAACCTATGTATACAAAAGTCACAATTTAGTTTTTGTTAATCTAACAGGCAACCATACGAATGCCTTGCACGCAATCGTTTACAAATGTGGGGTATCGAACATGCACGACCAGCCTTTCTTAACGGTTCACAGGTATGTAATACGCTTTCTACGTAGAACTAAAATTATAGACCTTAATATTCATTGTTTGGCTCCTTCGGACTACGTAGGCTACACAAATCAGTTGTAGAAGGGCGGGACAGGCAAACTCGCACTTAGCCGTACCGAGAATTGAACTCGGGACTCCTGCGTGTATTGACTAGGTTAGGTTTAAACAGCAAATGGTGATGGTCATTCACGGGATACTTCCAAATTTGAATTTAGTATGAGAATAATTAACTAAATCCTAATCGCATACGGTATATTTCATCCTTAAACCGGTTTTTTAAAATAATTGTATTGATATTTTTCAGGTTTCAAAATATGCGATAATTTACTATTAAAAACCGCCAGTTTTCTCGTCAGATAGGTATCTGCCCGATGCAAGATTGAACAAAACTCTGGATGCCATAGTCTTTTATAAGTCGTCACCCATCCTATAGTCACCTACGGAACCAAAAATAATTGGTTAACAATAAACAAGAAGAATATTGATTTTACCATATTTTACGTTCTATTTATGTTTTTGATCTTACTTTTGATCAGTTCCAGTCGGCATATAATCGGAGTCGATCTACGAACCAATTGTAAGTGTTCACATAATTATTTATACATTTTTATCAACTTAATATTAATAACATGTTATTGTTTAATGATTATAAATCATGTTGACGAAAAATGAAGACCGTACAATTCTTTGATATAAAATCTTTTCCATGCGTAACCATGGTAACACAACGGCCGCATTTATGCAAAATGGGAAACTTGATTTTGACAAAAACTTACAATTTGTTTCAGACACATTGTTGCAAAACTTGAAGCAGCCAATCTACGAGCTATGTACAGCGACTCCCAACAATGGATCAACCAATCAGGAGAACTCGGTGTTCAATTTGCATTCAGTCTCCTATTCGCTATATGCCCTGATCTGCTGCGTCCTGTTGGATTTGATTTCCAAAGGGTGCATCTGGCCCGGAAGGCTATTACAGATGTATACATGAAAGGAGGTCTGATGAGGATGGGAAAGCGGATTGATTGGAGTGAGGCAGATAAGCAATGCTCATACATGCTGCGGTTCTTCTTGATTCATTGCCAGTTTGTACCTGAACTGTTGGCTTCTTCTCAGGAAATCTTGTCAAGATTTCCTCAAGGTTGGTAATTTTTAGCTACCCGACTATTTAACATAGTTCACATGCCAGGACATACGTTGGGCATTCGTTTGACATAAATTGTATGCGTTAGCTGTTCGTAGGGGGTTCGCAGAGGTGGGCTTGGGTCTAGAAAATGTTTGAACACGTTCAAAATTTTGAATTTTGAGCGGGTTTTACCCGCCGGGTGACAACGTAGTGAACAATACGCTATGTACAGGGTGACCCCAAAAAATAAATATTCCACATAAATTATATAGGTATTTTGTCATGAGTTCAAGTTCTATACTCTTTTTCCATGTGCATTAGTTAATTTATTTAATTGGATGGACCATTTCAACAAAGAACATGAAATGTTTCAATTTTAAAGACTACTTTACTGACAGCTTCCCATTGCACATGGAAAAAGAGTATAGAACTTGAACTCATGACAAAATACCTATGTAATTTATGTGGAATATATTTATTTATGTCTTTTAAGCTTGAAAAGAATCGAAAGAATGCGTTGAAAAGAACAAAGACGAGATTAACTGATGTGTGTGTGTGACTTAATCATGTTGCTTCTTGCTTCGTGCATTTTAAAAGCTTTACTTTCATACTGAGAGGATTGGACCAAGCCGATTTTGCTTCCTCATGTTTGCTGAAGCATATCTTCCGTTCTAAATAACCAATTGGAACGCAATTAAATGCAAATGAAAGCTTATTTACTCAGCTTTCATAATACATCAAGTTTAGACCCGTGTGTTCCTGTCCTTTTAAGATATTTTATGTGCACGGAGTGTTAACATTTTTTGGGTCACCCTGTATACGTTGCACATTCGCTGTGTGTTACCTACATGTTGTATTCATTGGTATCGATAATGTCGCATTCCAAATACTAGTTTCTTTTTTTTGCTAAAAACAGGGAAACATCTACGGCTTTGCTGCGTTGGAGGAGGACCCGGTTCTGACATCATCGGTCTGCTCATATACCTGCGTACTATCGGCAGATGTGCACGTTTAACATGTCACGTGTTAGACAAATTCCCCGCTTGGAGGAATGTATGGGATCATGTTCAGCCTCGTCTACCACCTCCTTCTGTTGAAGCGACCTACAGTTCTATCGATACGACGTCATCTGGTCCATTGGATAGAGACACAGAAGAAATAATAACACAAGCAGACATTATCACATTTGTGAAGTCCGTCAGTCCAATTATAGCATTCCTGAAGGACACGTGGAATCCGACTCATCAAGGAGTGATACCGTCAATGTTACGTTCGTTGAAGAGCGGCGCCCTTGTGATCTACATCGACAATAGTTTTGGCGATCAGAATAGTATGTTCCATAACATGGCGACATCAAACGGGCTGGTACAAATCCACACGTGCGCCTGGAAATGCGACATAGAGGCACACACCACAGAATTCGATGCTGTATGGAGTCAGTACCGTTACAATGCCTGTTCTTCTTGTAATCTGAAAGGATTCATATTTTATAAGCAATGAACGTAACGCACTGTATGACAAATTTGTACCCATGGCCCCAACTTTTGCTAATGTGCGAGTACTGAAGATCAGTCGGATCTTAAAGGAGGTGTCCCAGCAAGCACAACACTGTGCATTATATATTAGAAAAATAATTATCGAGCCCATATCGCATGGTTTATAGAACAAAACATCCTACTTATAAAACCAAATAAAACTGCCATCTCTCAACAAACCATAAATTCGCGGTGATCGAAAGTCCCGTATTTATTCTTATTCATGATATGTGTGAAGTTTTGTTCTATTATAACTATGCGATTTTGGCTTAATAATTAAGAAGTCCGTTTGCCCGTAGAACAGATATATTTTTGTCTCCTAAACATGGTAAAAGACTATGAATTCCTTAGTATGGGACACGTGAAACTGTATTATAATAATTATCTATCACTGCCACCATGGTGTAATTATGCAATCTATTTTTGTGTTTTGTGCAATACTGACTATGTGACTAAACTAATGTATTTTGACAATGATTTTAATTTTATGCTTACGCAATAATCTTAAAATAATACTCTTATAGCCTTTTGTCAATAATATGCAGTCCTTTTATAACTTGACTTTTGATACTGTTTTGATATGATAAATATAAGATGTGAATAGAAAATTTAAAAAACGATATAAGCTGTATAATGTATTTACAACACTCGGACACAGATTGTCATTATTTTTTAATAACGTTTCTTGGAGTTTTTTAAACGGAATGTACAGATTTTACCTCTAGATGGCGAACATTGGACATTCACTCAAGTAAAATGCGCCCTCAGGAATTCAATTACTGAAGCGCTACATTATTTTGTTCCTAAGTTTTTTTCTTGAAGTATCATTTCGCTTCAACACTTAGCACAATTTTCTTTTAAGAAGTAAAATAAACCACCGTGGGTTGAATGAACAAAAGAAAGTCTGTGTTAATGCGTATAAAGTGAAACAGGCCCCTTTGAAAACAATCCCCACCGAATTATTCGTTCAAAATGCAATATCTGCTATTTTCATCTATGTAATCATTACCCACCTCTGGCAAATATTACAGTTAAAATATTAGTTAAACAATTTTGTAAATTTGTGACACCCAGTACCAACTAAAAGTAAATGAGGCATAATGCGACAATAGCTAATTGTATAAGAGCGAAGATGTGGGACAAGGTCATGTATAATAAGTGAAATTCATAAACAGTTTTATTCATGATCTTTTAAATATCTTGCATCCAAAGATTCAAATTTATGAAAATAAAGAGTTAAACTACATTTTGAGGTATTTATTTTTAATTTGCTCCATTGATTTGTTATCAAAACCAAATCTTTAAACGTGTATAACTTTAAAAATAATTTGTATTTTATGTTATATAATAATTATCTTTCACTGCCGCCCACCATGGTGTAATTATGCTATTTTTTGTGTTTTGTGCAATACTGGCTATGTGCCTGAAATATTGTATTTTGACAATGATTTTAATGTTATGCTTATGCAACAATCTTAAAATCATATGCAGTTGTAGTACAGGGTGAGTCAAAAAAAAGTGTACTCAACTTCAGCGATTTTTTTTAGAAAAAGTATTCGTTTGTTTTCAAAACAATATACTACGGTATAAAGACAAATCAATTAGCTTTAATATGAATTTTATCTGGTTTAGATTGGTTGAGGACAATTATTTTACGCTGTTTTGAATAAAAGTGACCAATTTAACGTCCGAACACGCTTTCCAGATCTTGACCATTATATTTCATAAGATACGACCAATAAAAAATTACAATACCGACAGCGAAAGGATCAATTCCTTAGTTATGAAATGATTAAAGTGTGGTAATTGTGTCATAAATAGGCCTTAAAGCTGTCTATTGTTTTAATCTATTAGGAGACAATTTTGAACAAGTGTATTGTCTACTTAATTATTTTAATAAACAAGATGTGTAATGCTTTACATCATAATCCTAGTAAACATTATTAAGCTCGTTAAGCTTGAAATTAAAAACCGTGTTTTAGGTGAAAAAACAGCTCCTGTACAGAAATAGTCATATTTACTTAACGGTATCATCAAATAGCGTGAATTTTTTTCCAGATGGTAGCAAAGAAATGGCGCAATCATTTAAAGTTTTGTTTGCCTTGATTTTGTGGTCAAAAATATTTTTTTCAATTTTTTCAATTAGGGTACACTTTTTTTTTACTCACCCTGTATAACTTAACTTTTGATACTGTTTTAATATAATAAATATAAGACATAAATAGAACATTTACTTTTCTCGGATATGGTCGATTATTGCTGTGGTCACGTATGTTTTTGGTTGTACAGTGAAATAAAAGCTCCAAATATCGGAATTTCACCAGGTGTTTGGCTTAGGACAACAACAACAAAAGTAATGTTGTCCTCCACAGCCCTCAGAGAGGAGGGCGGGTTTGTCCCTTTTTTTCTTCCCTTTTTTTTCTTCTTTTTAATTTTCTTATACCAGCGGAAGCTCAAAGTTCAGCCAACAAGAAGTTGAAATCACACAAAGAGTCGCACATATAATACGTTATAATCACTTAGTTTAATATTCAAAATAAAGCTCATTTACATACTTACACGAAAAACAAGGCTTTGAGATGTTCTTTGGCAAAAATGAAGCACCTTTTAAACAGGAACCTGTCATCCCAAAAATACTGAAGTGTCAAGTATGGCATCTACTGATAATATATTGCAATTTGTAAGGTAAGAAAGTGAATGTGGTGAGGAAATCATCACAATTTGGTATGAAAAATATATAAAATACTAGGCCTATTTAAACTGTTCAAATAATCTCAAAAAAAGAAGAAGGAAATCAGAGCGGCCTAAATCTGACGAACGGACGGTCGAGGACAACATAACAAAAATTGTTTGGCCTTATAAGAGGGGGAAATGATGTTTCCTAAAACCGGGTAAGGCAATGTAAGGTGTATGTATTAGGTCACCTTCTGTTGCGTGTTTGTGCCCCCTGAGAAGACCCTTACCCCCCTTTTTATCCCGGGGGGCCAGTCAAACATAATGTTGTACACATGCGTGACCAAAAAAACCGCGTAAAAAGGGGTGTTTTTTCAGTGTTGGACGCGTCACGCGCGTGACGCGTTAAGGGTATCAAAAACGCTGATTTTCAAGAAAAAGGGTGGCTTACAATCCCGGCTTAAAATACAGGTCGAACGTGTTTAGGGTAACTTATTTTGTTCCCCGTTAAAGGGCAGGGGAAAAGGGATGATAATCCTGCTCCAAGTCTGTGTGGGACATTCCATTACAATAAACAGGGCCAGAAAAATGAACACACCACAAATGACATCATTTGTGGTACATTGATTATCAGTGAGTATCATGAATAGATTCAAACAAGTCACCTGGAATTTTCTTTTCATAGTACTCACTGAGCGATCAACAGTTCCACAATTGATGTCATCATCAACTAGCACAAATATTGAATGCTTTCTTGTCCCTCCTCGTAGACTTGACTCAAATCACGCTACTTATATTTGCATTTCCCCTGCCCTTTAATTAGACAAAACTTGTTTAGGGGTCATATTCTGGCAAGAACTTGTTTAGGGGTCAAAATTTGCAAGGAAAGCGCGCTAAAAACTTGTTAAGGGGGTAAGTTTGCTTGCAGGGTAAAACTTGTTTAGGGGGTGTCTGGAAAAAATTTGGTCACGCATGTGTACACCATTATGTTTGACTGCCCCCCCCCCCCCGGCTTTTTATAAGGTTAAAGCTCTCTTGTCCTGTATAAGAACCAACCCGTAATTAAAATAACATTAACCTTTATCCCCTTTATCCCTAAGTAAAGTAACATTAACTTAAGCCCAAACGGAAATAAGAACTGGAAATAGTTCACCAAGTGTCATCTCCAATGCCACTTCATTCATGTCGTGTCAATGTACAATATGTAACCGACATGACAAGCCAATTATACAACAGGAAGGATATCCATCATGGTAAGCGGATCACACTAATAGTGAAGGTAACTGGTAGCGGGAATAGGTCACAACGGAAGTACTTCTATGGGCCATTCAAAAAGTGCTACCTACTCAATGACTTATGGTAGCATGGTTGATTTGCTTGTTATCTAGGCTTATATTTAATTTACTTATGAGAGTTTGATTAAGAGTATAATACCTTTGCTTTGAATCCTATCTAGATGCTCTATAAGGTCCATTCAATGATGTAAATGTAAGAAACATTTTCTCTTAAATTTTCTTTATTTTTTTATATAATCTTCTAAGGCTATGTTATGAAAATCAAGTAATATCATATCCCTTTGTGAGTCAATATTATAAATTGTGTCGAGTACATGTACCTATTGTTCATCTAATGTGTAATTAGCTATTGAAGTGGACGTCGCAAATCTTGGGTTTATCCTTTGTGTAAAACAGCACGGAATTAACCTAGCACAAAATCCTCTATATTGACGGATTAAATAGCTTTATTCCGTATAACGGGGTCTTAACGCAAGTCTAACTTATGTCTTACACCAAAGATAATATACCAAATCTCTCACGAGGTCGTGTACGAATGGTTACGACCAGATCCGAGTCGGATTCATTCATGATTTCACCACAATGCATTCAATTTGCTTGCGGATACCCTATATCCTACCAGGGACCCGTTCATGGCATTGACGTCTTTATATCAAGTTATCAAGAGGAGAAGAAGTACTTTTTAAATGACCAGTGTATGTAATAGGTCAAGGATTGTTATCATGGTGCCGTGACAATATATATACATGTTTACCAGTTAGACTTCCTTTGAATGAAACAACCACACCAACGTTAAAGCAGTAAATGATGGCGATTTGTAGAGTCTCTAGGCGGTTCTTTGCTCTCCTTTTGTTGATTAATTCGTTACTGTTCTTTGTTCAAGGTGAGTACAATTAAACACGAGTGAGTACAATTCAATATGAGTGAGTACAAGTACAATTAAACATGAGTGAGTACAATTAAACATGAGTGAGTACAATTAAACATGAGTGAGTACAATTAAACACGAGTGAGTACAAGTCAACATGAGTGAGTACAATTAAACATGAGTGAGTACAATTAAACATGAGTGAGTACAATTAAACATGAGTGAGTACAATTAAACATGAGTGAGTACAATTAAACATGAGTGAGTACAATTAAACATGAGTGAGTACAATTAAACATGAGTGAGTACAATTAAACATGAGTGAGTACAATTAAACATGAGTGAGTACAATTAAACATGAGTGAGTACAATTAAACATGAGTGAGTACAATTAAACATGAGTGAGTACAATTAAACATGAGTGAGTACAATTAAACATGAGTGAGTACAATTAAACATGAGTGAGTACAATTAAACATGAGTGAGTACAATTAAACATGAGTGAGTACAATTAAACATGAGTGAGTACAATTAAACATGAGTGAGTACAATTAAACATGAGTGAGTACAATTAAACATGAGTGAGTACAATTAAACATGAGTGAGTACAATTAAACACGAGTGAGTACAATTAAACACGAGTGAGTACAATTCAACATGAGTGAGTACAATTAAACATGAGTGAGTACAATTAACCATGAGTGAGTACAATTAAACATGAATGAGTACAATTAAACATTAGTGAGTACAATTAAACATGAGTGAGTACAATTAAACATGAGTGAGTACAATTAAACATGAGTGAGTACAATTAAACATGAGTGATTACAATTCAACACGAGTGAGTACAATTAAACATGAGTGAGTACAATTCAACATGAGTGAGTACAATTAAACATGAGTGAGTACAATTAAACATGAGTGAGTACAATTAAACATGAGTGAGTACAATTAAACATCAAGCTAAAAATGTGAGAACAATTAAACATAGCTAAACACGCGTTTGACTTTAACTTTAAACACATCGTCAGTTTAACTAAACGCTATTCTCGAAATTTGTTTAGCTAAAACACGCGTCTAACTCACTGAAAAGTGTCTAACTTAAACATGGGTATGGGGCACAGTGGGTATAGGGTAGGCTTGCACGACAAGAGGTTTTTTCCTGGTCGACCAGTCGCCACCAAATGGTCGCGACTAGTCGCCGTCCGACGACCATTGACGGTTTAATTCTGACGAAATGTCGGTGCTCAATAGTCTTGAAAATGTATAAATAAAGGAAGTATGACACAAACTAAAGACCAGATAACATACACAAAGCATTTAAAATGGATTTTACATACTTGTATTCGTCCTCTCGGGCTTGTAGACTAAATTGCCCAGGAATATAAAGGTGGAATAATATCACATGTGTCAGTAATAATTACTTGGGAGCAGATTTTTCTCTCTACTCATTCAGTGGGCATGTTTAGGACTTCCGAAAATACACTTTACTAGTCGACTGTTGTCAGGTACATAGTCGCAGTCGCGACTAGCGCCAATGGTCGCGACCGCAAGCCTAGTATAGGTGTAGCGCGTTTACCTAAACTCGTGCAACATTTTGTACGCCTTGAACTAAAGTCAATTATTTGGATATTATATTCATTATGTACCCAAACTCATTTTCTTGTTGACATTGTTATTTGTTTATTTATTTACGACAAAAACGACAAAACAATTTGTGTGACACCCAACGCATCTGGTTGATGTAAAAGTATGTGAATTGTGTGTAAAATGTTTCAACCTAATAGGAAAAGTGTTGTTTTCAATGCAGAGAATCTCTATTTGGAATGTTGTGTGTCTTAACTCCTCACAAAAAGTATCGAAACACTTAAAATGATCCAATATATATAACGGCTCGAAAGGGTATGCATTAATCGAAGCAAATAACCAAGTGCATAATTTTGTTCTGCGTATTTTGACACCACGATCGTTGAGATACGATGTTGCGGAGAGGAGTTATTGTCATTTCAATGATCGTGGGTCCAGTTTCAAAAGTGACACTCATCCCTTATGAAAAGCAGTAATGCAAACCTCTTTCTATAGGATGATTGTCACTTTTGAAACTGGACCCACGACCATTGAAATGACAATAACTCCGCTCCGCAACATCGTATCTCATCGATCGAGGTGTCAAAATACGCAGAACAAAATTATGCACTTGGTGATTTGCTTCGATTAATGCATACCCTTTTGAGCCGTTATATATTGGATCATTTCTAAGTTTTTCGATACTTTTTGTGAGCAGTTTAGACACACAACATTCCAAATAGAGATTCTCTGCATTGAAAACAACACTTTTCCTATTAGGTTAAACATTTTACACACAATTCACATACTTTTACATCAACCAGATGCGTTGGGTGTCACACAAATTGTTTTGTCGTTTTTGTCGTAAATAAATAAACAAATAACAATGTCAACAAGAAAATGAGTTTGGGTACATAATGAATATAATATCCAAATTAATTGACTTTAGTTCAAGGCGTACAAAATGTTGCACGAGTTTAGGTAAACGCGCTACACCTATACTAGGCTTGCGGTTGCGACCATTGGCGCTAGTCGCGACTGCGACTATGTACCTTTGGATTGAAATATTATCACTAGGTGTATAACTGAAACATACAGATAGAAATATTAACTTTTGCCCATGTGATGAAGTATAGCAGATCACGTGTATTGAAACAAATACGACTTGTTTCATTTTAGCTAAATGCCCTGATGGTTTTTATGGGAGCGACTGTGCGTCTATTTGTTACTGCTTGGATATGGAGCCATGTACTGGTTACTGTACGAGTGGTTGTCAACCTGGCTACGTGGGCGATCATTGCACACAAGGTGAGTGGACACTCACTTATGGTGTCAAAATTATCACCAGATATTAAACCATGAGTTAAACTATGAGTTGAACAAATGTGTTGCTGAATCTCCCGGCGGAATCTTTTTTCGTTAATAAATTCATGTTACCTGCAACATCTGCTCATTCCATTTTATACGATTAGAGAACATCTGTATCCCCATACAGATTTTTCATCGGAAACAGCTCATGAATAATAATGAATCAAGCTCATTGAATAGCCCTTGCACTCCTGTAGGCAGTGTGTCAATTGTTGACGTCCTTTCAAATAAACCTTCGTAATTGTTTGTCAATGGATTCACTGAAATGGAGAATTGATCTCTTTATTCATTATACAAATATTTGGGAGGGTTGTTTTCGTTTTTTATTTCACACCATGGCTTTCATATTATAAAAGGAAACCATCAAAATACCCTGTACTTTCTCATGACACCCCCACATGACCTGGGCATACTACAAAATGTTATTCATTTCGTTTAACTTCGTATTAATGTCAAACTAATTTGACTTTTAAATTAACTAAAATTATCAAAAGAGAAAATGTTAAAATCATTGAAATATTGTTTTAATGATTTCCTTAAAACAATGTCTCTACAATATCCCAAATTTGTTGGAACAAACTTATAACAACTTTTCATCAATTTATAAACCTAAATGGGTTCCCAGTGTTTTCTCTCAATTCGTAGCATGCAAGGTGTCCTAACATGTAAGAACAACCCCGCGTTATTCAGGTAAGCAATACATTGTACAAATGGATTCAAAAGAGCGACAGATCTCAAACCAAATGGCTCCGCCTAAATCACAGTTTCATTGTTACTTCATTTGCTTCCCATCAATTTAAGTAAATATAACCATGACATAAATTGCCCGCTTAGGAGCGCTATTAATTCGGTCTGGTAAACCTATTGTTATCAATTACTACGAGAGGATTGCCTGGTTGTATATTTAAATTCGGGGAGTGTACGAGCTGTACTTGCTAACTGCATGGGTGAGTTTCCATTATGTTGCAAATTACATCCACGCTCATGCGTTTAAACTACTCAATGGGCGATGCAATACAGCCGGTTGGTTGCACATCGAGAATTATGTCATATAGCAACCATGCAGCTTTGATGGAAGGCGAATATTTAAATTTGGTGCCGGTTTTTAGGGCAGCAATTTATAGCGCTGCTAAGCGGGCCTTGTAGCGTAATCTAAATCTAAATCTAAATCTAAATGAATACTCAATAAAAATTGCTTAAAGCAACATCTAATTGAGAAAAACAAAATGGCGAATGATGAGACAGACGTAATGCAATCCACTGAACAGCCAATCCCTTAAAATCGAATTATAAACAAGAAAACGATTATTTTACTTGCTATTTATAAGTGATCATAGAGATTTTGGTGGCCATTTTGCAAGTAGCTGATATCACATAAAAGGCTATCACAGGTTAATATCTTTCCGGACATCACAATTAGCCTGAGGCTACTCCCTCAACTTGGTACCGTTGAGATTACCAGCATTGTGTGGGCTAGCTCATGGACTATGTAAATGATGCGTTTTAAACTTGAATACCACTTCAGTTGAGATGAAGTAAACGATGACAGTTAATCAATGTAGGGGGTAACTGCCAAGGCTTCTAATAAAATGACTCGGATCAACATTGCCTGGGGAGCGCTTTCCCCCTTAAATCTGGATACAAAGTGCATCAACTTTTTTCATGATTGTAGCTGCACATGGCTACTTTGGCTATGCTGGCAGTCGAGTAACCATGGTAACCATTTATGCCAATAATCAGAAAATTACTGCGCTGTTTGGCCCGGCGGCGACGAACCCATTTTCAATTAAAATATTATTAAAATACTCTTCATCGATATGTTTTTTTTCTTCAGATGGATCACCCAGGATTGACCATTTTAACTCGGAAGACAAGGTGAATAGCAATACAACAACTATTCTAATATGCACAGTTATCGGTAATCCAGTTCCAAGCCAATCTTCAATCTCTGTGTACAACAGTACTGGAACCCGTCTCCGTTCTTTCACATCATCAGATGTACCCAGATCATATATGGTTCAACGTAAATACAAAGTAGTGGTTACGGAGTCAGGAGAAGACTTCATATGTTTGCTCGACAGTACAGGTGGTGTTATTCAAAAGAATTTCATTGTGGATGTTTACAGTGAGTATGCGCTTAAAGGTGGATTTTCCGATCACTTTAAGTTTGTGCCTGGTAGGCCTATATATATAATAGATTTAATCAAAATCCGTGCCTCTTCCATATTCGAATTTTCAACACACTACGCGAGGAGAAAAGACCGAAGGTTACCAAGCACATCCCGTATTTGTCCTGTATTGATCACTGCACATTTCCCCTGCGCGGGCTAATTCAAATAAAACTGTTATGTATGGGTAGTGTAACACGGTTGCAATGTGTGATCCATATCCCCAGCGGTTCACTCAGGCCATACAATGCCATACACAGCATTTTCTACCCGCGCGCGTAGTGTGTTGAAAATGTGCATTTGGAAACTTCAAGGATTCTTTAAATGGTGCTAATCATGGCTTATCGTTGTTGTTTTGTGGCAAAATCTGGTACCAAATTGTGCCAAAAAAATCATCTTAATATCTATCTAACCTGTTTAGTCAACAAATAATTGGAAGTCACCTTATAGGACATAAACAACGTGTATGACTTTCCCTTGTTAAGCTCTTTGCATGAACTTCAATGCATACGTTATGTACAATTCTTTTTTCCACCATGAATCATTTCTAATTCCGTTTAGCACCTCCTACACTGACCTCTGAGATCTTTGTAGAAGCCTCTACCATCACAGCGAGTTCTGTTCGAGTAAAATGGCAGCCATGGGACCCTATGATGGGAGGAGATGGCCCCGTTATATACTACCTACTTAGATATCAGCAAAGACAAACTCATATTGACGATACGAGATCACACAGTGGAGAGATCAATTCGACAGTAAGGGATTTGGTACTGACTGGATTGAATTGGGATGCGCATTATGAGCTAGTAGTGGTTGCTGTTAGACCAGGGGAAAGAGGCGAAGGATTGTCGACTGCCACAACAACGGCCGTGAGAACAAAGTGTGAAGGTATGTGTGACGGTCATCAGTAAGGCCTAAACAAGGGTTGGGTTACCCCATTAGGCTACAAGGTCCGCTTAGCAGCGCTATAAATTGGTGCCCTAAAAACCGTAATCAAATTTCAATATTTGCCTTCCATCAAAGCTGGTTGCTATATGACATAATTCTCGTGTGCAACCAACCGGCTGTATTGCAATGCCCATTGAGTAGTTTAAACGCATGAGCGGGGATGTAATTTGCAACATAATGGAAACTCACCCATGCGGTTAGCAAGTAGTACCGCTCGTACACGCCCCGAATTTAAATATATGCACTGGGCAATCCTCTCGTAGTAATTGATAACAATAGGTTTACCAGACCGAATTAATAGCGCATAGACATGGAAGCTGGTTAGTCCTCTGATCAAAGTTAGATTCATATTTGCCGCTCGACACTTATTACTCAAGTGGGTATAATAAAGCCATGACGCCAAATAGGCGTCTTAAATGTCAGTTATACTGTGGATACTGTTGACAGAAATTAAGCTCAAAATGAATGCGATTAGGGAAATCCTCAATATAGTTGACAAAGTTGCACATTAAATGACACATTCGGGCAATTCCGGGCAGATTTGAAAAACTAATATCATACTTTTAATTGATGAGACCAACAGACCAAAGAAATATTTGCGCCTTGGTGGATAACATGATTTTAAAACGATCCGAAAATAGCCAGATTGAATAAAAATGGCTTTAAACGTCTATTCATCGCCCCCAAGGCGACAAGAAGGCCTTGTCGCTTTCGTAATTTACTCCACCTGCACCGATTGAACACGAACCGGTATTCACTTGATTTCACCAACGCGCAGGACAGAATCGTGTGTATAGCAATGAAGTATGAATCGATCTTTTAATTCCCCAATTCGAAAATTCATTCAACCGTCAAATAAATGAGCAACACCACGGGATTCGGAATGGAGTGCTATTACATTTGCCATCGGCGGGGATCATTATATCTTTAGAAATATAATTGCTGTTAAGAAGGTGTTATGTAAAAGACTTGATGGACCAGCTTCCAGGTCTAGTAGTTTCATGGTATAAGACAAGTGAAACCTTAAGGCTGGCTCACACTATGACGAATAGGGGGGTACGGCAAGCTACGATAAGCTGCGAATTGCAATTTTGAATTTCCCGCCAATAATCGTGTGTTGCCTTCAATTGTCGCTGACGAATCCGCTAGCGACCGGAGACGGCCGAAATTATCAGTCGCGTCGGTCGGCAAATTTTCAGAATGTGGAAAATTTTGTGGCGGCAAAAAAAATCGTTGTGATTCCGTTCAGATTTCGTTGGAGACCGCAACCCTCATTTCCTTGACGTTTCCATGCCGTGCGAGACCGTCTCTAGTCGTTTTGAGGTCGTCACAATTTCGTTGGTAGTCGTTGTCAACGACCATTGACGACAAAACAACGGCAAGTGACGTCACATCTCGAACCCTGACGACACATTGCGGCAAGTAATGAAATTGTAACGACCTTGGTGCGACAATGGCTTGCGAATTTTGTCCGGAGGGTGACGGGTGATGATTGTGATGGCGGGTCGTTTGCGAGTACCTGCAGCATTACAACGGTGGTCTGCGATGGGTTACGATTTTGAAACGATGGTCCACGATTTTTAACTTTTTGTGCGATTTTTGACGTTTTTTGACGTCAGTACGATTTCAATAGACTGTCCGGCACGATGCAAATTTGAAGTTCATATAAAAAGAAAATGTCCTCCTGTTCTTTATCAAAGCTGTTTCATCATCATGGAGGACGGGGGCTAGGGTCAGGCTGAAATATGCGTTGGCCATGGTCACGTCATCGTCGCCGCAACCCACCGTCAGCCGCCGTTCCTTGCCGCCAGCCAATCCGCTGCCAGCCGTCTGACCTCGTTCCTTGTTGCCGGGCTACGTCGAGACATCGTCACTTGCCGCCCAGACAACGTCCGACTTTGGTCGCTAGATTCCGTTCCTTGCCACAGCCATTCGTCCATTGCCGTCGTGTTGTCGCTGAAAGTCGATCACCCCCGTCAGATATTCTTGCTTTTCCCTTTTGCGGTCGTTTTGCCGCCAACATTTTGTGATTTTCACGTCCGTCGCCTTTCGCGGGTTATCTGCCGCTACTATGTGAGCCAGCCTTTACCGTGTCAAAAAACATGTTAATACTAGAAGGGTGGTTTCAAGGTTTTAGTCATGGTTTCCGTTTTAGTTTTCCTTTTGGTTTCCCAGTATGGTTGTAAAAAAGTATCATTAATACCTTTGTCCAAGGTCTTTGTCACTAGTGTAATCCGTGAGCAAAGTTACCTTCGGTTATCGTTTTCAAATGTACGCCACCGCCGCTTTGAGTGGAATTTCGGAACTTGAATAGAACGAGCTATACCTCCGTACGTCTACTACATATCAAACGGCTCGATGTGTTTGTTTACACGATCGGTCCGTACGGACACACGCTTGGGTCCTGAAGGGACCAGATTCGAGCAAAATGCTCAGGCCAGGCTTAAAGCCTATAATTATAAGCATGATGGCTGAATGAAATGATAGTAAGAAAAGATGGAAGAAAAGAATGAAGTTAAAAGAGCCACTCCCAACAAATAAAGTTAACAATTTTACTGTCAGCCTTTAATTGGACTTGAGAAAAGAATATTCTTGATCCAATCTCATTTGCCACACGGGCTGATTTAAGTTTGCCTGGGGTATGTGTGGGAGGGGTGGGGTGTGTGTGAGAACGAATAATAACATAATAGCTAATCATCATTACCATAAAGGGAGCACATCAAAACTCGACCGCGCGACAACCGCCGGTTCCGCCCGGTTGGACCGCATATCATTGTTTTGAACAATAGAAACCGGCTGCAACCGCACGGAACCCCACGGAACCGGCGGTTGCCGGGCGGTCGAGTTTTGATGTGCTCCCTAAATAGTATCAACTTATACGCCTAGAGTTTCTGTCATTTATAGACATATTTGAGCATCAAAGTGTATACAATGTATAAGTTTGAAGTGGTAATTCCAATGGTCAATTACAGTAATTATGTGTCGAAGGTGACGCTACTGTCCGTGACATTCTAGATGTGACTGACATATTGGGATCAAGTGTACAGGCATGCATCAATTACACGGTAGATTTTTTTTGTAATTGTATGATGCACTTCATTCAACCAAAGACTTGATGCATGGCTGGAATCTAAAGTACACTATTTCCACAGATTGCTTGTGCTGCTGTAAATAAATAAAATGGCCAAGTACAAACAAGTACTCTCTAAATGTAAAAGAGTGGTTTTCCACTCTTTCAATGAGTTAAACGCAGGACAACACGTTTTTGAGTGGAAAAACACTCTTAAAGAAGTGAAAGGGGAATTTATATGACAATGTTCCACTCTATTTAGAGTGAAAAATTAACTTTCACACTCATTTTAGAGTGGACATTTTCCACTCTAACACGGGTTGCCTGCGTTTCACTCCCTTCACTCCTTTTCGAGTGAATTTCCACTCTTTCCACTCGATTTACATTTTAGAGAGTACAATAACATCACCTTAAACCCCTGATTACTTTAGAATCTAAAATCATGACCACAAACAATTACTCATAAAACGTAGCATTGTCAATAATTATTATTTGTAATCGGAAACCACTTTGTTCTTGACAGATCCCACTGCGTCACCGACATTAATTGATGTCAAAGCTATGGATACTTCAACACTTCTTGTGCTGTGGGACGTAAGTAGACATGTTTAAATTCCATTTAAATTATTTTCATTTTTGTTCACTTCGACGCACAAATCGTGGAAACTTCTTTCCATCCAGTTGTCATACTCAATGGGCGAAAGTTCTTTCCATACCAAACATGCCAAACGGGCGACGTTTATTACAGGAAAAGTTGACAAGACGCGGAGGTCAGCTGGTGTCGTAAAAAGGAGTGAAGTAATTTCTAGAACCAGTTGTCAAGACGCGGAGGTCATCCCAAAAATCGGGCGACGTTCTTTCCAGACACAGTTGTCAATAGGCGATGGTCAGCTCGTGTCATACAAAAAGGCGATTCTTTTAAGCAAGTTGTCAAGACGCAGACATCACATCGTGTCCTACAAAACATTCGAAGTTCTTATCAGACACAGTGTCAAGTGGCGGAGGTCAGCTCGTGTCGTACAAAACGGGTGAAGATCTTTTCAGACACAATTGTCAAGACGTAGAGGTCAGCTCGTGTCGTACAACACCGGTGAAGTTCTCTCCAAACACAGGTTTCACCTCGTGTCTATCAAAACGGGTAAAATTCTTTTAAAACGCAGTTGTCAAGTTGCGGAGGTCAGCTCGTGTCGTACAAAACAGGTGAAGTTCTTTCCAAACACAGTTGCCAAGACGCGGAGGTCAGCTCGTGTCGTACAAAACGGGTGAAGTTCTTTCCAAACACAGTTATCAAGACGCGGAGGTCAGCTCGTGTCGTACAAAACGGGTGAAGTTCTTTCCAAACACAGTTATCAAGACGCGGATGTCAGCTCGTGTCGTACAAAACGGGTGAAGTTCTTTCCAAACACAGTAGTTGTCAAGACGCGGAGGTCAGCTCGTGTCGTACAAAACGGGTGAAGTTCTTTCCAAACACAGTTGTCAAGACGCGGAGGTCAGCTCGTGTCGTATAAAACGGGTGAAGTTCTTTCCAAACACAGTTATCAAGACGCGGAGGTCAGCTCGTGTCGTACAAAACGGGTGAAGTTCTTTCCAAACACAGTAGTTGTCAAGACGCGGTGGTCAGCTCGTGTCGTACAAAACGGGTGAAGTTCTTTCCAAACACAGTTGTCAAGACGCGGAGGTCAGCTCGTGTCGTATAAAACGGTGAAGTTCTTTCCAAACACATTTATCAAGACGCGGAGGTCAGCTCGTGTCGTACAAAACGGGTGAAGTTCTTTCCAAACACAGTTGTCAAGACGCGGAGGACAGCTCGTGTCGTACAAAACGGGTGAAGTTCTTTCCAAACACAGTAGTTGTCAAGACGCGGAGGTCAGCTCGTGTCGTATAAAACGGGTGAAGTTCTTTCCAAACACATTTATCAAGACGCGGAGGTCAGCTCGTGTCGTATAAAACGGGTGAAGTTCTTTCCAAACACAGGTTTCACCTCGTGTCAATCAAAACGGGTGAAGTTCTTTCCAAACACAGTAGTTGTCAAGACGCGGAGGTCAGCTCGTGTCGTACAAAACGGGTGAAGTTCTTTCCAAACACAGTTGTCAAGACGCGGAGGTCAGCTCGTGTCGTACAAAACGGGTGAAGTTCTTTCCAAACACATTTATCAAGACGCGGAGGTCAGCTCGTGTCGTACAAAACGGGTGAAGTTCTTTCCAAACACATTTATCAAGACGCGGAGGTCAGCTCGTGTCGTACAAAACGGGTGAAGTTCTTTCCAAACACAGTTGTCAAGACGCGGATGTCAGCTCGTGTCGTACAAAACGGGTGAAGTTCTTTCCAAACACAGTAGTTGTCAAGACGCGGAGGTCAGCTCGTGTCGTACAAAACGGGTGAAGTTCTTTCCAAACACAGTTGTCAAGACGCGGAGGTCAGCTCGTGTCGTACAAAACGGGTGAAGTCCTTTCCAAACACAGTTATCAAGACGCGGAGGTCAGCTCTCGTGTCGTTTAAAACGGATGAAGTTCTTTCCAAACACAGTAATTGTCAAGACGCGGAGGACAGCTCGTGTCGTACAAAACGGCTGAAGTTCTTTCCAAACACAGTTGTCAAGACATGGAGGTCAGCTCGTGTCGTACAAAACGGCCGAGTGTTCATTCCAGACATACATAGTGCAAGTGGCGGAGGTCCGCTCGTGTCGTACAAAACCGACGGGGTAAAAAACGGTCGAAGTTTCTTCCAGACAGAGTTGTTAAGACGCGGAGGTCATCTCGTGTCGTATAAAACGGGTGAAATTCTTTCCAGACACAGCTGTCAAGAAGCGGAGGTCACCTCGTGTCGCACCAAACGGGCGAAGTTCTCTTCAGACACAGTTGCCAAGACGCGGAGATCAGCTCTTGGTGAAGTTCTTTCCAGACACAGTTTTCAAGACGTAGATGTCTGCTCATGTCGTACAAAACGTGCAAAGTTATTTCCAAACACAGTTGTCAAGACGTGGAGGTCACCTCGTGTCGTACATTCAGGAAAGGAGCAGGTTGGAAGGAGCAGGTTGAAAGCGCTTTAGTCAAACTGTGATTGTGATAAAGTAAACCTTGACGCATATGTATCGATGTATAAAATGATAAATACAAACTAACTACAGCTCAATCTATCCTAAACAGCTTCCACCAAGAGACACGTGGGGATGCCTGACATTACGTAACATCCGAATGATCTGGAAGGAATCTGATTCAGACATATACCCAGACACTAGCTTTCAGTATATAAATGCTACGCTATATACCAGTTCAGCCATATATTTCCTTAAATCTTGCGTTGCCTATGATGTCCGAGTACAGATGAGGAATAACGGAGGTTTAGATGGACCACTGTCTGCTGAAATGAATGGTACAACCCTTACAACCGGTAAGTTAGAATCAAACTGTTTGTGATAATTATTCCCTGATTGTGACTGGCCAAATGTTGAGGTCTGATTTGTAAATAGCAGTTTGTGTATGTTCCAGACAGATTGTATTATACATGTACACAGATACAAGTCATAATGGGCGATGTCAAACTATCATCGATGTCTGAAGCAAATTGGTTTTATCTGCATCTCTATTAGGAGTATGGGAATATCAATTGTGTCAAAAACGTACGCAAGAGTGCTTACCTGAAGTGCTGAAGCTGAAGGTACTAAGAGTTGCCTTATGGAAGGAAAGGCTAGCCAATCTTCCATCAACAACATCCATGTCAATAAGTGCTAAAGAAGAGCTTCTCCTGATACCCTCTTTAGCTGGGATGAATGTAAATGTTACAACAGACCGAGATCCGGTATTTGCTGATAGAAAGCCTCTCGAAAGAAGTGGGGATATCTAAAAACCGCAAATGTGACTTGTATATGCATTGAACAGCGAGCTATGGAGCACCTATTGAGATGTTCTCTATCGGCGCACATATGATGATCGGAGTATGAACGTAGAGTGGAAGACCTTATTGCTAAGAATTGCATCCAGGTCGGGCTGAAACACAGCGTCTGTGGACACGATGAGAAGAACTGGTATAATAAATGACACTTCCTATACATGTATTATAACTGAAAGACTTATTCATGCTTTTGTGACTTGCCGACTCGATAACTGCAATAGTTTACTTTATGCTCTCCCTGATACGCAAATCTCAAAACTTCAACGGATTCAAAACTCTGCTGCTCGACTTGTTACGCTGTCTAAGATTCGCTGTCACATTTCCCCTGTCCTTCGTGACTTACATTGGCTACCGATCAGATCTCGCATTATCTACAAGATTCTTCTGATAACATTTAAATGTACTCGAGCTCTTGCTCCTATGTATCTGCAAGATCTTATTCAACAATACGAGCCCACTCGCAATCTTCGTTCTGGCTCAAAATATCTTCTTGCGCATGTGTCTTCACCTTCTACTTCATATGGTCGCCGTTCTTTTCAAGATGCTTCTGCTGAACTTTGGAACAATTTACCATATCATGTTAAATCCGCCAAAACTCTTGAACAGTTCAAATCATTGCTAAAAACTTACCTATTTAATGTTAATGTTTAATTTATTTTTGTTTTGTCTTTTGTTACTCATGTTACTGTGTGTTTTGTTTGTTTGTTTGTTTGTTTGTTTGTTTGTGATAGCGCATAGGGACTTAATTGTGTTATGCGCTCAATAAGTATGGTTTTATTATTATTATTATTATTATTATCAGTCAGGGCAAAATTCCAAATATGGCAACATATTGCCAAATCAGGCCAAATTGCTCTTTTTGCAATTGGTTATTTTTGTGGATTGAAAAACTACTTTTGCATGTTCAGTTAAGCGGTTACTTAATTTAATCAAGTCAAAATCATAACCACTTATCATAAAGCATAAATTGCAACATTTGAGCCTTTAATATATTCGCGAAATTAAATAGATCCAGAAAATAATTGTCCAAGTTCTGACCAAGGCTCATAAATGTTGACAGTGAGGTTTGATATGTTTTAAAGCAAAAGGCTTAATTATTTAAGTAAGTGACTAATTTATTATCTTATTGGTCAAAAATGGTCTTAAGATATTTAATTTTGATATTAAATTATATAATATTGATGTATAAGTCATGTTCGAATAAAAAAGAATACAAACAAATATTGAAAGGCCAATTATTGGGCAATTGACGATTAATTAGTCCCTTAATTAATTAGTTAAGCCTTTTGCTTTAAAACATATCAAACCTCACTGTCAAAATTTATGAGCCTTGGTTAGAACTTAGACAATTATTTTCTGAGCATGATTCATCAAAAACCGTGATTCCCTAACTTAAAATTAAGACTCCAGAGGCAAAAAAAACTACTTAATTTTGCGATCTATTTGATTTCGCGAATATATTACAGGGTCAATGTCGTAAAAATAAATACCACAATTTTGCATTTTTATGCTTTATGTGATATGTGGTGATGATTTTGACTTGATTAAATTAAGTAACCGCTAAACTGAACATGCAAAAGTAGTTTTCAATCCACAAAAATAACCAATTTCAAAAAGAGCAATATGGCCTGATTTGGCAATATGTTTCCAGATTCGGAAACATATTACAGGTTGCCATATTTGGAAATTTGCCCTGACTGATTTTTGACTTGACCACGCCCTGTCATTCGCGAAACTTCTATTCTATTCCTACTTAGATATTTCAATTGATGACGTCGATACATCGTCTATTTCGATCAGGTGGGAGATTCCCGAATGTGCTTTACCAATTACTAAACTACTTGAGGTTAGTTGACAGCAATGACTTGTACAATTCAAGATTCCTCACAACTATCATTCTCTCGTGTAGACGCTAGCCACACGCTTGATATCAGAAACCACACAAAACCCATGACACAGCAGGTGTTACATTGTTTCGCGTTAGCATGACATAATGTAAATACCAAGTCAAGTTGTACATAATTATTATTCACAAGTTTAAGCACGCATAAACAGCGCGCCGTAGCTCTCCACGTGGGATACGAAAAATGGCCACCAGAAAAAAGGCTGGCGGCCAATGTGGATGCCAAATTCCAACGGTGATTCTAGAGCATAATACAATGGTTGCCTTACAAACCGACCTCTGTTTACACGATTTTCTATTAGTGTGCATTGATTCTGTTAGTTCTTATTTTTGGCCTCGTTCAAAATGGCGACGTTCGTTGTTTTCATGTGAAATTAAATTTATATTGATTATAGGTGCTCTATCAAACGGACGAAGAGGTATCCAATGTCTCGTCAGTTGTGTCAGTCCTGCAGGGAGTGGCGGACTCGGAAGAGTATTTACACATTCGAGACCTAAAGGCCGGACAAAAATACTGGATCAAAATGCAGATCACCACAACAGATGATAAAATGTTAGAGACTGGAATAGTTGAGATATCGACGCTCAGAGAAGGTAGGAAAGTACACAGCATTGGATTTTCAATGAAAATACCGACAACTAATAATCTCTAATGGAGTGATTTGTTAGCTTTCGGGATATATATCCATGAGAGTAGCATAAGCAGGAGAGCATTATGGAAGGGGGATGCAGGGAGAGGAAAAGAATATGTAAAAGGATAGATCGAAGTGGAAGGGTGTATGTTTGGAGCAAGGTATCTAGGGTGTATGTTTGGAGCAAGGTATCTAGACTGGCACACGTAAAATGGAACGTAACATGTAATATCCAACCAGGGGCGTTACTAGAAAGGGCAGGGGCATTTGCCCCCCCCCCCCCCCTGCCAGAAGGCTTGCCCCCCCCCCCTAATGCCCCGTCAATGTCAGTTATCCCCCCCCCCCCTCCCCCATACATGTCCCCTAACCCTGTACCACCCCAAATTGAAGACCCTAGTGACGCCACTGGGCAAAGAGGGAGCAGAAGGTCTATATAAGGCGGCCATTTAAGGGGGGGGGGGGGTCTAGGTTGATTTGACCCAAATTTTGAGACACATGTTACCGTGGACTTACCGCTTAGTGTTATATATCAAATTAAAGCGTAGGTCAAGACGTTTCAGAAAATGTGTGTTATTTTGATATGGTTGCCATGGTTATCATGCAAGGCCTCTGATTGGCTAAACACGGGAGCAAACGTAACTAGAAAACTAAATGTTGCATATACACCATACTTGGGTAGATGATGTATCGGTTGAGTGCGCATGAAACCATGGATCCGGATTTTTTTTATATGGTTGCCATGGCAACCGTGAACCGACCAATCAGGTAATTTTGCATCGTAATTCAAATTTGAAAACAGATATTAAAAATCGGGATCCATGGTTTCATAGCCCCTTGTGTGCTTAACATCTGGTCCAAATCCCATGGTTATATGAGCTTTCGTTTTTGAGTTACGTTTGCTCCCATATTGCAAGTTTGCGTGTTTTATAGTTTTGAGATATCGTGCAAAACGTATTGAAAAATATTAAAATTGGCGAGAGAAAAAAAAGGTTGACATTTGGGATAAAAATAAATGTTCAATTATGGAAGAGCATGAATTTAGACACATTTTGAGCCATTTTGGGACAAAATCGCAATTACATTAGCATTTTTATTGATTTTTAAAGATAAATTGCTTAAAAATAGCCGGGTGAGAAAAATAAAGAAATACATAAGAAATTACGTTGACCTTGAAATTTTGATGATTTATGATGTGCAATTATTTATTTCAATATTTTAATAAATAAATTCAATCAAATGTTACAATTATTTGATCAAAAAACAATTAAAACTGAAAATGCTAAAAAACGCAGGGTGAGCGTTTTTACATACAAATGTATACAAAGCACCACCGATTTTTTGAGACACCCGAAACTTAATTGACCATAACTTCAGAACCGAAAATCCAATTTACCTCAAACAAAAGCATTTTAAAGCAGAGACTTAGCAGTTTTCTACTTTGCTAATATCTCATTTTTGTGCGAAGCACTGAATTTTAATATCTGACCAACCTAGACCCCCCCCCCCCCTCCCCCTTAAACATGTTTTACATTTGTTTGTCGTTATTTATTCATCAAAATAGTAATGTTTCTCCAGGACGCCATAATCATTAATGCGATTTTTAACCATATAGATTGCTTTGATGAGCAGCTAATGTTGACATGGCCAAGAACCAAAGGTGGGAAAACGACATCGTCTATCGAAATCTGTCCTGAATATTCTGCCAAAGGTATGTCTATGTGTATATATAAGAGCAATGTGATACATTGCATTCACTCCGCAACCACTAACATCTTGAGAGTTCTGTATCACCTGTAAGTCCTGAAGGCCTAGTATATATTGGCAATCTAGACACTCTTTTGCTTGTCCACTTATTTGAAGAAAAAAAACAAGACCCTCGTTTCCTTCAACAAACCACGTTATCCCAACCTTGTGTCTTACTAGTCGTGTTACCTGATTTAACACATTAAAATTGTACTTTTACGTCATCAAGATTATTACAATTTGACCATAGAATCCGTAACATCTACGCTGCGGCCCAAGATCTTCCCGAAGAAGATTTCGTATGCAGGCCAGCATGCTTAGCACCAATTTCTTACTACAGTGCCGACAGGGTTTTCTAAAAATAAAAAACCCAGTGGATAACTGCTGCAGGTCGTCTGAATTTCACCCTATATTACATGCATACAGATTACAGCCATTACTATAAATAAAAAAAGTTCTAAAACGACATTTGTGTTATTCAAAACAAAACAAAAGTAGACTAAATAATATAGAAGTCACATCAGTTGTACTACTTGCAGCAGGATTTTCTTAAAGACCCTTGTCTAACAACATTGTAAGCCTTTCATTACAATGTGATGTCAATGGAAACCAGTAGACACCGTCTGGTGACAGAAAACAGTGGTCATGCGTCGAAAGTGAAGCATTTTTGACCGCGCAAAAATCTTCTTTGAGATCTTCCAGCAGATATCATGGTTATAACACTTTTACTCGCATAATATGTTTGAGTATTGCACCCTGTTCACTTATACGACATGAACGGGTTTTCTCAACGTAAAAATAAATAAATTGAGAGTTAGCCCTGCCTGGAGATCATGGACTCCCCCTAAGCTTCCCTAAGATAAATACCTAATAATCCGTAACACCAAACTACTGTTTTACCTGTTACATGTATATGTTATCTAGCTGGAGTACCTAGAGGAACCCGGACATGTGATATTTCTATAGAAGACTTTCAACCCGTATGGCTTGAACCAGTTATCAACGATTGCTTTGTGGATGAAACTATGACAATTTCCGTACAGTTGACAATGATAGCCCAGGTAAGGCTATTACGAACGTGATTATTACAAATTACGTCATTAGGTGCACCTTGTCTTTCAGTAACATTCACCTGCAATTAGAGCTAAATCGGTAGTTAGACATTAACAGATATGAATAACTGTCTACATTTGCAGTAAACAATAAATCCCGATATCTTAAAATGAGAGTCCATGAATGATAGTACTAGAACCATCTATTTGACACTGCACTACTCGAGAATTATTTATTATCAGGGCCGTAGTTTCAACTTATGACTCTTGTGAGCAGGAGAGGGATGCGTAGTTTCACATTTTGAGAACGGCGGGGCGTGACGTGACGTGACGTTCCACAAACCCGCGCGAACCTCGAGCTCGACAACCGACAGTGCTTATCTAAACCAACGATCTCAATTTCCTTTTTCTTCTTTTTCCTCGTTTCCCCTTTGTTTTTCTTACCCCCCCCCCTCCCCCCCCCCCCCCCCCTATGCTTTCCATAATTCCCCCCCCCCCCCCCCCAAAAAAAAATGGCCCAGGGTACTCGCCCACCTCGCCCACCTCTCGTTACACCACTGTCAATTATATTATGTATGAGATTGAATATAATTTCCCTCTCTATTCCTCTATTAAAAACATGTCATCTCGTTAGTCAGATTGATGGTTATACTGTTCACATGTTTTGAAATTAGCAAGTTTAAGTTTTTTACTATGACTTTAATACGTAATATAATGATACAAGGATAACATTCTGTACTGCTGTTGTAACAGATGGCTGTTGGTGTAGACAATGTTGACGAAGTAGCTTCTGACCTATCACGGCTGTCTAAAGAAACCATGAGTATGGAAGATTTAGAAGCCATAGCGAAGACTCTGGAAAATATAGCGGATGTTGAAGAGACCTCTACACAGGTTTGTTGTAAAGAAGGTTAGATATTTTAAAAATACATTAATATACACACATCTTCATTTGTAGATACAAATGAATTAGATTGTGGCAAGGAGCGTGTTTCTACTGGGGAACTTAACGGTATAATTACCGCCAAGTTGCCCAGTAGAAACAGCCAGATTACTGTTATTAACGCTAAGTTTTGTAACCGCAAAAACCTTCACAAACCAAGTTTTCTAACTTGCCCATTAGAAACAGCCACCCGTTAAATATTAACGATAAGTTCTTGTGACCCGGAAGTATACACGTGTTTTTGTTGTTAACATCAAATTAAAAAACAAGGAATGCGAAGGCAGTCTTTTCAGGTGGGGCGGCATTGTTGGTATAACAAAAGGTCAAATGTCAGATCTAGTATCTGGTTTTTGATTTATTTTTAGTATGTACATGGATAATAGTTATATTGATTGTATATTTTTAGCATATGTCTTGTTGTAGTTTTAATGATTTTGTGTACTTTCTGTGCAGCGCCTTGAGGCTGTTTACATCGTAAGGCGCTTTATAAGTCCCGTGTATTATTATTATTATTATTATTATTATTATTATTATTATGTTGTGGACGTGGCCCATCGATTAGGACGCTTATAAACTTAGCGGTAACTTTTCGCGAGTAGAAACGATGTGGGGGGTTAAAGTTAGCGTTAATCAGCGTTAACTTTCCAGTGCCAGTAGAAACACGCTCTAGGTATATAGCAATGTGATGTAATGTAGCTTAATGACAGCTTATAATAGCGTGTGAGAAGCAAGAATTGTCCATTCAATATTTTAGCCCTTTTATCAACAACACATTCTTTTACACAATGTGTTTACTAGTTAACTTCAAGACTTTCCCCAAGTGGTCCAGATGTGCGGTACACCTGACAATTTTATTCATGCATATTTAGATATGATTACAAACATCAGCAAACACGCTCAGGCTTTTATGGTTAAAATCACAATAGCCGATACAACTCCAGCAGTGCACAATAGAATCCAACTGAATCAGGGATTGCCACTGAGCTTGCCGATCGGAGGCCACTTTTAAATTAAAATTTGGTCGGCATAGAACTGGTGGCGCTATACCGAGTAGGCGTGATTGTAGCAGACGACACGACGCTGGCCACGCGTCTCTCAGACGACCCAATATGTCAACGGGAGTGCACTATTTTGAATTATTTTTAACAGTCATCGCCCGGTTAACGATGACAATTCTTCTAATTGTGATGAATTTGTCAAAATGATAAGATTAACATTCGCGATTACGTGTTATTCATTACGTATTCAACATTTAGGTTTCGCGTGGCCACCGTCGTCTGTGTAAATCCACAGCGCCCTCAAACCTATGCCGACCAAATATTACGTTAAACCTGGTTAAACATTGTTAAACGCGTTAAACGCCGGTCACCGACACATTCCGATGATTACCATAATTTATGTAAATATGCAAAAGGGACCGTTTTCGCTACGTACGTTAGTATAGGACTTTCCTATCCCAAAATTAATAGTATCCCTGGCTGAATGCCCTAGCAATTAACCCACTCGGTCTGTTTTGATTTGGCTTGCTTCTCTTGCCGACGGTCGAATTACCAATGCTCCAGCACTATGATATGTGAAGGTGTGACTACGACCATACGACTACGATTTACAATGATTTATATGAAATAAAACTGTCGACATTTTGTGCACTGAGTCTTATATATTATCACCTCTATTTGCGTTACGGTACCAATCTCAGACTGTATACGCGTAATAACTAGTTATTAGTGCTAATAATTAGTTATTATGGTCTCAGGTACCAATGTAGGAGAGTTGGATAAAAAGTAGTCTTTGTCAAAGACACCTCGCAAAATTACCTGTCGAGCGCCGAGCCATGCGAGGCGTACTATTTTCACAGGGGCGCTCACACTGTTTTAAAAGTGGTCACACAAGCCTTGATGAAAGGCTAGATAAAGAGATGAAATAGAGAGAACTTTATGAAACAAAACCTCCTACAAGCACTAAGCTCCACCGTTGAAGACGCTCTAAGCGCTCATAATAATGAAACTAAAAACGCTATATACGTGAAACAATAACCATGTAAAAACATTCAAAAATAATTTTAGAATCCACAAACATCCTCACGAGGTATTTTAGAAAGAGACTAAAGATGCGTCTGTTTATATATACATTAATTCTTCTTCACAATTTTCAGGTGACGACATCAGTCGTTGAAACAATTGACAACAGCTTGGATATAGACAATGAAGAATTTATAAACTCAATGGTATCCAATGCACCCACAAGAATACTGCATTCACTAGAAGCACAGATAGCCAACCAACAAAAACAAGGAGACAATTTTACACACACGGGACGCAACATAGATATTAAAGCGTTTCATATCCTGCACGAGACGCTGTTAAACGGTTTAGGATATGCCGTACTTGGAGCAAGCGGTAACGATATGAGTGACAACCGGAATGTGGCAGTGAATGGGAGTGTTGGTAGAATTTTCTACAATACGAGTAATATTCCAATAGATGAAACGGATGCATCCATTGCTCTACCAGAATTGGATGTGGAGTACTCAGGTATACTGCAAATTTACGGTAACAGTAAAACTAAGGGCTCTTGCCCAAACACAAGGAAAGCGCGGGGAAAGCGCGATCCTTTTTTCTATATTGTTAAAATAAGTGACAAAGGATCGGTGATTAACACCTCACTGAATGGGTACTTAAAGTACCCATTTAGTGAGGTGTTAATCCCCGATCCTTTGTCACTTAAAGCACCCATTCAGTGAGGTGTTAATCACCGATCCTTTGTCGCTCCTTTTAACAATATAGAAAAAAAGATTGCGCTTTACCCGCTCTTTCCTCGAGCTTTCCTCTACTTGTGTTTGGGCAAGAGCCCAATCAATTTTGAAAATAATACACAAAGTCTACATTTGTCATGCTTGTTAGGCGTTATTTGGTTGTATTCAAATTATTGATATATTTGCAATGGCACGCTGCTTGTCCTTATGCTAGGAAATTATGCGTGTACGTTTAAAATTAACGACACATAAATTCACTTCACTTTAATTTAATATGATTCAATTCGTTAGTATTTTCTAAGCTCCACCGTTGAAGACGCAAATCTAAACTACTTTACTAAGCTCTCACAAATAAGCAAAAACGTATCAAGCAACAACATTCATACCCGTCGACCTTTTCAACAACTTGCGAAGCAGATATTTTATCGAATATGTTTCAATGGTCAGTTATATTTAATTTAACACTTCCACGCGGCTATTAGTTTTACCATTATTCAAAACAGATTTTTCAGTAACCTTTCAAAGACTATCTCAGGAATTACTGAACCAATACTAGGAATGTTTGTACTTATTTTAATGCATTTCTCATGGGTTTCCAAATATCGCGTGGAAAGTGTTAATACGACTGGTAAAAATGATTAAGTAATGAAACTTTGTGTAGGCATTCTTAGATCTATTCGCCAAAATAATTTATTAAGTAGTTTAACTAAAACCTTTTTTTTTTACAATGCGAGATATATTTGAAGACGAAACTTTGCCATAATACTATGTTGATGACACTCAACACACTTTTTCATTTCAATCACAGGGAACTCAACTGGTGTTCCCGTCAATTTCATTGTCTACCAGAACAGCAAACTATTCCAGTCAAACAGTCTTCAGTATCAAGACGTCAAGGAAACGTCCAGAGTTGTTGGAACCCGAGTCGTTGCTGCTAAAATCCAAGGAACAAAAGTAGCTAATTTGTCACGGTACCATGAGGTCATGAGCTCCTTTAGTCCTCTCCAGGTATGTAAATATCAGTCTGCTCCGGAACGGGAGCGCGTTCGGCTTGAGAACGTGCTAATATTAGTGACGCGCTGCCGTCAATTTTTATACGGCAACGCATCAAGTGACGGGAGTCCGTCTTCCGCTCGGTGGCGAATAAGTTCGATATTTCAATAGAGGGCAGGCTTGGGAATGGGACTATGTTTCCAAGGGAACGGCCTCTCGTCACAGTCATTTTTAAGATTGAAAAAAAAAAACTATTTTGCCGATTTTCAACAATAAAGATAAGTATCTTATCTCTAAGATAATGTTTAAAAAATGCATCACTCACTTCATAATACTACAGGGCTTATTTAACGTAAAAACTTTCACATTTACCCTACAAATTCATTAAAATAGTGTAAACTCGCCTAGATAATCGGAGTCTCATCGCGGTATATATGCTCAAAGAGGTGTAATTTTGACCTGTATTGCGAGATGTTGGGGTCAAGGGTGAGGCAAAATCATCAGACTAACTGCCTCGAGGAATTCTGGTACCTAGACTGACCTCAATTTGTTAAGATGTTATTTTTTTATGCAAATATTTAGGGTTGACTGAATATAGAAGAGGTGATATCTGGCGTCAATTTTGAAAGCTATTCTTTATTTCTCCATTTTTTTTGGTTACGTCAGAAATGGCAACTTGGTGAACTTGATAACTTTGAATGTGTCTTTTGGGACTTCGATGAAGACAACGGCCAGGGAGATTGGTCGAGCGAGGGATGTTCTCTCGTCAACTCTACATATTCTAACCGAACAATATGTCAATGTAATCATCTCACAAGTTTTGCTGTATTAATGGTATGTATGGCAGATATCAGGATCTATGATAGTGACACTGTATACGTGTCTACACCAGGGCTCAAATTACATCGCGGCCATTGCCGCGATGCCCTCGCATCTGGCCGCGATGCCCTCGGATCAGTAAAAAATTCACGGCCATAATGGCCGTGCCCTATTTTTAACAGTGGCCGTGTGCCCTTTTGGCTCGCGGTTGGGGGTTCCGATAAACTTAACTTTGATCAAATTATTCCAAGTTCAATCCGATTTTGAAAGGTGCAATGTGCTTTAAAATTTAACAAAAATGAATATGTGACAGTCCATTCGAGGTGTAAAGTTTTCATCTATCTAATGGTTGTTTTTAAACATGTATCCACCTTGTCTCTAGCTACGCAATTGCTCACTGCTCTGCTTTCCAACAGCAACGTACATATATAACATCACAAATTCACAACATGACAATGATACAGTATTAAAATATGTTGATTGACAAAATAAACAGACTGTCTCGTTTCATGCTGTTAAGTATTTAATAAAAGTCCTAGTGAAGTTTATATGTAAAATTATGGTATAAATAATGTAATATAAAATGGCCTTGGTGCCCTTTCATTCCAATATTGGTTTGGCCTTGGTGCCCCAGAACATGGCCTCGATGCCCTTCGAAATGTGTTATTTTTAAAGCCAAAGTGGCCGTGCCCCTAAATTGACGAAATTTGAGGCCTGGTCTACACACATTTGCTAATTGTCAGCTTCTCCTCTCGAAAGTGTTTTGTCTGTTGAAAAGTCTGTTGAAAATAGTAATGTCTGTTATTGCTAAAGAACAGGGACGCCCAACAGATTTTTGAAGAATCAATGTAAATTTTAAACATGTTGGACATAGTCAAATAGCACAATATGATAATAATTAATGTATATGGGAACCATCGTTTTGTAAAACGCTAAGCTATAATAGTCCAACTCCTCTTATGATGTGATGTCAAGGATATACGAGAAACGAATGCAATAATTAAAAAACCAGAATATAAACCTAATAAATAAAACAGGAACATATGAGACATTAAATATCCTGGGCATGCTGGGTGTATACATAGCAGATATAGCATTGATGATGTAGAATAAGTGTATTGCTTGTTTTAGGAACACAACTACAATGGATTATTTATTAACATGATAAACTAAGTTGATCAGTCAAGGGATTTCACTATTTATAAGCACTAGCGGCGTACCCTCGCTACGCTCGGGTCCCCGCTAGATGGGTATGCCATCCTACCTCTGAAACCACATAAACCCCCTACAACCCCCACCCCTCATCCAGGTTGATTTTATTAGTTATTAGGTGAGGTTGGGTCGGGATACAGATTATATCTAGCCGAGGATTCTGTATCGGGACGAGGGCGCAAACGATTTTATCCTACTAAAATACTATTAAAACAAAACAAAAACAAATGATTCTGTTTATACCAAAGTAGTAGTCACCTAAAACCCGAGCAAGTTCAACGCCGGAGTTCAACCTTAGCAACCCTACTACAACGCATGCGCTGCGCATGATGCGCAGTTTGTTACTGACCGGATACGGGATACGGGGGTCGGATACGGAATATATCTAGTCACCAAATTCAGGCGCTTATCCAATAGGAACGCGAGAATCGTCGCGATGGTAGGATAATATTAGTTATTAGGTGAGGTTGGGTCGGATACGGATTATATCTAGCCGAGGATTCTGTATCGGGACGAGGGCGCAGCCCGAGTCCTGATACAGACTCCGAGGCTAGATATAATCCGTATCCGACCCAACCTCACCTAATAACGATTTTATCCTACTAAAGTCTAAACCACTATTAAAATTAAAACAAAACAAGAACAAATGCCAATGTAGTAGTCACCTAAAACCCGAGCAAGTTCGACGTTCAGAAACGCCATATTGTTGATCGTCACGTCGGTGTAGCAACCCTAACGCATGCGCAGTTCCTTACTGACCGGATACGAGATACGGGGGTCGGATACGGAATATATCTAGTCAGCGCTTATCCAATAGGAACACGAGAATCGTCGCGATGGTAGGATAAATAACCATATCCCTCCTAAAGGCATTATAAACCCCCTACAACCCCCCCCCCCCCCAATTCGGTTGATTTATAATCAATCATATCCCTCCTAACTATTTACCGTGGCTACTTTATTAACCCCTACCTCTCAAACCGCATCAAGTTGACCCTCCATACTTTTAAAACCACATAAACCCCCTACAACCACCCCAGGCTGCAACTACACCAACCAGGTGGATTTATAATAATCATAACCCTCATAACCATTTCCCGTGGCGACTTCATTAACTCTTAACCCTATCCTAAAACATTTCCCGTGTTTTTACCCCCCCCCCCCCCCATCCCCCCCCCCCCCCCCCCCCCATACAAACACCCAAACCAGGTTGATTACACTGCATCCCTCCCTAAACCATTTCCTATGGCTTCTTCATTAGCCCTCGGTCCCTTAGATTGTTTGGCATGCCAACCCCTGCAAAGCCCGTGGTTTTACACCCCCCCCCCCCCCCCCCCCCCCCCCACTCCCCGGCCCCACGCACACCCAACATGATACCAAATACCCTACCAACAGGCCTATAACCATTTCCCGTGTGGCTTCTGCGCCATGTGTGGGAGTGCGTGTGCCGTGGCAGTGAGCCCTTGCGCAAACATGCACGCGACGCGTTACCACGGTAAGATTACGCTGTGTAGTCCGCGCAACGCACAATGTTGTTCAATTCTAGTGGCATTTATAAGCCAAATCTGAGAGGTTTTTTGCTGTTTTTGGAGCCAATTGTTAACCAATTTCACTGAAATAAACTTTAACACCCTTCCCGTTATTTCCTCTATCTTTCATGCAAATTAGGCGCCACTTTTATCACAACTAACGGAGAAATAAGGATAACAAACACACACATAAACACACAAACACACACCGTTTCCAGATTTATAGTAAGATTACAATGGTTGATAATCACAATTTTCTCCTTGACAGGATTTCCGTGGACAAGTACATTCGTCGTTTGCCTTGAGCCTCACCAGCACTATTGGTTGTGGTATCAGCATTGCAACACTCTGTATCACTGTTTTAACGTATCTATCGATAAGGTAATTCAGATCATTCATGGTTCTGTATCACTGTTTTAACGTATCTATCGATAAGGTAATTCAGATCATTCATGGTTCTGTATCACTGTTATAACGTATCTATCGATAAGGTAATTCAGATCATTCATGGTTCTGTATCACTGTTATAACGTATCTATCGATAAGGTAATTCAGATCATTCATGGTTCTGTATCACTGTTATAACGTATCTATCGATAAGGTAATTCAGATCATTCATGGTTCTGTATCACTGTTATAACGTATCTATCGATAAGGTAATTCAGATCATTCATGGTTCTGTATCACTGTTATAACGTATCTATCGATAAGGTAATTCAGATCATTCATGGTTCTGTATCACTGTTATAACGTATCTATCGATAAGGTAATTCAGATCATTCATGGTTCTGTATCACTGTTATAACGTATCTATCGATAAGGTAATTCAGATCATTCATGGTTCTGTATCACTGTTATAACGTATCTATCGATAAGGTAATTCAGATCATTCATGGTTCTGTATCACTGTTTTAACGTATCTATCGATAAGGTAATTCAAATCATTCATGGTTCTGTATCACTGTTATAACGTTTCTATCGATAAGGTAATTCAGATCATTCATGGTTCTGTATCACTGTTTTAACGTATCTATCGAGAAGGTAATTCAGATCATTCATGGTTCTGTATCACTGTTTTAACGTATCTATCGATAAGGTAATTCAGATCATTCATGGTTCTGTATCACTGTTTTAACGTATCTATCGATAAGGTAATTCAGATCATTCATGGTTCTGTATCACTGTTTTAACGTATCTATCGATAAGGTAATTCAGATCATTCATGGTTCTGTATCACTGTTTTAACGTATCTATCGATAAGGTAATTCAGATCATTCATGGTTCTGTATCACTGTTATAACGTTTCTATCGATAAGGTAATTCAGATCATTCATGGTTCTGTATCACTGTTTTAACGTATCTATCGATAAGGTAATTCAGATAATTCATGGTTCTGTATCACTGTTTTAACGTATCTATCGATAAGGTAATTCAGATCATTCATGGTTCTGTATCACTGTTTTAACGTATCTATCGACAAGGTAATTCAGATCATTCATGGTTCTGTATCACTGTTTTAACGTATCTATCGATAAGGTAATTCAGATCATTCATGGTTCTGTATCACTGTTTTAACGTATCTATCGATAAGGTAATTCAGATCATTCATGGTTCTGTATCACTGTTTTAACGTATCTATCGATAAGGTAATTCAGATCATTCATGGTTCTGTATCACTGTTTTAACGTATCTATCGATAAGGTAATTCAGATCATTCATGGTTACTCGGCTGCTTGTACCAGTACAGGTATCTCTTTCATATGGCACAGTATTTACCATAGCCTTATGATGGTACGAATTGACTTGCTTACATCGAGTCTCGAGACACTAAAGGCTTAGCCATCCTTAAGGCTCAGTGATTTACATTAAATATGCATATAACCCATGTAATATGTAAGCGACTTTAGCAATATGAAATGATTGCGCGCTCGTTTGGTGGTTCAGGGCCAACTCTAAACATCGTTAAAATGTACACAACTTTCGTGAAATATTCGTAGCTCTTCATAGTTGCCAAATTTGGAGGTCTCATGGCAAGACATTCTAAACCACCGAGCGGGGTAGAGGTTGTATTTTAACGCAACGCAAAAGAGATACCCAAAGACAAATTCGGACGGGAGCACAAAAAAGACACGGCAGGAGAGAAGAAGTGCACCTGCTTGAATAGATAGATTTATTTGTACAAGAAGATAATTGGAGAAAATTTGGAGCTTTTACAATAATTAGAGATTCGACTCATATCAGGGGACTCCTGATATTGATAGGATGGTTCCAGGCAGTTCAGACCATATTTCTATCGCCGGGCGTGTTTCTAAATGATAACACTCGATTCATAATAGGACTGTCACACCTACGACGATCAGGCCTTGCGATTGCATTGCGCTGAAAAAAGTATCAAAAGGTATCAAAGCGCCAAGCCAAATGCATTAAAGTCTCTAAGAATCGATTGGTGACGCAGTGGATTCGTGAGAGGACGGGGAAGGGTTCCCATGGTCGCCCTTGTGCGCCAGACAGAGCGCCGCCCTTGTTCTCACTGCTGCGATCAAGCCATTACTTGCATTGCGCTGAAAAATTATCGACATATGAATAACATGCAGGAAAAGCCCGGAAAATGTCCAAAATTGTCAAATCTTTAAAACAAGATCTTTAAAACAAGCTCTCATATTATGTTACTATCCCACTTATTACGTTATTATTGCGCTCTTAGTACGACCCATTGCGTTCCTACTTTCAAGTCTCACTTGGATAAGTATAATTTAACAGGTGCTTAGTATTGCACTCCATCCATGAACTAACGACCCTGCAATCGACCTATTCGCCCTTTGCACGGTACACTATTTGTGAGGAGAGCCTCTAACTGGTACTACATGTAGTTCGACTCTCTCTATACACAATATGACTGATCGTGCAGTGAGATATTGTGCTATAATACAATCTGATTTCATTTAGGAGGCTCTCCTCGCACCGGGCGGATCAGTTCAAAGAGCGTACAAAACAGAGCCTCCTGCGTGCTCAGTCTGGTTTTCGGGGCTTGACTAGTGAGTAACATTGTACAACATAGAAATGAAAGGATTCAGCACCCATGGGCAGGGCAGAGGGCGGGGAAGAAGAAGGCAGTCTGCTACACACCCCACCTGTCCTACACAGAGAACGAGATTGAGTTATTGATGTGATCTAACGTAGCTGCTGCAACCTCAAGTAGCTTATATGCATCCTTGATACGTCAACGATACTCTGATGTTACTCGCTTTGCGCTGCCACGGCGACACTACAGCCCTGGTCAGAACGCCAAACTTCCGCGCTTGTTTTGATCGCAGCAGATTATGAAAGGGTTTAGTGACCTTGATTAAAAAATTGACCATTTCGGACAGTTTTCCGCGCTCTTCCTGGGTGTTATTCATATGTTGATACTTTGTCATTGCAGTGCAATCGCTGGCCTGATCACCATAGGTGTGACAGGGCCATAATGATTGATAGTGCATCCCTAGCTACAGTTTTGTTTGTATATAAAAATATTGTTCGTTATAATAACGATCTGTTTAGCCCAAGTCTTAAACAAACTCGAGTTCACCACCAGCAGTTGCTAGTTTTTATGCTTCAATCACGCACACGTTTGCCGTTTCTCGTCATGTAATTCGCTATCTTTGGCTGTTCCCTTTATGGTCGCGCCCTCACGTTGTGTCCATGGCGGAGTGTTATGTTCAATTAAATTTCGCGCGCTTTCGCCGTGGTTTGTTCAGCCAATCCCCTCGCAGCGGCCGTTGTCTATTCCTCGGTCATTGCTCCCCCATTATATTTTGTCGTTTATGTTTTGGGCTGAATGGCTTCTTTTCTCAGTCATATGTCTCCATTCTTTCAACGTGAAAGGTCACTATTTCTCCAGTGGAACACTGATTAATTAACATTTTCCCGCCCGCCTCTCCCTTGAGGATATTGTTAATTCTGTAGTAGTATGTTTTGTCATGCGATTGCATAGTAACATTAGTCGCAGTGGTCTTGTTTGTGTACGCGGTAGATCATGTCGCTGCTAGTTACAGATTCTTAAATCACATGTATTTTCATCAAGTGGGATTTATGTGTGGCACCGTCCACCATTGACAATCAAATTGTTTGAAATAAATTACCTTTCATTGTATGGAACGATCCGCATATTCTGGTTGCCCGTTTCCTCTGTTTGGCATCGTGCAGGTGTGCGGGGGTATTTATACATAGAGATTCTCGAAATATGTTTTAAGCAAATATTCCTAAAATAAATTTACTTTCATCTCTTAGATCTCTACGTACCAATACGCCCAGTCGCATTCTGATCTGTTTATCCGTCTCATTGCTGTGTCTATACACGCTCTTCCTGGTCGGTATTGATCAGACACAATCTAAAGAAGGATGCATCACCGTGGCCGTATTATTGCACTATTTTACCGTGGCGTCAGTGTGTTGGATGGCTGTTGAAGCTGTAAATCTTTATCTGATGGTTGTCAAAGTGTTTAATTCACACGTGAATAAGTTTATCCTCAAAGCATCGTTGTTTGGTTGGGGTAAGTTGTTTTAATAAGGCCAGGCCAAGGAAAAAATAATAAAGTAGTTTCTCTTCCCTTCGCGCATCCTTTTTTCAGGAATTCTACGAGTATAATGTTATTTTTTCCCCTTCATATTATCCATAACCTTTTTGTTAAAATATTTAAGAAGCTGACATAATGGCAATATATTTGATTTAGCTCAATGAGCTTTTTAATGCATTTAGGTGTGACACAACCAATCACGCAATATCATGCTAGTAATGGTGATTTCACATTGTTTATTGTTTTTTAAAGTGCCCTCAGTCTCCTTTTTCCCAAGGGTTGGGACGAAAAACTATTTATTATTTTTCATTTGGCCTACTGACTAATTTCAAAAGATAAACCTAATATCAAAACAAATTGACCGTGGATAAGCCTAGACCAGTAGGCCTACTCCAGGTTATCACCTTGTTTTTTATCACAGTCGAATCAGGGATACTATTAATTTTGGGATAGATAGGAAAGTCCTATACTAACGTACGTAGCGAAAACGGTCCCTTTTGCATATTTACATAAATTATGGTAATCATCGGAATGTGTCGGTGACCGGCGTTTAACGCGTTTAACAATGTTTAACCAGGTTTAACGTAATATTTGGTCGGCATAGGTTTGAGGGCGCTGTGGATTTATACAGACGACGGTGGCCACGCGAAACCTAAATGTTGAATACGTAATGAATAACACGTAATCGCGAATGTTAATCTTATCATTTTGACAAATTCATCATAATTAGAAGAATTGTCATCGTTAACCGGACAATGACTGTTAAAAATAATTCAAAATATTGCACTCCCGTTCCTGCTCCCGTTGACATATTGGGTCGTCTGAGAGACGCATGGCCAGCGTCATGTCGTCTGCTACAATCACGCCTGATCGGTATAGCGCCACCAGTTCTATGCCGACCAAATTTTAATTTAAAAGTGGCTTCCGATCGGCAAGCTCAGTGGCAAACCCCTGGTCGAATTCACTGAGTTAGATTTAAAGGGGCACTGGGAGATTGCCGAGAAAATGAAATGTCAAAAAATGCATTGTTTCAATAGATAAGTCACGTAGCAACCCTGAAATGTTATAATTCATGAAAAAGGGTTTAATGATGGCGCTAGATAGAAGTTTAGTAAAGCAATATATGTGCAGAGTGGTGCTGATAATTTCGACGTGATATTCATCGAAATGACCAAATCATGAAATTTTACATGATTAAGGTAAACGGTTTCAGATGGTAGTTAGTATAAACCGAAGTAGTTGCAAAACAAACCTTTCAATGGAAATGTGATAAGGGCGCTCTCCCATACGTATTTCACAGTGCCCCTTTAAGAAGAAACACAAAGTATAGCAATTTTACTTTTCAAGTATATTGTGTGAGTATGCCCTATTACCGACTCTGACTAGTTACGGTCACCCAATTGTCATAACGTCTTGGCTGATTTTGATCCTACATGTACACGATGTACAATTTTGGGAAGATACTAAAACTTTCATAGTTGAATTTACTGTTTAGACAGTTTCGACGTCTTATCATTAGATTATTTGGTGCTTTCTTTACGAACTTGTTTCACTAGAAAGAGCTATTATGATCGATTTCAACAATATTTTATACAAAGCCTTCCTGGTTGAACTCCCGATATCCAGATATGCGTATTCATTCAAACTCAGTTTAGTAAACAGCGCCACCGTTGTTTCATCCAGCGAGACCTTTGCCTGATTACACTATATACCTTGGTGTATCGCGCCACCAATCTCTTTCTTTCTTTTGCCTTTTTCTATTTGATTTCCACTACATTTCTAGAATCCTTCATCAAACATGAATACAAAGAAGAAAGTCGCTGATTTTTGTCAACAACATTTCGAAATTTCATGACAAATATCCACCTGAATGTAATACTAGCTGTTATCCCGGCTTTTTTACTGCATGCGCTAATTAATCCATGTTTCAATATTTTGCTTTGTACCGTTGTCATACCAACGCTATTATAACCTTTAATGTCCAATTTCTTCCAGGATTACCGTTAATAATTATATCTATTGTGTTGGCGGTGGATCATACGCAGTACCAAAATGACCAACAGTAAGTTCACGTTTCAACAATATTACCGTAAAGTTCGTGAAGTTATTTCATTCAATTCTCATTATAACCAAGGAATTCAACATACTATTTACATGATTTTATCTTCTTCGGCTTTCCTTATGAATATTGTAAATCACATAATAATGTTGGTATACAATAACATAAAAATGTGAATAGGATTGATATATAAATGTTTGGAAGCCTATGACATGTATCTGACTAATAGGATCTAAACGAGGATAATATAGAGACCAAGCAAGTGATACTTAACATTAACGTTGAAAATAAAGTGTATTTTGACCGGATTCGAACCAGCAACCATCGTAACACTATCATTAGGTTCTTTCCTATTAAAAGTTTCTTAAATTATCCCATTTCAATATTATCCGATCTGAATAAGTAAAGATAAGGTGTTTGGTGATGCAAAAACTAGTATGTGGATTTGTATTTTCAAATTGAGTCTTTTAAAACACTTTCCAAACGGCCATTAGTTTGACCATATTCAAAACAGATTTCTCAGGAACGTTTCCCAACTTTCAAAGTCTATCTGAAGGATTACTTAGCCAATACTAGGCATGTTTGTACTTATTTTAATGCATTAACTGTCGTCTGCAGACGCCTGCCGCGTGGAAAGTATTAAGATATTCCCTTGGATTTAAATAAATTTGTAGGCCAACAATGCGCTTTTTGAGACTATGTCCGTTTTCATGAAATCTTGATTTTTGCATTTCATAAGTTGTTTTCTTTCATATTTTGTGACCATTCACAGATAATTATAAATGTATGTAAATTTATGTATGTATATTGTTTGTTTGTTTGTTTATTTTTCCAGTTGCTTCATGAAAGTCGATTATGCTTTTTTCTTCGCGAATCTTCTCATCATTTTCCTCCTGCTTCTCTTCAACTTTATCATATTTACTCTGGTATTACAGAAGCTTACGTGTCGACGACGGGCAAAATATGCAACACCAAACACGCGGCCTAAGATAGACAAGAGTGATATGTTCAAGCGAGCAATCAATGCATTGGCCATTTCTGCTCTTCTTGGTCTCACTTGGGTTTTTGGGTTTTTCACCATCATAAATAGCTATAATTTTATCTTTCAAATCCTGTTTACGGTTTTTAACTCTTTTCAAGGGTTAGTGATTTTTGTATTGTTTTGTGTGCGTCAAAAAGAGGTAAGAGAAGCTTGGAGAGGTTACTTGGGATTCACACGCAGAAAGAAGAATCGTCCTACGAATTCTCGTGTTGAATTGAGTACCTCTAAATTTACGACACGCACCTAAAAAAGCATAGGCCTATTACTAGTTTTAAAAAAAATGTTTTGCGTACTTTCAGGATAAATCTCGGGAGCGATTTTTTTTTCTCGTACATTTCATATTTCATATTTCAGATAAAGCAAATTTCACTAAATAAAATGATTTATTTGAATTTAACAAATCAACTGATTTTGCTCAACTCATGTACGAAAAAAATAATCGCATCCCGGGATGGAATAGTTGTTAAAATCCAAGATGGCCGCCATTGTTATGCAAATGAGATGACTTTTGATTTTTTTCCCCCATCAATCCTCGTATATGGTCATAAATGTCAAAATGCCCAAGAATGAACTTTGTAGGACTTAATTTATTTTTTTAAGTGTTTTTTTAATCAAGTCCATTTTAAAAAATGGCCTGATTTCTGATTCTCATTGTGATTTACAATTTGATTTTAATGTAACATACTTTTTTTGGTCTCTTGGCGGCATTGTATTACAAATAAATTGGGAAATTAAAACGTATTGGATTGAGAGGCGAGATCTTTCCAAAGTTATAAATTCCAAACAATTGTGACGGAATACAAATTATGTCAAAAATGGATTCAAAATATCAGATTTCAACTGCACAAGAAACACGTATGAAAAAAGTTACCATTGTTCGGATATTTCAGTGAGTATAATTCATTAGCAGTTATAAAAAGAGATAAACTCAATTATCGTTACAAAAGTGGGAGCCATGGCGTATTTATTTCAAATCGATATTGAGATAATGTTATTACTTATAATATTGTATGGTGTCATATATTTTAATGTTATTACTCTATGTCTAAAATTGTTGTATACCGTATAATGAAATATTGTATTGTGATAATTATATTGTTGTGTGATTTTGTGCGTTGATAAACTAAACTAATAAACCAACGCCGCAACGGACTGAGAGAAACACATTCAGCAAATGAAGGTATGAGGGTCATTCAATAAGTTCTACCTCCTGCTTCCTCATAACTTGTTATTTAAGACCACCTTAGGACATTTTCCACAGATATAGCTTTGAATCTCAGCCAACAAATTCAGGGCAAATTAGTCCGAGTATCATTTGTACTTTTCTAGAGCTGTACAGCGTGTCCCCAAAAAGCTGGGTCCAATCACTGAGGAGCTGAAAACCTGGCTGCTTCATATTTCGGGATATAGAGGTGAATATATCTTTTATTGGTGAAATTGTGAAACCAATCTGGTTACAAAGCTTTGAATAGAGCATGGTCAAGACCTGTTTTTACTGATGTTATCAAAAAACCACCCATGCGTTGCATCTGTGCTTTGTGTGCGAGTTTTCCCTGCATGGAGTTTATTCTCCGAAATAACTTTGGGCCGTATTCTCGTACTAAATGGTCATGTTTTTTATACTGGCCGTACAATTTGTGTTACATGTCACTTTTTCCATAAATTAGGTTCCTTTTTCAGTTATTGCATTATATCTGAAAAAGTTTACATTTTAAGTTGGTAAAAGTATACATATTCTGAAAGCATATACTGTAACGGATGCAAATAGCATACAATCAAGTTGATTATACAGGGTGGCCCGAAATTGTACAGGGTGTAACAAGCAAAATCTTCTAAAAAAGAAGGGTTTCAATAATTACTTCCACTATGTATATGAAGTGATGAGAGAAAAGTTCAGTACAGATTTAAAGTAGTTTAATAAAATACCCATCCAGACATATGCAAATTAAATTTCATTATGGATCTGAAATTCTACATACAGGGTGTCTAAAGATTTGATTATTCAGTTCCGGAAAAATGCTTCTATTACTACAAAGACTAGTATTTTAACAAAATTCAAGTAGATTTCAAATAAAAATGCATCAATTACATGTACATGAACATTGATTGATTTTAAAAGTCACCCTTTTCTTATGTAAAGGTGTTAATTTTAAACATATAGGGTGTTTAAAACTTTAATTTAGGTATACGTGATTATCCACAAATCATTAAATTGAATGAATTTAAATTTGCATCTGAAACATGATTTTACATTCCAATTTGAAATGGCAAATGCTTAAAGTGGTATGAGTTTCAAATAATGTTCAATAAAAAGGGGCCCTTTAACTACAGGGCGACTCAAATTTTCCCAATGGCACATGTTGAGTGGCATACAATTAATTGCGTTCATCCTTCTTGCACCTTCATGATGTGCAAAGCACATTCAAATGAACAAATCAGGTTAGTTTCCATAATGTTTGAACCCAGTATTCAAATTTCAAGAGTCTGATTTAAGATTGAATTATAAAATGTTATCGTTTTACGTTGTATTCAACATATAGGGTGATCCAATGTTGATTGGCAAACTAGTAGTCACTAGTATCGTATCAACTTACTTTTCAGTTGCATTCCTAAGAATTAAATAATTCTCCTGAGTTTACAAGCTTGATGAAAACCAGCAGTTTTTTACTTATTTGGTAACACAGTTAAAAACAAGTAATAACACCACACAAACGCATTTAACAAAATGTGCTAATTAACATCCAGACAATACAGAATACATGAGGTTAATTACATATCTTCTTTTAATTTTTAATTAAATAGTTAAATGTATTTATTCAAAAGGGTACCTCAACCTTTCTATACTTTTAAAATGGACAGTTTGGTGCAGGCAAATGTTTGCATACATTCGCAAGCTGCGACCAACTTACGTTTCTTAACAATTGTTTGAGCTTCTTAATGCTAATTAATGATTCCTTAATTAACTATTTATATTTTTAATTCAAATATGCTTCAATAATGTTATGTTTTCAATATAGAATTGTACCAAGAGTGAAACCAGTGCATTTTATGTTTGCCCAATGTATATTGCACCATACTTGTTCAACTATGCACTCCTCCTCCTCCACATAATCCTCCTCCGCATACTCTTCCACCCCTGACTAATTAGGTTTAACGAACTATTGTAATTAACAGAACCATGGTAGTTTATATTTATCTTTTTAAAATAAAGGCCAAATACTTTCTCATCAAAATAAGACCAAATTTGAGTATGTGTGATAAAGAAAAGCCAAAATATATGCATGCAAAGTAATAATATGTAGTGCAAATGTAACATATCCACCTTTTTGGGGTACCCAGTATAAAAAACATGACCAAATACGGTTTTAGCTTAAAACCATGTTTAACTAAACGCGTTTCTAACATAATAGTGAGTTTATCCTTTAAACTCTGCAAATCTCGTTCCCAGAGTAGTCCTGCGTTGATTGTATACAGGTATTTATTTCATTGTGGCCCTAATGGGTTACAATATATATCGACCGAATGCCTTAAATACACAGTCATTTTGCACCGGGCACGGTTGAGTGATAATTCAAGGCATACAGTTGGTGCGCGAGTTTAGGTAAACGCGCACTTAACTAATCACGTACCCATATAAAGAGTTAGACACATTTCGGCGAGTTAGACGCATGTTTATATAAAACAAATGTACGAGGATCGCGTTTAGTTAAACGCTGTGTCTAAAGTCAAAGTAAGACGCGTGTTTAGCTTAAAACCGTATTTAACTACGTACGAGAATACGGCCCTTTATGTTTGGTCAAACCAAGTATCCCATAGAAAACAAATTCTAGTGCAACTTTGTTGTAGTAAGCTGTGCCTATTGAAATCATCATAACTTCACATTTTATGAATGAGGTATCAAACTTCGGAGACCTAATGTGGTCATTGAATGTATATCTCGGATTTTAAGTACCGATTATTGATTTTGAATTAGCCAATATCCAAGCAACTGGTCTGGAAATGTTTGTGTTAGGTGTATATACATTGCCTGTTTCCCCCTAAGGTTGTTGTCAAAGTAACAATCAGCAATATGTTTAAAGGAAATATATATTGAATACGTAAATATCTTCAACAAGGACTCTAAGGACATTTTCATTTCAAACTATCTCCAATCAACATTATAAAGGTAGTTGTTCCGATTGCTGGCCCGATTTTCAACTTGATACTTTCTTTTCTAGATGAAGAGCCATCCTTAAAATAGTCATATTCCAATGTTTGAGTTGCATAGCGCCAATGGTTTATTTTAGAAGCACAAGGTAACATGCAATTTGCCCATTGAGTAGTACACAGACTGGCCGGGCGCTTAACCACTTTTGGCAGTAATTCACTACATTTTGGCCTAAATGAAACATATATATCTTACGTGCTTTGCACCTAAGATTTTACAACAACCAAAATGAGAAAATATGGGTTTTCTTCTGACATCAAAATATGTCGATGTAAAAAAAAGCTAAAGTGATCGGAACATACACCTTTAAATAATGGTTTTTAACTGACTAAGTATACTATCATGACAGGGAAAACCCCTTTCCGTAATAAGAGGATAAATTCTACGGAACCGTGACATTTACACCATTAACATTAAATCCCGAACAATTACTTTAACGTCATCTCATACGTCTTCAACTACTATTACGATTTAATGCATATACAATTTCTATCATATACAGGATGTTTTGACAGTTTCCAAGGACTTTTTGCTTTGAACTGACACAGATTGATTGAAAGGTGGTTAAAAATAGGTTGATATTAACTAAGTGGGGTTTTATCCACGTAACAATTGTATAAACGAGTATGTTCATATTATACAATAATTTTAAAGCAAGCTCATAAGGAAAGGATCCTTAATGAAAAGTAAACGTCACATTGTTACATTTTATAACACGTATCAGCTTCCCGAAAGTATAGGGTATACGAAACAATTAATCTTTTACGTTTTCATTTTGTTAAATTATTTTGACCATTGAAATGTAAATTCACATAATATGGATTTCCTTGTTCATGTTGTTACTTGATAGTTTGCGGTGTTAGCAAAACAAGGTATTTACAAAAAACTGGTCAACATCCTAAAATGAAATTAACAGACGACACAAAGGAAATATGAAAAAGAAGATTTAGACAGTGTATGATGTATTTTAACAAAATCTCTTTGTTTTAATGCTGGGCCCACTTTTCTCTCTGAAACCCTCCATCGTCTGACTCATTTATTCTATCCCATGAGGCCCCACCTGTGTATCTCAACATTTGATGAGGTCGGGTTGAAAATTAACCCGACACCCGACTAAAAAAACTAAGAATGTTTTAAGGTTATGAATATTAAATAAACAAGTTTGGGGAGATAAAAATAAAAACTGGTAAAAGTTGGAGAAAAAATGGAGAGAGGATAGGCCCTATACAGGTAAATAAGAGTAAGCACATATTTTTTAAAATTAAAACAGGAACATCAAAACTTCAAATAATAAGTAACATTTTTTGAACAAGGAATAACAAGGTATTTACAAAAAACTGGTCAACATTCTAAAATGAAATTAAAGGCATATTATGTGATCTTTTCCAGATAGCGCCCTCTATTCATTATTTATTTTTAGAAAGTAGATTTTCTTGCAGATTTACATTTCTGATCATAAATCATACATACATTCCAAGTTACAGAGCGATACGATTCCTAATTACCTCAAAATCATGGTTTTAGAGTGAATTTAGAGTAAAAATATAAACTGTCGGAGTTATCCGACAGTTTATTTTCACTCTAAAATCATGATTTTGAAGTAATTAAGAATCGTATCGCCCTGTAACTTGGAATGTATGTACGATTTATGATCAGAAATGTAAATCTGCAAGAAAATCTTCTTTCAATTTTTTTTTCGATGTTGAGGGCGTTCCCTGGAAAGATCACATAATATACCTAAAATGAAATTAACAGACGACACAAAGGAAATATGAAAAAGAAGATTTAGACAGTGTATGATGTATTTTAACAAAAACTCTTTGTTTTAATGCTGGGCCCACTTTTCTCTCTGAAACCGGCATCGTCTGACTCATTTATTGTATCCCATGAGGCCCCACCTGTGTATCTCAACATTTGATGATTAACCCGACTAAAAAAACTAAGAATGTTTTAAATGAATATTCTTTTAATATGCAAATATGGTTCGCGGTATGTATCACGCGTACTGCAGGGGGATACTGTCGGACGTAAAATGCGGCGTTGCGGCTCTACGAGCCGGCATTTTTGAATCGACGTTTACTTGTACAAATAGGGCTATTTTTTCTTAATCCTTATAGGTGTAAGTTCATGCATGTAATACAATTATAAAAATATACTAATCCCAGTTTTTATCATAATTGAGGGCGCAGCCTCCAACACATCTCTTAGTGCCCCTTTAATACATAACTCTCTATTCATAACTGAGCACCAGCAGCGAAATAATATTGCGCCATAATTATCCCATAATAATCGCAGACGTGCTAGGCATGAGTATTTAACATGTTTTGATGTTGATTCAATATAATTTTCAGATGTTTCACGATCGGTCAAACATACGTTACGCAGCAGAATCAAGGTTTATTTAACACATTTGCATCCCAGCTATCATCGCCGCGCCAGCTTCGGAAAATAGTATAAGCCGGCTAAAGAAAAGACGATGATTTCCACTCGATAGAATTCCACCACGTTGTTATCCCATAATAATCACACTTGGACCCCGGTAATTAGTTAGTGTCGGACAGTGTGTGGGAAGACCATCAGCGCAGGGAACCAGCGTAACCGTCTTCTCGCGAAATTGTATAAAGTTGCCGTTCTATTTGCAAATCCACTAAATTCAGTTATTAACACGACGAATGTCGCAGATTTTACAAAACTCTATCATTTGTTTTATATTATTTAAACCATTTCTCCACAATTGTAACAACATATGTGTTCATATTTTCATATCCAGATCTAATATACATTTTAAAGCCATCTGGGTACAAATACTGATTAAAGATACATGAGAAAGCAATTCATAGACTCTACCAAAAGACCTAAATCTGAATTCAAATGTCAACATCCCAGGATGTTGACAAAAAACAATCCTTAAAATGACATAAAGGAGTTGTTGAGCTGTAATGGAATATTAATAAGGTGTCGGGTCGGATTTAAACATTTCAATCAGGTTTCTCGTTGTTTCTTAAAATTTCCATGCGGCTATTTGTTTTACCATATACAAAATTGATTTTTCAGAAACCTTTCCCAATTTTCAAAGTCTATTTCAAGGATTACTGAACCAATACTAGGCATGTTTGTACAATTTTGACATTTTTGAAACATTTTGTGAAATTTTGGAATGTCGTCTGCAGTTGCCTGCCGCGTGGAAAGTGTTAATTATTTCACGCAACACCGCGAAATGAAATCTTGATAAAATTTACCGAATTGCAAGAGGACATATCCAAGAAGACAGACCGTCAGACAAACAAGCCATAGCATTACAGGGTTATGAAATACACACGATTTATATAACATTTTTTGAACACGTTACAGATAGTTTTTACAGGGACACCATGTATCATTCATAATACATGTTGATAATTGTTTGTGATTGGTGCACAGAATATTGGAAACGTTGAATGAATAATAATGTGCCATGTCGCACGCTTGTGTAACAAATGAAAAAGGTCACAAAACCTTTTCAAATTGTGTTATGATAACTGTTTTGATTAATATTAAAATGTTGGTAAATGAAATACACGACCTAGTAAATTAGTTCCAACAGCACTTGTAATATCTAAGGAAACGGAAATAGTTAAGACCTAAAATCAATTCGCTACGGGTTTTTTGGGTTTTGTTTTTTTAATTATTTATTTTATTTAGTGTTATACTATTAGGCACTAAGATAATTTTGAAATATGATTTTGTGCAAATTACAGAAAGGTTGCAGCACATACATAATTAGCCTACCGTATCTGCTTTATGGATGTTGATAACTGGTGTACTTTAAAATTATATGTGTATCTTATATCAAAATGTGTGATTTCAAAAATTTCTCTCCCGCTTCTTAAAACTGGATCAGGTTCAAAACTTAACCATCAAAAGATACCTAACTAATGTTGTGCATCTGTCCCCAGATACACTTACTTCTTCGATGATGTATAATATGGTTAGTTTCATGTGCCTCATATCCTGGGTTCATATCAGGACTCGTTTGCCACTATTCAAGGCATTTGTAACGCATTGATCTATTCTTGTCGCCTTCATTTGATTAACTCATTGTGGAGGATATGTAGTGGTAATTATTATCTCATCTCGCATGTGATTCATTTACGTGTAATTGGAGAATAATGTTTGTATAATTGCTGGAAAAACATCGTAACAGTAAGTGAGTTATCACCCTTCTTATGATATTCATGATTTAAATTTCCAATATCATAAATAAACGTCCGGGTTTCTGACAGTTTGATATATATGCACGATGTTTTCTCCCAAACCTTGATTCATCACCCGTTTGTAATATACAAACTTGGATTTTCCCAGAAAGGATCGTAAAAGAGTTTTCTCTCTCGCATTACATTCCAGTTGCCTGTAAGGTTTGAGCCCCCAAGTTTGACAGGTTGAACTGGCCATGATGCTAGTATTAGTAAGTTCCACCCAAGAATTACATCCATCCAACACCATTGACCACATGCTGGGGGACCTTGAGTGTGGCAGCGGTGGAACTAGAAACAAGCTTGAGGCGATGCAGTCTTGCCACATGACTTTCTACACATGGTGACTTTCCGCCAGAATTGGGCTAGTTTTAAAACTAAAATCTGCTCTTTGGATAATATAATGTGATTTTTTTTTCTTCAAAATTTGAACTTTTGCTTTTATAAAATATGATATAGCACTAGTTTTTTATGACAAATTGAAATTAAAAGTTGGAATTTCTTAACCCAAGAACATTTTCAAAAGGAGTATATAGGGCTTCTAGTTACACCCAGACTATATTAAAGAGCCTTGAGCTATGCTTAGGACAGCGGTGGAAATGGAAGCACGCGCGCTGGCAAGACACAGTTGGTGTAAAATAAATGGTGTAGGATACCCTGGATATGTCATCAAAGACGTGGTCAAGAAAGTTGGATTTTATACAGGGAACGGAACCGTAATGGTGAATAATGCTCTATCTTTGCCTTAATCCCCGTCACCTTATCATGAAAAGCTGCCCTTCTTACGCGTTTTTAGGCGAGGATGATATCAACTTTTGAATAGGTTAAATGAATCTATATACGTCGTATACTCTATTTCCCTATAGCTCCGGACAGTGACGGAACTATACATTCGTTTCGAATAGACGCGCGCATTTTATGTACTGCAATTAGTGAATGACGCAGTAACGTCACTGTCTCGTGATAGACAAATATACTATGTTTAGTACTGCGCCCTCTATTGTTAAAGACTGGTTAGAAGGGCACAGTGTAACTAGTCAATAAAAAAATCATTTTGTACAGGCAAAGGTTTGTCCAATCAACTTGCAATAAAATGACACACCTCTACTGACTGCTTTGTCTAAATGTTCATGACCTCAATTGACCCCAATTTTCAACCAATTATTGTGAGCTAACTGGTCGTACGATTTTAAAACTGAGTCAGTCAAAATTGAGTTTAATATCTCCTCTTTATGATTATGCTACTCATATATGTCGACTTTTTTTAGATTCAGTCGACTTTAAGCTCAAAATTGTGTGGTTTAAATGTTGAAAATGAACCCTCACTATACACCCCACCATGGCAGTTAGTATTGATCCACTCAAGTGTCTATTCACAACCCAATTAGCACCTATTGATGGAGGGATTAAGAGCATGGTCGTAAAATTGATTTGACTTCACCGCTGCTGTGAGGTCAAGATTGGTTGACCTTCTGTTCACTATTTTTAAAATTATAACAACATTTATTTTAAATAAATTAATAATTGTGATGACTCTATATTGTTTATTCTTGTGAATCAAATATGCCCATATAATAATCATTTTTTACTTTATACTTGTACAAGTAATGAACATTTTTTTGCTGTATTTAAATTGTCAAGTAATGAATATTGGTGTATGAGCCTAGTATATTTTTTTACTGATAGTATACTGACTAGTTATAGTGTGAAGGGTAGATCTGCTAAATTAAGCCACTTGTGACACGAGTTGACCCCACCACAAATATAAGCAATCTGAGTTTATTCACTCAGCTTTAAGACAATTCACGTTGCTAGTTGTAGGTGTAATCGCGAACAGCCATTCCCATCAATGTTGTCTGTTTTCCCCATTAACGTTGCGAATGCACTTCATTAGACGAGAACATAATATCAAATTAAACGTTGTTGAAGTATGTCGTCTACGCTCAATGGTGCATATCAGACTCAGTTATCTATATCATATAATGTAATTACCGACAGCTAGTTGTGATAGACAGAATCTCGAATAAAATGAATCTTGGCAAGTATGAACATTGTCCAATACTACAATGCTACTGAGGTTTTCAATATCTAATTTAAGTAAGCTATTATAGACCTATTAGCTGAACATAGATGAATTGGAGAAAAAAAGACACCTATTTCCGTTCGCTAACAAATCTTGAAATAAGAATATTCTCTGATTTCTTCATTAATGTTCAGAATGTTCTGTAAACGTAAATGCTGCAAATTGTGTTATCAGCGATATAGGCAGAAAATTCGGCACTCATTTGGAGGAGCATAAGACTGAGGCAGAGAAATTTAGAAAGACAATTGCCACCCGGGCTAGCGGCCCGGGGTGGCGTACTCCTGGGGCTAGCGGCCGTAAATCTTCGCAATCCACCACAATACAAAGGTCAGCTATCATGTTGTGGACTTTAATCATGCGATTGGATGGAAAGAGGCTACGTTCATATTATAGGCACGATCGATATAGGAGATGGATAAACGAAGCAGTGGAGATCAGCAAGAAGGGGCGCCACCATGAAGCGAGACGAGGGCCATAATCAACTTTAACATGTATTTGACGAACCTTTACTGTCTGGAATATGGAGTCAAGAAATGAACTGGCAACTCCAAAACCGCCGCCAGGAAAACTCCCTCTGGCGTCGGTGATGACGGTAAATAACTCACCAATCATGTGTTGAAAAGGTCAATAGCGTTTCACGAAACAATTAGTTCGTAATAACCATCATATTCATACATGTATAAACCATTATTGCTACTGATCCTGATGAACAATGAATCAACATTCAGCAATATCTTCAGATAAGTTCATTGAAAATATCAGCCTTTAACACTTGTTTAAAAACTTGTTCTCAAATCTGTTTTCAAAGGCTTTAGATCAAACTTTAAATCGCATGTTTCCTAACACGTTAAAATGCCTTAAGAAGCACATTTCCTATACAACCCATTGTCACCTTTATTCCATTATCACAGATATAATAAACAAGCCATAGCAGCGTCACGAACTCTACTTACGCGTCAAGATTGACGTTGGCATGTTTTCATTCTCTGCATCACAAACATATTTATATCATATTGACCTGATGGCCGTGTTGATAGCTAAGATTCTGATATGGTGATATAGGATAGCAACCCAGACTAACATTTTAACATGTATTGACTTCATCATGTCGTGTTAATTTTCCTCTTTTATTTTTTATAATTTATATTCATGATATTATAAAATAATATACATGTATGCCCAGCTGTGCTTTATATCTCAACAGACCTCTCGGCTTTCGACGCGATTTATTACATATTATTTAGAGAATGGTATACAGTGTGACCCGAACCAAATATGCAATTAAAAAAAGAACATCAAAATGAAGAAGTCCCTTTTATCATGTTTATAAAAGCCAATTTTGATGTTTACATTATATTTCAGAAGAATTCCAAAGGGGGCTCTGCACCTTCAGGTATAGCCTCCGTAAACTGCCGTAATTTCTCCATTATTCATTTAATCTAATGTATATAAAAGTATACATTTTTTTGAAGAAAAGGGTTCAATGCATCCAACCATGATTATGAAATTGACCATGTTGGAGAAAATTATAAAAAACACGTTCTTTGATTTGAACCACTTTTAGGTTCTGCAAAGATAACTCAAAATATATTTTGTCGCAATTTGTCATACTAGTTTTATTATATTCCTGGAATAGTTTTTGGGTTTTTTTGAAAATCTTTTTTATTTTTTGAATTGTCGATCAAAAAAACTTTTTGGTCAATAATTCATAAAATAATAAAGATTTTAAAAAAAATTAAAAAAGAATTCCTGACAAAATATATTTTTTGAGTTATCTTTGCAGAACCTAAAATGGGTCAAAAAACGTGTTTTTTTAATAATTTTCTCCAAAAAGGGCAAATTCATGATCATGGTTGGATTCATTGAACCCTTTTCTGCAAAAAAAATGTATACTTTTATATAGATTAAATGAATAATGAAGAAGTTACGGCAGTTTTACGGAGGCTGTACCTGAAGGTGCACAGCCCCCCCCCCCCCCCCCCCCCTTAAAGCATAGCAAACACAAAACTGATTGCAAAACAAGAATGACCTCTATCTAAATCTGATCGAAGAGTACGAGATTTACGTTTATACTACAATGTTAGAACAAATTGTTCGAACACTTTTTGTTGGTTTAATTAAAGTGTTCCCCCTTTCCCCCTGATCAATGTTGAATCCCACAATGTGCCAACCATCAGCACAGGGCCTCGCAACATTAATCGGTGGGGAAGGGGATTGAGAATATGAGGAAGTGGATGCTTCAGGCTACATGGCAGAAACCAATTTCGATTTTCATGTGACTCAAATATCGTGCTAGTTATGGTACAAACAGCATGGCAATTAGGGTCAGTGTTCAAACACATTTTTTCTATAATTGTAGGTGCATCAACCATTTATTTCGTTGTATATACGTGTTCTTATTTTCAAAGGGCATTATGTTTGTAAAGCTACTGAATTTAGCCCTAGATGGGCAGGAGTAACCAGAAGCACTACCAACAGTGCTTTATACAGGTCCAGAAAACGCTACGGCCTACAACTAAAGCGACTCACCACCTCAGTGAAATGTATGCAGCTTTAATACCAAATACCATCTCAACAAGCACTCCAGAGATGGAAAAACTCAAACACTATACCGAGAGTGTTTAGAGACGAAAAAGAAGAGGTCCAGATGGAATGGAGTGAAGGAGCTGGAACAAAAAAGAACGACATCTCATCCTTAATGAAATCGGCAGAGGTCAGACTGACAAAGCAGGCTTGGGGTTCAAGAAGAATCAGAAGCTAATTAAAGACATGACCCTGAAAGAACACAGGCAGTGCCTGACCAGTTTGGTTAAAGAAGTTGACGAGGATGAGATGCTGATCTACCTTTATGGATGCGCGAAACAAGGACAGTGGCTGCGATGGGACTCTGGCATGCAAGTGGACACATCATGGAAGAAACTCCTGTATGTTTGGACACCAGAACTCCTGTCGTTCCAGATAAATGCCATCCATGACCAACTCCCAACACCAACTAACCTGAGACTCTGGGCAAGACAAATATGGGATTGTGCCAGTTATGCCACCACCGAAATTGTACCCTGCTCCACATCCTGAACTGTTGCAGCTTTTCCTTAGAAAATGGAAGGTACAATTGGCGCCATGACCAAACATTGAGAGCAATTGTATCAGGACTGATACCATATGTCGATGAAGCAAACAACAACAGACCCTCAACATTCCAGTCTCAAAGTTTCAGTCCTACCATAGCATTCCAAAAAGCAGATGGCACAAAATACCGTAATCCAGTCTTGCCGTACAGAAAGCCAAAAGAGACAGACATCCTGAAAAATGCCAGTGACTGGAAACTCCTAGTGGATGAAGAGCACTCGCAGATAGTATTTCCTCCAGAAATTGTTGAGACGGCCAAGCGACCTGACATTACTATTTTCTCAACTCAGACTAAAAATGTCATCATCATTGAATTGACAGTCCCAGCAGAGGAAAACCTTGCAAATGCTTTCGCCAGGAAGAAATGTAAATACCAAGACCTTGTAGCAGAGTGTGAATACTGGATGGTCTGTAAACTACTTTCCCGTTGAAGTCGGAAGCAGGGGGATTTATAGTACCACGATCAGCAAATGTCTGGCCTCACTAGGAATCCCCAGCGGGAAGAGAAAACCAATCTTAGACACAGCAGCCAAAACAGCCTTGCGAGCAAGCAACATTATCTGGCTTTGCAGAAGCACCAAGGCGTTCAGACAAGCGGAGTTGATTCCACCCCCAACCATATGCCATGAGGGAAGTGGGACGGTTGAGCGCTCACAAAACCGGTTTAACCCGCCAAAGTCTGGTCCGCAGCCCAGAGACCTCAGAGCATAAAATTATCTACACAGATGAAGATGATGAAGAAAAGCTATATTATGCAACATGGTGATTTTTCCCAATAGTCATTTTCAACGAGAACTACATCAGGAGTGCTCATCTTAATAAGGGTGAAATTACGGCTCCGAAGGTGACTACACTGGTAATCTACCAATGAATTATTCTTCTTCTTCTCTTTATTACAGCCATTTGATATGAAAAGTGCCAGAGTGGCATCTTTAAAGGTTCTTCCAACTTAAAAACTAACACAAACTTTTTATCCATTGCTTCCATGGGTTGAGCCGACGTTATATTTAGTGTGTATATTTCTTTTTATCTCAACTATATAAAAGATCATGATACTCCTCAATGTGTTGAATGTCAAGGGTTTAGTGTATAGACCTATTAAAGCCTGCATAATATATAAAGGTTATTGGTGTCATCGCGATTATGGTTTATGGATGTCTTCTTTACCTTTGTAATGTACCAGACGTAGTATAGAGTAAAAGATATTATTACAAGAACTGTTTTGCAGACATTTCGTCTCTGAGAAGTACGAGTAATGAATATTATCTATCTAGTCCTAGGTCTACATAATGAAAAATGCAATCACAAAGTAAGCCTATACAGCTGGATGATAGCTAGCGTTAGGATTTAGGAATTCAAACTCATTAAATTGCCTGGTTTTAACTCCATGTGAACAGATGATATGCAATGTATGGTGTCAAAAGTGGATACCAAGTAATTACCATTAAGAAATTGTGTTATTAAAAAGTAAACAAGTGCTTAATCACACAATTAGAATGGAATGCTTATTACAGTAGCGCCCTCTATTGATAAAAGTTGGTCAGACTGGCAGATTGTCTGAAAAGCCTGTCTGCAAAATCAGTGGATTTCATTAGCCTCAGATCTATTCACAGAGGTTAATGCAATACTATTAACAGCCAATTAAATATAGGTGTAAAACCGTGTAAACGCAAACGACCTCCAAGAAAAAGGTTCTCTGGTTTCGTCATTAATGTTTCATATGAACTTAACGGACGAGAAGGTATCGCATTAAATATATCGTGGGTTAAATGTCTTCTACACAGTAATCTATATCATCTAATGAATAGAGAGTCATAGTAAATCTTGAATAATAAAGAATGAACATTTGCCATGATATCAATGAAACTAATGTATTATTATAGTGTATCAATATCGCAATCCTATTGAACTATCTCTGCTATGAGCACATACATTGTACTAGGCAAATTAATGCAGCCACTCCGCCAACCCACACCTTATTACAAAATTATATAATTTCTTCATATTAAATGTTTACATTGTATTTATTGTAATTCAATTGAATGTACCATGTCGTCTGCAATATATTTGCTTGGCTGGTGTGAATCAATGATAAAGGCTTTACGGTATAATGAAATTGCAATGACAGAGTTAACCTAGAATAATAGTGATGGTAGATAAAGTTGTCTAATATTACGGCGGTGATATACATATTTCATGTCACAATTGATATGACTAAAACCTTGAAGTGCGTATGGTCATCGCGTTAAGATGTTGAAGCGTGCCCTACACAAAGCTGACGGCGTATGCGCTGTACGTATAACGCAGCAGTAAACAACCCGCTGGATTCGCCTATTTCAGGTTCCGATAAATCTGACCATTTGTAAGTGTTTAGATACTTTATTGGCGCAGTTTATAAAGGTTATCGATGTCATCGCGCGATTTTAGTTTATGAGTGTATCTTGCCTTTGTAATGTACCAGACGTAGTGCAGAGTAGAATATATTTTAAATGAATTGTTTCGTAAGAATATCGTCTCTGTGAAGTACGCGCGTAATGAATATTAACTAGGGGAAATGCAGGAGAGTTGAGCCAATTTTTATATTTTGTGTCACCATATGCGGAAGAAAAGTACAAACCTGTAAAAAATTAGTGTAAGTAAAACTTTAGAGTGTTGTTTTCGTTGTGAAACAATAACAGTTGGGATAGCAGTTAAGGCTTATTTATATAAAAGGTTTGAAAAAAAATGGCAAAGTGGCTCAACTCTCCCTACAGTATGGGAGAGATGAGCCACCATTTCAGGAGAGTTGAGCCAGCACGATAAGTCAATGGCTGGTGAAAAAAACAAAATCATATTTTTTCAACTTTTGATTTATTAATCCTTAAAGTAAATATGGTGCTCAATTGTTATTATCATGGCACAAAATAACATTTTCTCTAATTTATTATACATTTTTCACCTTTAGTCCAAAAATCAAAATGTTACTATGTTTTCCCTATGCTCAACTCTCCCCATGACCAATGGCTCAACTCTCCTCATGGTGACCATTTTGTAAATAACCCAATCCTGTCCGGTGTAGAACTTTTGGTAGTTTACAATAGTTCTCTAAAATAATGGTCATATATACCCCCTTCAATGAACAAATTACCGCCATTATAGTCTAAGTCTTGCTGTGGGAAAAAAAGACAAAACATTTATTTTTCTATTTTTCACTCAAAAGTGAAAAAATAAATGATTTTTTAAGGTATCTTTGATACTGAGCACACATGACAGTAGAGTTTAACACTAAGAATGTCTTATTGATGCTATATAACAATATATGCCAATATAAATTTTAGTAAGCTACTACTTTTCGAGCTATAGGGGTGGCTCAACTCTCCGTGTAGCTCAACTCTCCCGCATCTCCCCTATCTGTGAAATTAACGCTAGTGACAGAGTAGAATAATGCCGATGTATTAGGCCAAAAAAAACTAGTTTGTTTTCAGTAGTGCGCGCGCATTTCACTGAGACCCTTGATTCTTGCGCATTTTATTGTTTTATAGAACAAACGGGGGAAAATATTGTTAGGGCGCCATCTTTTGTCAAAATTGTGTCCCAACATGTTTCAAGATGGCGATTGGCCACATACGGCAAACACGAAAGTGAAAATCCGCGGCAAATATTACATTTTAGCGAGCATAAGAGTAACAAAAATGCACAGATTTGACTAAATAAAACCATTTCAAATGAATCTCCACTATGAATTTGAGCAAACAAATAAAAATAAAAACAGCATTACGAATTTGACTTTTAGGTGATTAACACCTCACTGAATGGGTACCCTCCCTATTCAGTGAGGTGTTAATTACCGATCCTTTGTCACTCCTTTTAACAATAGAAAAAAGGACCACGCTTTCCCCGCTCTTTCCTCGAGCTTTCCTCTACTTGTAAACAATAACCCTATAACAATAACCGAAATGAAATTACAATGGAAGAGTGACTATCGAATAAAGCAAATACATAAAGTAATGAAACTTGTCAATTATAAATAATGACACTAACATATCGTAGTTTCCAATATCGCATCGCATGAACGATATCTAAGCACGTAAAGGTAAATTAACGCAACCGACACCGCCAACCCCACCACCAACCACTACAAAATATCAAATTTCGTCATATTTCAAAATGTACCTACTTATGGTAATTAAATTAATAAATTTGCTTGACTGTGATGTGTATCGATAATATGTACACAGTAAAAACTATTTCAAACTACGCCCAACCGTTGTTTAAGCCTGTCACTCTAACAGCTATTGTTAAAAATGTTAAACAATTGTTTAAATAACTGCTGGGCGTTGTTTAAAATAGTTTTTACTGTGTATTATCCATTAGAATGACAGAGTCAACCAGTGATCATAATGTTGTTCAAAACTGCAGCAATGTTGAAGCCATTCACTTGATGTTTTTCAACTTTCGCGCAATTTTAGCTGCGCAATATTTGTCACAATTTCACTTGAACCCACCATTATTACATTGTGCTTAAAATATAATACATCAATCAATGACGTTCAAATCAATATCAAACAGAAATACTTATATTCATGAAATACGTATATTCATGAAATAGAACATGAAAATATACCACTCTTACAACACATTTTGGATATTCCGCAACATGGATAGACCTCAAAATTTGATTTTCTGGTCAAATGTCCCTGATATTTCACCGTGTGTCACCTGTAGGCCTCTCATTTGTTTCTAATAATGTGTGTGTTTTTGTACTTGGTATTTTTAATCCTATTGATTAAATTGTTAAGTGTTATAAAATAGATTAAATTACAGTAACCTTTTGACTTGACTCGGGCTTTTCTATCCGATAAACCTGTTAAAACACTGGAAAAATATACATAATAGTTAAGCGGTTAAAATTTAAAAAAGGATTAGGAGAGCCTAATATAAGCCTGTTTAAAAATTGAATGTTTAACAAGAAGAGTCTTAAAAAAGACAAATAGCGCTCAGAAGGGGTTGGTACATTTAAATGAAGAGGGAAATGTGATTTAAGAGAAGTGAAAGGTGTTACCAGTTACACCTTGAAACATGTATGTTAATGGTATTTTCTATAATACATGAAGAGTCATCCTTAACATAGTTGTAATTCACAGATTGAGTTGGATAACTCCAATAGTTCTTATCATAGAAGCACCAGGTGACATGAAATTTGCTCATTGAGTACACAAACTGACCTTTACCATAATGGTTTTGGTTTCAAAACTTGCCTTTGAACACATGGCCGCATTAAGCGTTGACATCACAAAATTAAACATTAAAACCCTGCGATTCTGCATTTTTCATAGCGAAAAGGGTCAAAATAACACATTTTTGACATTTGACCCCCAGATTTGACCCTCACTACATTACCTATGCATGCGTGATAATTTGAATTAGCCCGCGCAGTGGTAATGATACGGAACAGATACGGGGTACGTGCTTGGTATCTTGGTAACCGCTGGTCTTTTCTCTCGCGTAGTGTGTTGAATATGCGAATTTGGAAACATCATGGAGTTTTAGTACCAAATTGATTCACACAAATGTCTATCTAGCCTGTTCGGTCAAATAATAATTGAAGGTCACTCTACTCACTCTATAGTCGATTCGCAGACATTGGCCGATTTTAGCGATATACCATTTCAGTAAAGAGGTAACAGAAGCAAAAGATGGGGAGGCACTCGAATTTAATCGTAATATTATGCAAGGGTAATACCGTGGCTTCGTGTGCATGTACTACTGTAATCATGGTGATGTATTCACCACTATGTACCTAGTGACAGGGAACTTGCGGTTGGATTATCGGCATAACGATAAAGAAAATGTATTGTTATTCAGATAAATTGATAAAGGTGGTCTCATAGCCATAAATACTTAACGTAACGTTTATAATCCGTATCTTGGTTGATATAACTGTTTTCCCATTTAATTAGGACAAATGGTTTTATACCTAGGTATATAAACAAAATGATTATTTAATTATTTTCCGGTTTATTCTCGCAAAAAAATACGTAGAACTGTTATTTTCATTTTAATGTTTCCTTTATTCCATGTGCATAATAAAAACGTAAAATAATAAAAAGTATCCACTAAATTATGAATAGGTAAAATGACATACATAATATTTTTCTTTCGAATCCTGTAACGGTCGATGATGGTCGATTTGTTTTTATTGTGGTAACCGCTTCCAAAGGGATAACAAATTTGAAGCTGCTGGATTAAGTTTTTGGTTGTCGTGATTGTAAAGCTATTTGATCAGCCCTATTCATAACGCCACACTATCATGAATAGCATTTGATTATGGAGCGCAAATAATCATGATAATGACATCTATAAAAGTACCGCTGTTTCATCATTGGTCAAAATGGGTTCCTCTAACGCCCAATGGACGAAGTCCAAAATCGATACTGATGCGCCAGAGTTTATGAATCTACTATAGTATAGGACATAAACAAAGTGTATGAGTTTCTTTGTTGAGCTCTTTAGTATCAGGTGGAGCAATCACCTACACGCCTGAAATCGTCACCAGAAACGTACGCTGCGAACGCTGAGCTAATTGCACTGTGGTCGGATAATCCAAATATACATAGGGATCTTATCCGAACAGTAATTAAATAACACAATAGTATATAGTTGCATCCGTTTGACAACAGCATCAAAGGAGTTAATTTTGAGTATAAATAAACAAAATAAACCATCCGAGCAAATAAACACTTATGGCGGTCAACATTTTGAAGTGGAACAAAACAGCCATTAAACGGTTAACGTTTATGTATTCCACACGGCTAACTGTCGCTAAGGTGCGATATTGTAAATACTTTATTTACAGGGTAAATTTCAATTCTAGCAGATAATATCCTCTCTCCTTTACCATTATTTACTAACACATGTGTGTCTCAAAAACCGCTCTAACTATCATTGAATGATTATAGAATTACAACTAGTATTAAATAAGTAAGTTTGATGAAGAAATTATGAAACATCGCTTTTAGAATATACGGAGTAAATATGTTTATCTGAGAAACGAGTTCATAAAGTGACACATACAGGGTGATAGAAATAGTATTACTGTTTAATTATTTTATAGTGATCATCGATTATTAATTTAATTACTAATGCTCCATATTCCGGTCACACGAGGATAAATAAATTGCTGGCCAATTTCAGATTATTTAGGAAAAAGACAGTCCATACTGCCTCTTCTTCCTTCATATTGTAATAAATTTTAAAAATCATATCAATTTCCACATACAACTAGCTTTTAATGTGTCCCCACAATGTAATTTAAAAGAATATAGTATTTTTTCGGACCGCGATGCCAAGCGGAGACATTCGTTAATCCCGCGATTCTACGCTAACGATAAACCTATTCAAAAGTCCAACAAACTTGGACAGGCGATGTATTGTTAAGGGTTGCTTTGTTGCGAAGAGGTCGGCACATGACTCTTTGAAGCAGGGTTTGTAACAAGAAGAACACGCTCGACGCCTACGTCAACTAGGTAACCCGCCCATCCGCCTATGCATGTGCAATTGGCTTAACCAGAGAGTCTAATAGTAATGGTTTAACTGGGATTGATCAGTTAATGCGATTATCAAATGAATAGGATCAAGAGAGCCGTGAACTTTCTGCGGTGCGATAATTGCTTTAGTGTAGTTTTAACCTTGAATCAGTACTCAGTAAGTCTTAATTGCCCCTTTAAAAAGGCGGCCGCACGTACGCGAAGAAATGCGTACAACTTCAAGAGCCTGGAAAGAGTTGTTGATTCCATAACAATAAGAATTGGACACTTAAAATGAAGCGTAACATTTAATTATATCCCTTTATGATTTATGGGAGCGTGTGTGGTCTAGTGGATAAGACGCCGGTCTCACGATGCAAAGACTGTGAGTTCGAGCCCCGCTACGGCCAACATGTTTGTATCCTTGGGCAAGGTACTTAGTCTCAATTGCTTCGTCGACCCAAGCGATATTTGGGGAGCTGTTAGGATATCAAAATCTAAGTAGTGCTGATAGGCTTGTGCACTTGTCGATTGGTAGCCGCCTAAGTGTAGCGACCAAAGGATTCTGATATCTAAACTGGCAGCGATAATAATTGATTTAAAAAGCGCTTTGGGACTGTGCTTGCATTGTGGAAAGCGCTATATAAGAACGGTAATATTATTATTATTATTATTATTACTTTATATATATCAAAGCATATCGAAAGAGTACTTGTGAAATCTCAAGACGTCAACGTAAATGCGTAAAAGTGTAACCAGAGACGCAATTATACTCAAACAGCTCTGAGGAGTTTAAAGCTTTCGTTGTGGGAGGGCAAGATGGGATGATCATCATAACATTGTTAAAGGAATCAAGTTTAACTAATCAAGATGGCATCGTGTACATGCTCAAAATAAGTGGCATATATTGTATTCCTCTAGGACTGTGTATCACAACCTTTTGAATCGGCTAAATTGGAGAACATTTCCTCTATGACTGTGTATCATAACAATCGTCATAAAAATATTCATTTTAAACAACAAACTGGACTTTTGTCTCGATATCATATAATTTGAATCGTAAATAAAATCGTAGACATGGCATGGTTATAGAGCGAATTCGGTGCAAACTCAGTGGAGTCAACAAAACCCAACGAAACGCTAGATATATTTACAGCAATAAAGCTAAATTTGAAGAAATTGCTAGTTAGATAATCATAGGGCGCAATATTGTTACAATATCGATGTCCCTAATAATGAGTCGTATATACGTGTCTTATACTTCCTACGGTTCAGGGCGTAACCATGTGTTTAGCATGTTTAGGTTGGGCTGTGAGAGGTTACAAAATCCCCCTCGAAAATGCCGTAACGTCCAGTTTTGAGAGTTGCGGGTGGGGGGGGGGGGGGGTGGGGGGTCGTAGTCTGGACTTTTAAGATAGCTTGGGGTTGTAATGTGACGTTCTCGGAACCGACGCGAAAAACCGAGCTCGATAACCAACAGTGCTAATCATAACCAACACAATCTCCATTTATTTTCGTTTACCCCTTTGCTCTCTCTCTTCTCCCTTTTTCTTATTTCCCCTATTTTACCCTTTCTTTTTCTAACCACATATTTTGTCCTTGCCTTCCATAATTTCCCCCGAAAATGTGCCAGGGTGGGCGACTCGACCATCCCTAGTTACGCCAATGCTACAGTTGTACGTTGATACGATGACATTTTCAAAAATGAAAAATCCGGGTTTTATCATAATTGAGGCATAATCGACAATGTTTATACTGGTTAATCTTCATGTACAGGGTGTCCCAGAATGATCTATACCGAGGTAATACAACTTTTTAGGTATGAACATTTATTGATATTTGTCAAACCGTTTTTATATCTATCTTGTGCAAACGCCCAGCTTTCTTAGGAATTTTAGATTTTGAAAATCAAACATTTCTGATTGAAAATACAAACTTTATTGTAACGATAGTAGATTTCAAGTTTTTGTCGAAATGATCCATTATGAAAATCGTTAAAGTCACTAAGCCCTTTTAAGCATTAGATTATTTCTGAAATGTTATTCGCATTATCATTGCACCCTCTTCTTATTATAATAAGCTTTTTGATAACAATCGATTGTTGTGTGCATAGAAAACAAAGCTTTGATTGAATAGTGCAGGATTTGTTTAGCTTGAGTGGTTTCAACCTTCCTTTCTTTGTTTTAAATGCTGGTAGATCTAGAGAGAATAGCAGTACAGATGAATTATGTGAGCCAAAATATGAAAATACATTTGTCATCGATTTTCGATTATGTCTTGCCACAGCAGAACAAAAAACGATATCTCAGTGAAATTAACGGAATAATTAAGAAACATTTTCAATATCATATTGCAAGTGTTTAAATTTGAAACACTATGGGCCGTATTCTCGCACTAAACACGGTTTTAGCTTAAAACCGTGTCTATATAAACCTGTGCCTAACTTAAACGCGAGTTTATCTTTTAAACATTGTGTTTTACGTGTTTAACAAACTTGACTTACTTACTTGACTTAGGGCGGATGATTTTTCCGAACCACAATGCCTCTCCAGATCTTCCTATCCAACATAGCTGTCTTGATTTCTTCCACCTGCAGTCCTGTATCACGTTTGAGTGTGTCAATGTAGGTCAGGGCTGGTCTACCACGCTTTCTTGCTCCGTGCTTTGGGATCCAATGTATAAGTTTGTGTACAAGCTTCTTGGACCCTCTGAAGCAGTGTCCAGCAAATCTTGCTCTGCGTTCTCTGATCTTGTCCGAGACTTTTGGCATGTCCCCATACAGGTCCTTATTTGTCACATGCTGACAGGGGCGGATATTTCTTGTTAGGTGTGGGGGGGATGATAAGTGTGGCCCCCAAAAATGAAATTGAGCTGGTACCATCTATGCGGTGCTCGGACAGGGGGGTGTTTGAGGGGGGATGTGCCCCCCTCAGAAGTAGAAAAAAATTCAATTTTCAAACTCATTTGGTGCGATCTGGTGTATACTTTTGACCAATATTGTATTGAAAAGCCATCGCTTCATTTTCAATAAATATTTTGTTTTTTATCAATGCACGAAAGAAGTTGAGCATTTTTTTATACTGATATATTCTTGATTTTAGTCTAGATGGTTTAAAAGCTCCAACAGGGGGGAGTCTGAGGGGGATGTGCCCCCCTGAGAAGTAGAATTTTTTTTCAATTTTCAAACTCATTTGGTGCGATCTGGTGCATACTTTTGACCAATATTGTATTGAAAAGCCATCGCTTCATTTTCAATATTTTGTTAAATTTTTTATCAATGCACGAAAGAAGTTGAGTATTTTTTTATACTGATATATTCTTGATTTTAGTCTAGATGGTTTAAAAGCTCCAACAGGGGGGAGTCTGAGGGGGGATGTGCCCCCTGAGAAGGAAGTAGATTTTTTTTCAATTTTCAAACTCATTTGGTGCGATCTGGTGCATACTTTTGACCAATATTGTATTGAAAAGCCATCGCTTCATTTTCAATAAATATTTTGTTTTTTATCAATGCACGAAAGAAGTTAAAGCTCCAACAAGGGGGAGTCTGAGGGGAGATGTTCCCCCCTCAGAAGTAGAATTTTTTTCAATTTTCAAACTCATTTGGTGCGATCTGGTGTATACCTTTGACCAATATTGTATTGAAAAGCCATCGCTTCATTTTCAATAAATATTTTGTTTTTTATCAATGCACGAAAGAATTTGAGCATTTTTTTATACTGATATATTCTTGATTTTAGTATAGATGGTTTAAAAGCTCGAACAGGGAGATTCTGAGGGGGGGCGGTGTGCCCCCCGCTCAGAATTTGATTTTTTTTTAAAAAATTCAAACCCATTTGGTGCGATTTGGTGTGTACTTTTGACCAATATTTTATTGAAAAGCAATCACTTTATTTCTGATCAATATTGGCTTTTTAAATAGGCAGATAGGCCTGTGCCAGAAAGAAGTTAATTAGTTATCTCCAAAAGATGAACTCTATAGTCAACGTACGTACGCGTATGTATCCTGACCAGTGGCGGCACCAGCCTCATAATTATTTTGGGGGGGGGGCATTTTGGGGGGGCATGACCAAAATTGATGCGCGCGAAGCGTGCAAATTTTTTTTGTGCCTTTTTACGCTTAAATGGTCAAATTTGGTATGAAAATGCGCGCTTGCGCGCAAAATTTAGCTGTTATATGCTAAAATTGTCCAAATTTGGTCTAATTAAACCTAATTAAGTAAGAAAATATGCGCGCAGCGCGAAAAAATCGCCTTTTTATGCTTAAATTGTCTACTTTTTTTCTTATTTTAGTAAAATTAAAAAATGTTGGGGGGGGGGGCAAACTGGGGGGCAAGAATTTTTTCTGGGGGGGGCAAATGCCCCCCCCCCCCATGCCCCCCGTGGTGCCGCCACTGACCAACGTACAATAAACTCCAAACGTTCTTATGTCCCTCGCATGCCTCCCTGCCCGCCTTTCTTTCTCTTTTTCCTTTTTTTCTCCTTTCCCCTTTTTTTCCTTTCTTTTTTTCCCCCTTTTCCCCTTTTTTTGTTGGTAGATGTGAAAAATCAGGGGGGGATGATTACATTGACCATCCCCCCCGGGTCAAAAAGTGGGGGGGATAAATCCCCCCCATCCCCCCCGGGATATCCGCCCTTGCATGCTGACTCCAGTTGATGTTGAACACAGATCTTAGCATCCTAGTGTAGCATCCATCCAGTTGTTTACCAAGCTTTGGGGTGACTGTCCATGCCTCACATCCATAAAGGAGGACGGATTCTACTGTAGCTATGAACAGTCTTTCTTTGAGCTTTCTGGATAATGATTTAGCTTTCCATAGCTGACTAAGTTTGCCACAAGCTCTCCATGCAGCTGCCTTGCGTGTTTTGATGTCCTTTTCAGTGCTGTTCATCCAGGCTCCAAGGTATTTGAAGTCTTCCACTTTATCAAGGCGCATGCCTTCACTTGTGGTAATTATAGGTACTTGCGTCTGGTTGAAGGACATGTACTTCGTTTAACAAAACACGGTTTTAAACTCCGCGAATCTCGTCCCCAGAGTGGTCGTGCATTACTGTATACATGTATTTATTTTTGTTGTGGCCCTAATGGATTACAATAGATATCGACGGAATACCTCAAAAGCACGTGTATTTTTAATACTACACGATCTGAACGTCAGCTTGCAACAGGCACGGTTGAGTGATTATTCAAGGCATACAGTTGGTGTATGAGTTTAGTTAAACGCGCTGTAAAATAAACAATGGGTTGTATAGGAAATGTGCTTCTCAAGGCATTTTGACGTGTTATGAAACATGCGATTTAAAGTTTGATCTAAAGCCTTTGAAAACAGAATTGAGAACAAGTTTTTAAACATGTGTTAAAGGCTGATATTTTCAATGAACTTATCTAACGATATTGCTGAATGTTGATTCATTGTTCATCAGGATCAGTAGCAATAATGGTTTATATGATGGTTATTACGAACTAATCCAAACAAGCTGTAGGCCTACTCAACGTTTCGGGAAACGCTATGGACTTTTTCAACACATGATTGGTTGTGGTGAGTTATTTACCGTCATCACCGACGCTAGAGGGAGTTTTCCTGGCGGTGGTTTTGGAGTTGCCAGTTCATTTCTTGACTCCATATTCCAGACAGTAAAGGTTCGTCAAATACATGTTAAAGTTTATTATGGCCCTCGTCTCGGTACATGGTGGCGCGCGCCCCTTTCTTGCTGATCTCCACTGCTTCTTTTATCCATCTCCTATATCGATCGTGCCTATGAACGTAGCCTCTTTCCATCCAATCGCATGATTAAAGTCCACAACATGATATCTGACTTTTGTATTGTGGTGGATTGCGAAGATCTACGGCCGCTAGCCCCGGGAGTACCCCACACCGGGCCGCTAGCCCGGGTGGCCATTGTCTTTGTACATTTCTCTGCCTCAGTCTTATGCTCCTCCAAATGAGTGCCGAATTTTCTGCCTATATCGCTGATAACACAAGTTGCAGCATTTACGTTTACAGAACATTCTGAACTTTAACGAAGAAATCAGAGAATATTCTTATTTCAAGATTTGTTAGCGAACGAAAATAGGTGTCTTTTTTCCGCCAATTCAACTATGTTCAGCTAATAGGTCTATAATAGCTTACTTAAATGAGATATTGAAAATCCTCAGTAGCATTGTAGTATTGGACAATGTTCATACTTGCCAAGATTCATTTTATTCGAGATTCTGTCTATCACAACTAGCTGTCGGTAATTTCATTATAATATGATATACCGTAGATAACTGATACGCACCATTGAGCGTAGACGACACACTTCAAATACGTTTAATGTGATATTATGTTTTCGTCTAATGAAGTGCATTCGCAACGTTAATGGGGAAAACAGACAACATTGACGGGAATGACGAACAGCGATTACACCTACATGTATAAGACTAGCATTGTGAATTGTCTTAAAGCTGAGTGAATAAACTCATTGCTTATGTTTGTGGTGGGGTCAACTCGTTTCACAAGTGGCTTAATTTAGCAGATCAACCCTTCTGACCAGTCTTTAACAATAGAGGGCGCAGTACTAAACATAGTCTATTTGTCTATCACGAGACAGTGACGTTACAGCGTCATTCACTAATTGCAGTACATTAAAATGCGCGCGTCTATTCGAAACGCTGGCGTAATACACCCTCGGATAGAAAGGCAGAAGATATACGCTTGTATATATATCAAACTGTCAAAAATCCGGACGTTTATTTATGATATTGGAAAGTTAAATCATGTATATCATAAGAAGGGTGATAACTCACTTACTTGCGAGATGAGATAATAATTACCACTACATATCCTCCACAATGTGTTAATCAAAACCCTTTATTCCATTATCACAGAAATAGTAAACAAGCCATAGCAGCGTCACGAACTCTACTTACGCGTCAAGATTGACGTTGTCATGTTTTCATTCTCTGCATCACAAACATATTTATATCATATTGACCTGATGGCCGTGTTGATAGATAGGATTCTGATGATGGTGATATAGGATAGCAACCCAGACTAACATTTTAACATGTATTGACTTCATCATGGCGTGTTAATTTACCTCTTTTATTTTCATAATTTATATTCATGATATTATAAGATGATATATACATGCATGCCCAGCTGTGCCTTATATCTCAACAGACATCTCGGATTTCGACGCGATTTATTACATATTATTTGGAATACAGTGTGACCCGATCCAAAATGCAATTAAAAGATCAAAATGATCGAGGTCCCTTTTGTAAAAGCCAATGTTGATTTTTACATTACATTTCAGTAGAATTCCCTTGAAGCATAGCAAAGACAAAACTATGGCAAAACATGATCCAAGAGTAATTACACATTGACTAAGTATACGCTTACGGGTTCAGATATCTAGGTTCATCAACAATTCATTTCGTGGTGTTTATCAGCTTGAAATGTTCTTAGTTATGTTTGTAAATGTCACTGAATTTAGCCCTATTTTATTACAACCCTTTTGATATGAAAAGTACCAAAGTAGCATCTTTAAAGGTTCTTCCAACTTAAAAACTAACACAAACTTGTTATCCATTGGTTCCATGGGTTGAGCCGACCTTATATTTAGTGTGTATCTTTCTTTTATCCCAACTATATAAAAGATCATGATACTCCTCAATGTGTTGAATGTCAAGGGTTTAGTGTATAGACCTATTAAAGCCTGCATAATATATAAAGGTTATTGGTGTCATCGCGATTATAGTTTATGGGTGTCTCCTTTACCTTTGTAATGTACCAGACGTATAGAGAATATATAGAAGATATTATTAATAAAAGAACTGTTTCGCAGAAATGTCGTCTCTGAGAAGTATGAGTAATGAATATTAACTATCTGTTCTAGCCCTAGGTCTACATAATGACATTTGCAATCACAAAGTAAGCCTATACAGCTGGATGATAGCTAGCGTTAGGATTTAGGAATTCAAACTCATTAAATTGCCTGGTTTTAACTCCCTGTGAACAGATGATATGCAATGTATGGTGTCAAAAGTGGATCCCAAGTAATTACCATAAAGACATTGTGTTATTAAAAAGTAAACAAGTGCTTAATCACACAATTATATAGAATGGAATGCTTATTACAGTAGCGCCCTCTATTGATAAAGGTTGGTCAGACTGGCAGATTGTCTGAAAACCCTGTCTGCAAAATTAGTGGATTTCATTAGCCTCAAATCTATTCACAGAGGTTAATGCAATACTATTAACGGCCAATCAAATCGTCGCTGTTCTGACATACCGGCACATCTCTTTACTTATTTCTGTTGTGATGTGCCGGTATGTCAGAACAGCGACGAAATATAGGTTGTAAAACCGTGTAAACGCAAACGACCTCCAAAAAAGGTTCTCTGGTTTCGTCATTAATGTTTCATTATGCACTTTACGGACGAGAAGGTATCGCATTAAATATATCGTGGGTTAAATGTCTTCTACACAGTAATCTATATCATCTAATGAATAGAGAGTCATAGTAAATCTTGAATAAAGAATGAACATTTGCCATGATATCAATGAAACTAATGTATTATAGTGTATCAATATCGCAATCCTATTGAACTATCTCTGTTATGAGCACATACATTGTACTAGGCAAATGAATGCAGCCACTCCGCCAACCCACACCTTATTACAAAATTATATAATTTCTTCATATTAAATGTTTACATTGTATTTATTGTAATTAAATTATGTACCATGTCGTCTGCAATACATTTGCTTGGCTGGTGTGAATCAATGATAAAGGCTTTATTTACTACATGAAATTGCAATGACAGAGTTAACCTAGAATAATAGTGATGGTAGATAAAGTTGTCTAATATTACGGCGGTGATATACATATTTCATGTGACAATTGATATGACTAAAACCTTGAAGTGCGTATGGTCATCGCGTTAAGATGTTCAAGCGTGCCCTAGTACACAAAGCTGACGGCGTATGCGCTGTACGTATATAACGCAGCAGTAAACAACCCACTGGATTCGCTCGCCTATTTCAGATTCCGATAAATCTGACCATTTGTAAGTGTTAAGATACTTTATTGGCGCAGTTTATAAAGGTTATCGGTGTCATCGCGCGATTATAGTTTATGAGTGTATCTTGCCTTTGTAATATACCAGACGTAGTACAGAGTAGAAGATAAATGAATTGTTTCGGAAGAATATCGTCTCTGTGAAGTACGCGCGTTATGAATATTAACTTCCGCATGGTGACACAAAATATTAAAAATTGGCTCAACTCTCCTGAGCCAATTTTTATATTTTGTGTCACCATGCGGAAGAAAAGTACATACCTGTAAAAAATTAGTGTAAGTAAAACTTTAGAGTGTTGTTTTTGTTGTGAAACAATAACAGTTGGGATAGCAGTTAAGGCTTATTTATATAAAAGGTTTGAAAAAAATTGGTAAAGTGGCTCAACTCTCCCTACAGTATGGGAGAGATGAGCCACCATTTCAGGAGAGTTGAGCCAGCACGATAAGTCAATGGCTGGTGAAAAAAAACAAAATCATATTTTTTCAACTTTTGATTTATTAATCCTTAAAGTAAATATGGTGCTCAATTGTTATTGTCATGGCACAAAATAACATTTTCTCTAATTTATTATACATTTTTCACCTTTAGTCCAAAAATCAAAATGTTACCACATGTTTTCCCTATGCTAAAACTCTCCCCATGACCAATGGCTCAACTCTCCTCATGGTGACCATTTTGTAAATAACCCAATCCTGTCCGGTGTAGAACTTTTGATAGTTTACAATAGTTCTCTAAAATAATGGTCATATATACCCCCTTCAATGAACAAATTACCGCCATTATAGTCTAAGTCTTGCTGTGGGGAAAAAAGACAAAACATTTATTTTTCTATTTTTCACTCAAAAGTGGAAAAAAATGATTTTTTAAGGTATCTTTGATACTGAGCACACATGACAGTAGAGTTTAACACTAAGAATGTCTTATTGATGCTATATAACAATATATGCCAATATAAATTTTAGTAAGTTACTACTTTTCGAGTTATAGGGGTGGCTCAACTCTCCGTGTGGCGCATCTCCCCTATCTGTGAAATTAACACTAGTGACAGAGTAGAATAATGCCGATGTATTAGGCCAAAAAAACTAGTTTGTTTTCAGTAGTGCGCGCGCATTTCACTGAGACCCTTGATTCTTGCGCATTTTATTGTTTTATAGGTCAAACGGGGGAAAATATTGTTAGGGCGCCATCTTTTGTCAAAATTGTGTCCCAACATGTTTCAAGATGGCGATTGGCCACATACGGCAAACACGAAAGTGAAAATCCGCGGCAAAAAAATGCACAGATTTGACTAAATAAAACCATTTCAAATAAATCTCCACTATGAATTTGAGCAAACAAATAAAAATAAAAACAGCGTTACGAACTTGACTTTTTAGGTGATTAACACCTCACTGAATGGGTACCCTCCCCATTCAGTAAAGTGTTAATCACCGATCCTTTGTCACTCCTTTTAACAATAGAAAAAAGGATCGCGCTTTCCCCTCTCTTTCCTCGAGCTTTCCATTGAAATGACAGAGTCAACCAGTTATCATAACGTTGTTCAATACTGCAGCAATGTTGAAGCCATTCACGTGATGATTTTCAACTTTCGCGCAATTTTAGCTGCGCAATATTTGTCACAATTTCAACCCACCGTTATTGCATTGTGCTTAAAATATAATACATCAATCAATGTCGTTCAAATCAATATCAAACAGAAATACTTATATTCATGAAATACATATATTCATGAAATACATATATTCATGAAATGGAACATGAAAATATACCACTCTTACAACACATTTTGGATATTCCGCAACATAAGCCCTCAAAATTTGATTTTCTGGTCAAATGTCCCTAATATTTCACCGTGTGTCACCTGTAGGCCTACTCATTTGTTTCTAATAATGTGTGTGTTTTTGTACTTGGTATTTTTAATCCTATTGATTAAATTATTAAGTGTTATAAAACAGATTAAATTACAGTAACCTTTTGACTTGACTCGGGCTTTTCTATCTGATATACCTGTTAAAACACTGGGAAAATATACATAATAGTTAAGCGGTTAAAATTTTAAAAAGGATCAGGAGAGCCTAATATAAGCCTGTTTAAAAATTGAATGTTTAACAAGAAGAGTCTTAAAAAAGACAAATAGCGCTCAGAAGGGGTGGGTACATTTAAATGAAGAGGGAAATGTGATTTAAGAGAAGTGAAAGGTGTTACCAGTACACCTTGAAACATGTATGTTAATGGTGTTCCGATACCTGGCCCGGTTTTCAACTTGATGTTTTCTATAATACATGAAGAGTCATCCTTAACATAGTTGTAATTTACAGTTTGAGTTGGATAACTCCAATAGTTCTTATCATAGAAGCACCAGGTGACATGAAATTTGCTCATTGAGTACACAAACTGACCTTTACCATGATGGTTTTGGTTACAAAACTTGCCTTTGTACATATGGCCGCATTAAGCGTTGACATCACGAAATTAATCATTTTGTTTCACGTATAACACTACTCTCGTTAATAAAGAGCGTGTCTTTATGACACAACGAGCTAGAGAGCATACACACACCGCCACACGAGTCATCATTACATGTATATATTTCCCCCATACGGTCCGCTTTGTCGATTAGAGCTTGTATCTACTTATTGCAAGTAAGCTCTATGCAACCGTTAATTCATCTATCTATCAACTCTTATAATGACCCGGGAAATAAAACAGCGCCCAATTTGTTTTTTCATAAAATGGACTACAACTAATATTGAAGTAAGTTGCTTTAGTCAATGCTATTGTTATTAAAGTTGTTATTTTATAACAAAGTAAAGTCAAAAACTATATTTAGATATCATTAAATTGTTTGTAATTAAATTAAGTGATCGTAACATCTTTTTACGTACGTGCTTACTTGTTGTTTCAAATATAAGAATTACAATTTTCAAATCATTTCAAATTCTAATCAATTGTAGCTAGGAATCACAGTCAATTGGTAGAAAAGAGTCAGAATTCCCGTTTAACCATGTGTATTGCCTTTCTTTACTTAATTCTACTCAGTCTTGCAACCTTATTTCAAGAAATTAAACATAAAAACCCTGCGATTCTACATTATTCATAGCGAAAAGGGTCAAAATAACTCATTTTTGACATTTGACCCCCGGATTTGACCCTCACTACATTACCCATGCATGCGTGACAATTTGATTTAGCCCGCGCAGTGGTAGTGGTACGGAACAGATACGGGGTATACGTGCTTAGTATCTTGATAACCGCTGGTCTTTTCTCTCGCGTAGTGTGTTGAATATGCGAATTTGGAAACATCATGGATTTTTAGTACCAAATTGATTCACACACATGTCTATCTAGCCTGTTCGGTCAAATAATAATTGAAGTGTCACTCTAGTATAGGACATAAACAAAGTGTATGAGTTTCTTTGTTGAGCTCTTTAGTATCAGGTGGAGCAATCACCTACACAGCGGAAGTCCTGAAATCGTCACCAGAAGCATACGCTGCGAACGCTGAGCTAATTGCACTGTGGTCGGATAATCCAAATATACATAGGGATCTTATCCGAACAGTTATTAAATAACACAACAGTAGTTGTATCCCGTTTGACAACAGCATCAAAGGAGTTCATTTTGAGTATAAATAAACAAAATAAACCGTCCGAGCAAATAAACACTTATGGCGGTCAACATTTTGAAGTGGAACAAAACAGCCATTAAACGGTTAACGTTTATGTATTCCGCACGGCTAACTGTCGCTAAGGTGCGATATTGTAAATATTTTATTTACAGGGTAAATTTCAATTCTAGCAGATAACATCCTCTCTCCTTTACCATTATTTACTAACTCATGTATGTCTCAAAAAGCGCTCTAACTATCATTGAATGATTATAGAATTACAACTAGTATTTAATAAGTAAGTTTGATGAAGAAATTATAAAACATCGCTCTTAGAATATACGGAGTAAATATGTTTATCTGAGAAACGAGTTCATAAAGTGACACATACAGGGTGATACAAATAGTATTACTGTTAAATTATTTTATAGTGATAATCGATTATTAATTTAATTACTAATGCTCCATATTCCGGTCACACGAGGATAATTAAATTGCTGGCCAATTTCAGATTATTTAAGAAAAAGACAGTCCATACTGCCTCTTCTTCCTTCATATTGTAATGAATTAAAAAAATCATATCAATTGCCACATACAACTAGCTTTCAATGTGTCCCTACAATGTAATTTAAAAGAATATAGTAATCTTTTGGACCGTGATGCCGAGCAGAGACATTCGTTAATCCCGCGATTCCACGCTATCGATAAACCTATTCAAAAGTCCAACAAACTTGGACAGGCGATGTATTGTTAAGGGTTGCTTTGTTGCGAAGAGGTCGGCACATGACTCTTTGAAGCAGGGTTTGTAACAAGAATAACACGCTCGACGCCTACGTCAACTCGGTAACCCGCCCATCCGCCTATGCATGTGCAATTGGCTTAACCAGAGAGTCTAATAGTAATGGTTTAACTGGGATTGATCAGTTAATGCGATTATCAAATAAATAGGATCAAGAGAGCCGTGAACTTTCTGCGGTGCGATAATTGCTTTAGTGTAGTTTTAACCTTGAATCAGTACTCAGTAAGTCTTAATTGCCCCTTTAAAAAGGCGGCCGCGAAGAAATGCTTACAACTTTTAAGAGCCTGGAAAGAGTTGTTGATTCCATAACAATAATAATTGGACACTTAGAATGAAGCGTAACATTTAATTATACCCCTTTATGATTACTTTATATCAAAGCATATCGAAAGATACTTGTGAAATCTCAAGACGTCAACGTAAATGCGTAAAGGTGTAACCAGAGACGCAATTATACTCAAACAGCTCTGAGGAGCTGAAAGCTTTCGTTGTGAGAGGGCAAAATGGGATGATCATCATAACATTGTTAAAGGAATCAAGTTTAACTAATCAAGATGGCATCGTGTACATGCTCAAAATAAGTAGCATATTATTGTATTCCTCTAGGACTGTGTATCATAACCTTTTGAATCGGCTAAATTGGAGAACATTTCCTCTATGACTGTGTATCATAACAATCGTCATAAAAATATTCATTTTAAACAACAAACTGGACTTTTGTCTCGATATCATATAATTTGAATCGTAAATAAAATCGTAGACATGGCATGGTTATAGAGCAAATTCGGTGCAAACTCAGTGGAGTCAACAAAACCCAACGAAACGCTAGATATTTACAGCAATAAAGCTAAAGTAGTCAAACTTGGGTATATTTTTTTCTATATTTCAGAATGGATCGTAAAAGAGGTTTTTTCCCTCGTGACTAATACCCTATCCTTGCCTTAATCCCCGTCACCTTACCATGAAAAGCTTCCCTTCTTACGCGTTTTTAAGCGAACATGGCATCAACTTTTGAATAGGTTGAATGAATCTATACTCTATTTCCCTAGCTCCGGACAGTGACGGAACTATACAGCCGCAACCTTTACGCAAGCGTGTATCTTCTGCCTTTCTACCCGAGGGTGTATTACGCCAGCGTTTCGAATAGACGCGCGCATTTTATGTACTGCAATTAGTGAATGACGCTGTAACGTCACTGTCTCGTGATAGACAAATAGACTATGTTTAGTACTGCGCCCTCTATTGTTGAAGACTGGTCAGAAGGGTGGATCTGCTCAATTAAGCCACTTGTGAAACGAGTTGACCCCACCACAAATATAAGCAATCTGAGTTTATTCCCTCAGCTTTAAGACAATTCACGTTGCTAGTCTTAATATACATGTAGGTGTAATCGCAAACAGCCATTCCGATCAATGTTGTCTGTTTTCTCCATTAACGTTGCGAATGCATTTCATTAGACGAGAACATAATATCAAATTAAACGTAGGCCTATTTGAAGTATGTCGTCTACGCTCAATGGTGCGTATCAGTTATCTATATCATATAATCAAATTATAGTTGTGATAGACATCATCTCGAATAAAATGAATCTTGGCAAGTATGAACATTGTCCAATACTACAATGCTACTGAAGTTTTCAATATCTCATTTACATGTAAGTAAGCTATTATAGGCTTATTGGCTAAACATAGATGAATTGGCGAAAACCGACACCTAATTCCGTTCCCTAACAAATATTGAAATAAGAATATTCTCTGATTTCTTCGTAATAATCAGAATGTTCTGTAAACGTTAGCGCTACAAAATGTGTTACATCAGCGATATAGGCAGACAATTCGGCACTCGTTTGGAGGAGCATAAGACTGAGGCAGAGAAATTTTGAAAGATAATTGCCATCCGGACTAGCAGCCCGGGGGGGGGGGGGGGGGTACTCAGATATTTTTGATAGGGATGTCCCGCCAGCAAAATGAAAATCGGACCCAAACATTCGGGGGGAAATGGACAGATATGTTTACCAGAAACCCAAACTTTTCCTATATATATGACAGATCTTGCTAAAATTTCGGTGAAAAACAGCAAAATAAGAATTTTAAACCCATAAATTTACCAAAAATGGCTTTGAAAAGGGTCATCCATTTACCAGAGGGTGAGAAAGGGACCCTTAACACATCCCCGTAAACTTTATATCCCTTAAGTACCCTCCTATAGCGGCCGTAAATCTTCGCAATCTACCACAATACAAAAGTCAGCTATCATGTTGTGGACTTAAATCATGCGATGAGATGGAAAGAGGCTACGTTCATTCCCTCCCATGACAAAACGGCATAACAGACAATGTTTTCAAAATGCATTTTTTTGGGCTTTTTGTACTCAATACATCATATTACACATGTTAAATCATTTTTTATTTTTTTAAAGTGTCACTGTTCATAATTAATTAGCATGTCTACATGGCACAACAACATGTTGGTCTTATAAAACCCATGACAAAAGAGAATAACATCACAAAGCACTTGAGCACTGAAGCAGGATGTGCTTGAGTGTGCAAGGAGACACTAACAAACAATTAGAATTGATATTTCTGCATGAATGGTCTTCACTCAAGTACTACATCCTGGATACAGTGTACTTTCTTTACAACAATCCCCATCACAAAACAGCACAACTTCATTAGTTCATTTTAGTTTACAGAGTTTGAAACATCTTCATTTTAAGAGCAAAATTTGATTCATCAGTATTTAATTAAGGTGATTATTTGACAGTTCTTGATCTACTTCCATTTGGAAATATGGCATTATTTTCCAATGTGGATTTAAACCCAATTTTAGTTCGTGGTATTTTCAAATGTTCACGATATCTCTTAATTTTGGTCCATAATTAGTTATTTCCCAGCCCAATTTCATGTACTTCATTTTAGTTATTTTCATTGAGTACATAATCATGTCAGATTGATGACCACCCCACGAGCTTTCCTTACACATAGAAGGGAAAACCTACCAGTCATATATTTTTGGTCACCATCATTTTGTCCAACGGTTTATCCAACAGTAGATTGTGCGATATTGATAGTTTCCAGGACAATATGTAAAGTGATTATGCTCTATTATGAAATATTATTATGTATACATTGAAACTGTTAAAACAAAATTGAAGATATAACCACATAAATTGGTGATTTGTTGTTGTTGAAATTGACAACGCTCAATGAATATAAATGAATAATATGGGTTATGATTGATTTTGTAAATTTCATATAAAATCGTCAAATTTATTTTAAAATCGTTCAAAATTGACATAGGTTTAGGCAAACACCTACATCCATGTTATTTGAACACTTTAATTCAACATGTACATAATACCAAATATCAAAACTCATTGAAGTGACAGTGTCTTGCATTAATTCCTTTCTGTCAAAGTTTGTCCATTCATTGTTAAAGCAGTAACACCACGACAAAACAGCATAACAGACATTTTGAGCGTAAAATGGGAGATTTTACAAAAAAATAATTAAATCTTGTAAGACATGCCTAATGTCTATTAAGACAAGTTGAAACATAAATGGCTTTTAAAATAACATGTTTTGCCTTATATATATCTCATGAACTTCAAAATGTCTGTTATGCTGTTTTGTTATGGGGGCAGCATAGGCTAGAACGTTATATGAGATGGATCAAAGAAGCTGCGCGGATTAGCAAGAAAGGGGCGCCACCATGAACCGAGACGAGGGCCATTATCACCTTTCACATGTATTTGACGAACCTTTACTGCCTGGAATATGGAGTCAAGAAACGAACTGGCAACTCCAAAACCACCACCGGGAAAACTCCCTCTAGCGTCGGTGATGACGGTAAATAACTCACCACAACCAATCATGAGTTGAAAAAGTCAATAGCGTTTCCCGAAACGTTGAGTAGGCCTATAGCTTGTTTGGATTAGTTCGTAATAACCATCATATAAACCATTATTGCTACTGATCCTGATGAACAATGAATCTACATTCAGCAATATCTTTAGATAAGTTCATTAACAATATTCAGCCTTTAACATATGTTTAAAAACTTGTTCTCAATTCTGTTTTCAAAGGCTTTAGATCAAACTTTAAATCGCATGTTTCCTAACACGTTAAAATGCTTTGAGAAGCACATTTCATATACAAACCATTGTCACCTTTATTCCATTCACAGAAATAGTAAATACGCCATAGCAACGTCACGAACTCTTACGCGTCAAGATAGACGTTGTCATGTTTTCATTCTCTGCATCACAAACATATTTATATCATATTGACCTGATGGCCGTGTTGATATATAGATAGGATTCTGATATGGTGATATAGGATAGCAACCCAGACTAACATTTTAACATGTATTGACTTCATCATGTCGTGTTAATTTTCCTCTTTTATTTTTTATAATTTATATTCATGATATTATAAAATAATAAACATGTATGCCCAGCTGTGCTTCATATCTCAACAGACCTCTCGGCTTTCGACGCGATTTATTACATATTATTTAGAGAATGGTATACAGTGTGACCCGAACCAAATATGCAATTAAAAAAAGAAGATCAAAATGAGGAAGTCCCTTTTATCATGTTTATAAAAGCCAATGTTGATGTTTACATTATATTTCAGAAGAATTCCAAAGGGGGCTCTGCACCTTCAGGTATAGCCTCCGTAAAACTGCCGTAACTTCTCCATTATTCATTTAATCTAATGTATATAAAAGTATACATTTTTTTGAAGAAAAGGGTTCAATGAATCCAACCATGATTATGAAATTGACCATTTTGGAGAAAATTATAAAAAACACGTTCTTTGAACCATTTTAGGTTCTGCAAAGATAACTCAAAATATATTTTGTCGCAATTTGTCATAGGCCTACTAGTTTTATTATATTCCTAATACAATTCCCTAGGAATAGTTTTTGGTTTTTTTGAAAATCTTTATTATTTTTTGAATTATCGACCAAAAAGTGCCATAAAATGTGATTCTGTACCTCCAAAGTCATGAAAATCACATTATTGGCACTTTTTGGTCAATAATTCAAAAAATAATAAAGATTTTTAAAAAAAAATTAAAAAAATTCCAGGGAATTGTATTAGGAATATAATAAAAACTAGTATGACAAAATTTGACAAAATATATTTTGAGTTATCTTTGCAGAACCTAAAATGGGTCAAAAAACGTGGGTTTTTTTATAATTTTCTCCAAAATGGTCAATTTCATGATCATGGTTGGATTCATTGAACTCTTTTCTGCCAAAAAAATGTATACTTTTGTATAGATTAAATGAATAATGAAGAAGTTACGGCAGTTTAACGGAGGCTGTACCTGAAGGTGCACAGCCCCCCTTAAAGCATAGCAAACACAAAACTGATTGCAAAACAAGAATGACCTCTATCTAAATTTGATCGAAGAGTACGAGATTGACCATGTTGACTAAGTTAAGCTTTACGTTTATGGGTTCGTATACTACAATGTTAGAACAAATTGTTCGAACACTTTGTTCGCTTTGTTCGAACACTTTGTTGGTGTAATTAATGTGTTCCCCCTTTCCCCCTGATCAATGTTGAATCCCACAATGTGCCAACCATCAGCACAGGGCCTCGCAACATTAATCGGTGGGGAAGGGGATTGAGAATATGAAGAAGTGGATGCTTCAGGCTACATGGCAGAAACCAATTTCGATTTTCATGTGACTCAAATATCATGCTAGTTATGGTAAAAACAGCATGCCAATTAGGGTCAGTGTTCAAACACATTTTTTCTATAATTGTAGGTGCATCAACCATTTATTTCTTTGTATATAGTAGCTCGATGTGTTCTTATTTTCATGTTTGTAAATGCTATTGAATTTAGCCCTATTTTATGGTTTATTACAGCCCTTTTGATATGAAAAGTGCCAGAGTAGCATCTTTAAAGGTTCTTCCAACTTAAAAACTAACACAAACTTTTTATCCATTGCTTCCATGGGTTGAGCCGACGTTATATTTAGTGTGTATATTTTTTTTTAACCCCAACTATATATAAGATCATGATACTCCTCAATGTGTTGAATGTCAGGGGTTTAGTGTGTAGACCTATTAAAGCCTGCATAATATATAAAGGTTATTGGTGTCATCGCGATTATGGTTTATGGATGTCTCCTTTACCTTTGTAATGTACCAGACGTAGTATAGAGTAAAAGATATTATTACAAGAACTGTTTTGCAGAAATTTCGTCTCTGAGAAGTACGAGTAATGAATATTAACTATCAGTTCTAGCCCTAGGTCTACATAATGAAAAATGCAATCACAAAGTAAGCCTATACAGCTGGATGATAGCTAGCGTTAGGATTTAGGAATTCAAACTCATTAAATTGCCTGGTTTTAACTCCATGTGAACAGATTGTATGCAATGTATGGTGTCAAAAGTGGATGCCAAGTAATTACCATTAAGAAATTGTGTTATTAAAAAGTAAACAAGTGCTTAATCACACAATTAGAATGGAATGCTTATTACAGTAGCGCCCTCTTTTGATAACAGTTGGTCAGACTGGCAGATTGTCTGAAAACCCTGTCTGCAAAATTAGTGGATTTCATTAGCCTCAAATCTATTCACAGAGGATAATGCAATACTATTAACAGCCAATTAAATATAGGTGTAAAACCGTGTAAACGCAAACGACCTCCAAGAAAAGGTTCTCTGGTTTCGTCATTAATGTTTCATTATGCACTTAACGGACGAGAATGTATCGCATTAAATATATCGTGGGTTAAATGTCTTCTACACAGTAATCAATAGAGAGTCATAGTAAATCTTGAATAATAAAGAATGAACATTTGCCATGATATCAATGAAACTAATGATTATAGTGTATCAATATCGCAATCCTATTGAACTATCTCTGCTATGAGCACATAATGTACATTGTACTAGGCAAATTAATGCAGCCACTCCGTCAACCCACACCTTATTACACAATTATATAAATTCTTCATATTAAATGTTTACATTGTATTTATTGTAATTAAATTTAATGTACCATGTCGTCTGCAATATATTTGCTTGGCTGGTGTGAATCAATGATAAAGGCTTTACGGTATAATGAAATTGCAATGACAGAGTTAACCCAGAATAATAGTGATGGTAGATAAAGTTGTCTAATGTTACGGCGGTGATATACATATTTCATGTGACGATTGATATGACTAAGACTTAACTAATACAGGGGAATATCTGCAACAATCCAAACCTCAACCCTACAAAAACACGACTCACCCATCACCCCCCCCCCCCCCCCCCCCCCCATTTTCGTAGAGAGAAGTGAACAAGTCATCGTGAAAACTTTTGATCTTCTTTGGAATCTTCTCAGCGCAATTAGCCGTTAAGAATTATTATTCTTGAATTGTGGGTATGGTTTTAGAGGTCAACAAGCAATTTGATTGGTTTGTGGCCGATACGCACTATATATTATGAGACCGATAATATATCGTTTGGGGCGGGGCTTATTTCATACCTTGAAGTGCGTATGGTCATCTCGTTACGTGACCTACACAAAGCTGCCGGCGTATGCGCTGTGCCTATAACGCAGTGTTACTGTCTGTGCGTGTGCAACAACTCGCTGGATTCGCCGATTTTATTAAGGGGGAAATGTGTGGTTGTTTGCTTTAAATCAATCTTAAAGAACCCTAAATGATATGATAAAAGATCAAAATAACCAATAAACTAAATAAGAATGAGAATAAAATATAGTTCGGAGCTGTTACGTTGGTCTCATAATATATAGGTTGTACCATATTTGTGTCGTCGTCTATAAATGTATACATTATAAGAGTAACAAAAATGCACAGATTTGACTTATTAACACCATTAATTTGAAGTGAATCTCCACTATAAATTTGAGCAAAAAAATAAAAAATAAAAAGCGCATTACGCATTTGAATTTTCGGGCTTGCTACTGGAAAAAACTTCTTCTTTTGGCCTTATACGTGTTTAATATTGCAGTGGCCTTTAAAAAGTGCGGGAGGTATCTGCTAATGATGGCCCTGTCACACTGTTGCGAATAGAGCAAACGTGTGCCCGACATTTTTTGGACATTTGGATGTACGTTCATGTAAATTGCCATTCGTTTATGACACGTTTGGCATAAGTTGTATTCGTGAGCGGTCAAGGGTTCGCAGGGGTGCGCTTGGGTCGTGTTAATCACCGATCTTTTGTCACTCCTTTCAACAATATAGAAAAAAGGATCACGCTTTCCCCTCTCTTTCCTCGAACTTTCCTCTACTTGTAAACAATAACCCTAACAATAACCGAAATGAAATTACAATGGAAGAGTGACTATCGTATAATACAAATACATAAAGTAATGAATCTTGTCTATTATAAAAAAGACACTAACGTATCGTAGTTTCCAATATCGCATCGCATGAACGATATCTAAGCACATAAAGGTAAATTAACGCAACCGACACCGCCAACCCCACCACCAACCACTACAAAATATCAAATTTCGTCATATTTCAAAATGTACCTACTTGTGTATCGATAATCTGTACACAGTAAAAACTATTTTAAACAACGCCCAACAGTTGTTTAAGCCTGTCACTCTAACAGCTATTGTTAAAAATGTTAAACAATTGTTTTAACAACTGCTGCAGTTATTTAAAAATTTGTTTAACATTTTAAACAATAGTTGTTAGAGTGACAGGCTTAAACAACTGTTGGGCGTTGTTTAAAATAGTTTTTACTGTGTATTATCCATTGAAATAACAGAGTCAACCAGCGATCATAACGTTGTTCAATACTGCAGCAATGTTGAAGCCATTCACGTGATGTTTTTCAACTTTCGCGCAATTTTAGCTGCGCAATATTTGTCACAATTTCAACCCACCATTATTGCATTGTGCTTAAAATATAATACATCAATCAATGTCGTTCAAATCAATATCAAACAGAAATACATATATTCATGAAATGGAACATGCAAATATACCACTCTTACAACACATTTTGGATATTCCACAACATAAGCCCTCACCTGTAGGCCTACTCATTTGTTTCTAATAATGTGTGTGTTTTTGTACTTGGTATTTTTAATCCTATTGATTAAATTGTTAAGTGTTATAAAATAGATTAAATTACAGTAACCTTTTGACTTGACTCGGGCTTTTCTATCTGATATACCTGTTAAAACACTGGAAAAATATACATAATAGTTAAGCGGTTAATATTTTTAAAAAAGGATCAGGAGAGCCTAATATAAGCCTGTTTAAAAATTGAATGTTTAACAAGAAGAGTCATAAAAAGACAAATAGCGCTCAGAAGGGGTGGGTACATTTAAATGAAGAGGGAAATGTTATTTAAGAGAAGTGAAAGGTGTTACCAGTTACACCTTGAAACATGTATGTTAATGGTGTTCCGATACCTGGCCCGGTTTTCAACTTGATGTTTTCTATAATACATGAAGAGTCATCCTTAACATAGTTGTAATTCACAGTTTGAGTTGGATAACTCCAATAGTTCTTATCATAGAAGCACCAGGTGACATGAAATTTGCTCATTGAGTATACAAACTGACCTTTACCATGATGGTTTTGGTTACAAAACTTGCCTTTGAACAAATGGCCACATTAAGCGTTGACATCACAAAATTAATCATTTTGTTTCACGTATAACACTACTCTCGTTAATAAAGAGCGTGTCTTTATGACACAACGAGCTAGAGAGCATAATATACACACCACCACACGAGTCACCATTACATGTATAATATTTCCCCCATACGGTCCGGTTTGTCGATTAGAGCTTGTATCTACTTATGGCAAGTAAGCTCTATGCAACCGTTAATTCATCTATCTATCAAGTTAAACTAAACTCTAATACTGACCCGGGAAATATAGCAGCGTGCAATTTTTGTTTTCTTCATAAAATGGACTACAACTAATATTGAGGTAAGTTGCTTTAGTCAATGCTATTGTTATTAAAGTTGTTATTTTATAACAAAGTAAAGTAAAAAACTATATTTAGATATCATTAAATTGTTTGTAATTAAATTAAGTGATCGTAACATCTTTTTACGTACGTGCTTAATTGTTGTTTCAAATATAAGAATTACAATTTTCAAATCATTTCAAATTCTAATCAATTGTAGCTAGGAATCACAGTCAATTGGTAGAAAAGAGTCAGAATTCCCGTTTAACCATGTGTACTGCCTTTCTTTACTTAATTCTACTCAGTCTTGCAACCTTATTTCAAGAAATTAAACATAAAAACCCTGCGATTCTACATTATTCATAGCGAAAAGGGTCAAAATAACACATTTTTGACATTTGACCCCCGGATTTGACCCTCACTACATTACCCATGCATGCGTGACAATTTGATTTAGCCCGCGCAGTGGTAGTGATACGGAACAGATACGGAGTACGTGCTTAGTATCTTGGTAACCGCTGGTCTTTTCTCTCGCGTAGTGTGTTGAATATGCGAATTTGGAAACATCATGGATTTTTAGTACCAAATTGATTCACACACATGTCTATCTAGCCTGTTCGGTCAAATAATAATTGAAGTGTCACTCTAGTATAGGACATAAACAAAGTGTATGAGTTTCTTTGTTGAGCTCTTTAGTATCAGGTGGAGCAATCACCTACACAGCGGAAGTCCTAAAATCGTCAACAGAAGCATACGCTGCGAACGCTGAGCTAATTGCACTGTGGTCGGATAATCCAAATATACATAGGGATCTTATCCGAACAGTTATTAAATAACGCAATAGTAGTTGCATCCGTTTGACAACAGCATCAAAGGAGTTCATTTTGAGTATAAATAAACAAAATAAACCATCCGAGCAAATAAACACTTATGGCGGTCAACATTTTGAAGTGGAACAAAACAGCCATTAAACGGTTAACTGTCGCTAAGGCGCGATATTGTAAATATTTTATTTACAGGGTAAATTTCAATTCTAGCAGATAATATCCTCTCTCCTTTACCATTATTTACTAACTCATGTGTGTCTCAAAAAGCGCTCTAACTATCATTGAATGATTATAGAATTACAACTCGTATTTAATAAGTAAGTTTGTTGAAGAAATTATAAAACATCGCTCTTAGAATATACGGAGTAAATATGTTTATCTGAGAAACGAGTTCATAAAGTGACACATACAGGGTGATACAAATAGTATTACTGTTAAATTATTTTATAGTGATAATCGATTATTAATTTAATTACTAATGCTCCATATTCCGGTCACACGAGGATAATTAAATTGCTGGCCAATTTCAGATTATTTAAGAAAAAGACAGTCCATACTGCCTCTCCTTCCTTCATATTGTAATAAATTTTAAAAAATCATATCAATTGCCACATACAACTAGCTTTCAATGTGTCCCTACAATGTAATTTAAAAGAATATAGTATTCTTTTGGACCGCGATGCCAAGCGGAGACATTCGTTAATCCCGCGATTCCACGCTATCAATAAACCTATTTTAAAAGTCCAACAAACTTGGACAGGCGATGTATTGTTAAGGGTTGTTTTGTTGCGAAGAGGTCGGCACATGACTCTTTGAGGCAGAGTTTGTAACAAGAAGAACACGCTCGACGCCTACGCCAACGAAATAGGTAACCCGCCCATCCGCCTATGCATGTGCAATTGGCTTAACAAGAGAGTCTGATAGTAATGGTTTAACTGGGATTGATCAGTTAATGCGATTATCAAATAAATAGGATCAAGAGAGCCGTGAACTTTCTGCGGTGCGATAATTGCTTTAGTGTAGTTTTAACCTTGAATCAGTACTCAGTAAGTCCTAATTGCCCCTTTAAAAAGGCGGCCGCACGTACGCGAAGAAATGCGTACAACTTTAAGAGCCTGGAAAGAGTTGTTGATTCCATAACAATAAGAATTGGACACTTAGAATGAAGCGTAACCTTGAATTATACCCCTTTATGATTACTTTATATCAAAGCATATCGAAAGATACTTGTGAAATCTCAAGACGTCAACGTAAATGCGTAAAGGTGTAACCAGAGACGCAATTATACTTAAACAGCTCTGAGGAGTTGAAAGCTTTCGTTGTGGGAGGGCAAGATGGGATGATCATCATAACATTGTTAAAGGAATCAAGTTTAACTAATCAAGATGGCATCGTCTACATGTTCAAAATAAGTGGCATATATTGTATTCCTCTAGGACTGTGTATCACAACCTTTTGAATCGGCTAAATTGGAGAACATTTCCTCTATGACTGTGTATCATAACAATCGTCATAAAAATATTCATTTTAAACAACAAACTGGACTTTTGTCTCGATATCATATAATTTGAATCGGAAATAAAATCGTAGACATGGCATGGTTATAGAGCGAATTCGGTGCAAACTCAGTGCAGTCAACCAAACCCAATGAAACGCTAGATATATTTACAGCAATAAAGCTAAATTTTAATTCATTTTAATGAAAACATGAAGACCTTTTTAAGAAGTCAAACTTGAGGGTATATATTTTTCTATATCACAAAAGAAATTGTGAGTTAGATAATCATAGGGCGCAATATTGTTACAATATCGATGTCCCTAATAATGAGTCGTACATGTATATATACATTACATATGGTACTTATTCCTACGGATCAGGGCGTAACGCGTTTAGTTAGACACGGTTTTAAGCTAAAACCTTGTTTAGTACGAGAAAACGGCCCAATATATTTACGTTTTCATTTTGTAAAAATATTTTGACCATTGAAATGTAAATCCACATTATATAGATTTCTTTTCTTACTTACACTTAAGTAGATATTTATAGTTTGCGGTTTTAGCCAAAACAATCCTTAAAATGACATAAAGGAGATGTTGAGCTGTAATGTAATCTTACTATAAATCCGGAAACGGTGTGTGTTGGGGTGGGGTGTGTTTGTTATCCTTATTTTTCCGAAGTGATAAAAGTGGCGTCTAATTTGCATGAAAGATAGAGGAAATAACGGGAAGGGTGTTAAAGTTTATTTCAGTGAAATTGGTTAACAATTGGCACCAAAAACAGCAAAAAACCTCTCAGATTTGGCTCATAAATGCCCCTAGAATTGAACAACATTGTGCGTTGCGCGTACTACCGCGTTATCATATCGTGGTAACGCGTCGCGTGCATGTTTGCGCAAGGGCTCACTGCCGCGGCAGCCCCACTCCTACACATGGCGCAGAAGCCACACGGGAAATGGTTGGTAGGGTATTTGGTGTCATGTTGCCGGGGGGATAGGCCTACGGTTATGGTACAAGTAGCGTTTTGCGGGGGTTAATGAAGCAACCTAATTTCTTAACTTTTATTTAAGTTGGCATGCCAAACAATCTATATAAGGGACCGAGGGTTAATAAAGTAGCCACGGGAAATGGTTTAGGGAGGGCTGTGATTATAAATAAACCTGGTCTGGGTGTGTGTAGGGGGGGGGGGGGGGGGGGGAGCAAACCACGGGGAATGTTTTAGGATAGGGTTTAGAGTTAATGAAGTAGCCACGGGAAATGGTTAGGAGGGTTATGATTATAAATCCACCTGGTTGGTGTAGTTGCAGTGGAGGGGGCGGTTGTAGGGAGTTTATGTGGTTTTAAAAGTACCGAGGGTTAACTTGATGCGGTTTGAAAGGTATGGGTTAATAAAGTAGCCACGGTAAATGGTTAAGGAGGGATATGGTTATACATCAACATGAGTTGGTGGTTGTAGGGGGTTCATAATGCCTTTAGGAGGGATATGGTTATAAATCAACCTGGTTTGGGGGGGTATGTGGTTTCAGAGGTAGGTAATGTGGCATAACCATCTAGCGGGGACCCGAGCGTAGCGGGGACCCGAGCGTAGCGAGGGTACGCCGCTAGTATTAATAAGGCGTCGGGTCGGATTTAATCATTTCAATCAGGTTCATCGTTGATTTTTTAAATATTTCACGCAACACCGCGAAATGATATCTTGATGAAATTTAGACAGACCGTCAGACAAACAAGCCATAGTATTAGGGTTATGAAATACACACGATTGATATTACATTTTTTTGAACACGTTACAGATACCTTTTTTTTGTATCATTCATAATACATGTTGAAAATTGTTTGGCATTGGTGCACAGAATATTGGAAACGTCGAATGATTAATAATGTGCCATATCGCACGCTTGTGTAACAACTTAATTAAAAAGGTCACAAAACCTTTTCAAATTATGTAATGATATTTTTATAATTATGGAACTGAAACAAAGCAGAACAACAACTCACGAAAGTTAAACTGTTTTGATTATTAAAATGTTGGTAAATGAAATGCACGACCTAGTAAATTAGTTCCCAAGCTCTTAAAATATCTATGGAAAAGGAAATATTTAAGACTTAAAAACAATTCGCTACGTTGTTCATTTTTTCAATTATTTTTTGTTTAGAATTAGCCTACTGTCATGTTAGGCACTAAGATAATTTCGAAATATAATTGTATGCAGATTACAGAAAGGTTGCAGCAAATTAGGAATTAGCCTACCGTATATGATTTAGGATTTTGATGTCTTGTGAACATGACGTACGGTACTTGTCTAATGTTGTGCATCTGTCTCCAGATAACTAACTTCTTCAATTATGTATGGTTAGTTACATGTGCTTCATATCCTGGGTTCATATCAGGGCTCATTTGCATCTATTCAAGGCATTTGTATCGCATTGATCTATTCTTGTCGCCTTCATTTCACATTTCACATTATCTCATCTCGCCATGTGATTCATTTACGTGTAATTAGAGAATAATGTTGGTATAATTGTGAGAAAGACGTTGAGTAATCACCCTTCTAACGATATACATGATTAAACTTTCCATTATCATAAATAAACGTCCGGGTTTTTGACACTTTGATATACACAATGTTTTCTCCCAAACCTTAATTCATCACCCGATTGTAATATACAAACTTGGGTCTCGTGCTCAGGCGACGAGAAAAAACCATCGTTTTACGGGCGGACGGACCTGTCAAGTAGGGTCGGTCGGTCGGATTTGGGGGTTTTTTTAACCTAAAATGTCACAAAAATCGGGAATTTTGTTTAAAAAAATATGGTCGGACGGGCCCGTAAAACAGGGGGTGGGGGTTCGTCGCCTCAAGTCAGTATTTTCTCAGAATGGATCGTAAAAGAGGTTTTTTCCCTTGTGACTAATACCCTATCCTTGCCTTAATCCCCGTCAACTTACCATGAAAAGCTTCCCTTCTTACGCGTTTTTAAGCGAACATGGCATCAACTTTTGAATAGGTTGAATGAATACTCTATTTCCCTAGCTCCGGACAGTGACGGAACTATACAGCCGCAACATTTACGCAAGCGTGTATCTTTTGTCTTTCTACCTGAGGGTGTATACGCCAGCCATTCGCGCGCATTTTATGTACTGCAATGAGTGAATGAACGCAGTAACGTCAATGTCTCGTGATAGACAAATAGACTATGTTTAGTACTGCGCCCTCTATTGTTGAAGACTGGTCAGAAGGGTGGATCTGCTAAATAAGCCACTTGTGAAACGAGTTGACCCCACCACAAATACAAGCAATCTGTGTTTATTCACTCAGCTTTAAGACAATTCACGTTGCTAGTCGTATACATGTAGGTGTAATTGCGAACAGCCATTCCCATCAATGTTGTCTGTTTTCTCCATTAACGTTGCGAATGCTCTTCATTAGATGAAAACATAATGTCGCATTAAACGTATTTGAAGTATATCGTCTACGCTCAATGGTGCGTATAAGTTGTCTACGGTATATCATATAATGAAATTACCGACAGCTAGTTGTGATAGACAGAATCTCGAATAAAATGAATCTTGGCAAATATGAACATTGTCCAATGCTACTGAAGTTTTCAATATCTCATTTAAGTAAGCTATTATAGGCCTATTAGCTGAACATAGATGAATAATTGGCAAAAACCGACACCTACTTCCGTTCCCTAACAAATCTTGAAATAAGAATATTCTCTGATTTCTTCGTATTGTTCAGAAAGTTCTGTAAAACGTAAACGCTGCAAATTGTGTTATCATCGATATAGGCAGACAATTCGGCATTCGATTGGAGGAGCATAAGACTGAGGCTGAGAAATTTAGCAAGACAATTGCCACTCGGGCTAGCGGCCGTAAATCTTCGCAATCCACCACAATACAAAAGTCAGCTATCATGTTGTGGACTTTAATCATGCGATTGGATGGAAAGATTCTACGTTCATAGGCACGATCGGTATATATATAGGAGATGGATAAAAGAAGCAGTGGAGATCAGCAAAAAAGAGGCGTCATCATGTACCGAGACGAGGGCCATAATCAACTTTAACATGTATTTGACGAACCTTACTGCAGTGGAATATGGAGTCAAGAAATGAACTGGCAACTCCAAAACCGCCGCCAGGAAAACTCCCTCTAGCATCGGTGATGACGGTAAATAACTCACCACAACCAATCATGTGTTGAAAAAGCCCATAGCGTTTCCCGAGACGTTGAGTAGGCCTACAGCTTGTTTGGATTAGTTCGTAATAACCATCATATAAACCATTATTGCTACTGATCCTGATGAACAATGAATCAACATTCAGCAGTATCTTTAGATAAGTTCATTGAAAATATCAGTCTTAAACACATGTTTAAAAACTTTTTCTCAATTCTGTTTTCAAAGGCTTTAGATCAAACTTTAAATCGCATGTGTAATGCCTTGAGAAGCACATTTCCTATACAACCCATTGTCACCTTTATTCCATTATCACAGAAATAGTAAACAAGCCATAGCAACTTCACGAACTCTACTTACGCGTTAAGATTGACGTTGTCATGTTTCATTCTCTGCATCACAAACATATTTATATCATATTGACCTGATGGCCGTGTTGATAGCTAGGATTCTGATGATGGTGATATAGAATAGCAACCCAGACTAACATTTTAACATGTATTGACTTCATGATGGCGTGTTAATTTACCTCTTTTATTTTCATAATTTATATTCATGATATTAGAAGATGATATATACATGCATGCCCAGCTGTGCCTTATATCTCAACAGACATCTCGGATTTCGACGCGATTTATTACATATTATTTGGAATACAGTGTGACCCGATCCAAAATGCAATTAAAAGATTAAAATGAGGTCCCTTTTATAAAAGCCAATGTTGATTGTTACATTACATTTCAGTAGAATTCCCTTGAAGCATAGCTTCCCTTGAAGCATAGCAAACACAAAACTATGGCAAAACATGATCTAAGAGTAATTACACATTGACTAAGTATACGCTTACGGGTTCAGATATCTAGGTTCATCAACAATTCATTTCGTGGTGTTTATCAGCTTAAAATGTTCTTAGTTATGTTTGTAAATGTCACTGAATTTAGCCCTATTTTATTACAACCCTTTTTATATGAAAAGTACCAAAGTAGCATCTTTAAAGGTTCTTCCAACTTAAAAACTAACACAAACTTGTTATCCATTGCTTCCATGGGTTGAGCCGACCTTATATTTAGTGTGTATCTTTCTGTTATCCCAACTATATAAAATATCATGATACTCCTCAATGTGTTGAATGTCAAGGGTTTAGTGTATAGACCTATTAAAGCCTGCATAATATATAAAGGTTATCGGTGTCATCGCGATTATAGTTTATGGATGTCTCCTTTACCTTTGTAATGTACCAGACGTATAGAGAATAGAAGATATTATTAAAAGAACTGTTTCGCAGAAATGTCGTCTCTGAGAAGTACGAGTAATGAATATTAACTATCTGTTCTAGCCCTAGGTCTACATAATGAAATTTGCAATCACAAAGTAAGCCTATACAGCTGGATGATAGCTAGCGTTAGGATTTAGGAATTCAAACTCATTAAATTGCCTGGTTTTAACTCCATGTGAACAGATGATATGCAATGTATGGTGTCAAAAGTGGATCCCAAGTAATTACCATTAAGAAACTGTGTTATTAAAAAGTATACCAGTGCTATTAGAATGGAATGTTTATTATCGTAGCGCCCTCTATTGATAAAAGTTGGTCAGACTGGCAGATTGTCTGTAAAGCCTGTCTGCTAAATCAGTGGATTTCATTAGCCTCAAATCTATTCACGAATGAACATTTTCCAAGATATCAATGAAACTAATGTATTATAGCGTATCCATATCGCAATCCTGTTGAACTATCTCTGTTATGAGCACATACTAGGCAAATTAATGCAGCCACATGTTCACAATGTATTTATTGTAATTAAATTTAATGTGCCATGTCGTCTGCAATATATTTGCTTGGCTGGTGTGAATCAATGATAAAGGCTTTACTACATATAATGAAATTTATAGTGATGATAGATAAAGTTGTCTAATATTACAGCGGGGATATACATTACATATTTCATGTGACGATTGATATGACTAAAACTTAACTAATACAGGGGAATATCTGCAACAATCCAAACCTTCATAAGCCCACCTCATCCCTACAAAAACACTACTCACCCATCACCCCCCCCCCCCCCCCCCCCCCCCATTTTCGTAGAGAGAAGTGAACAAGTCATCGTGAACACTTTGATCTTCTTTGCGTTTGGGGCGGGGCTTATTTCATACCTGGATGTGCGTATGGTCATCGCGTTAATATGTTCAAGCGTGCCCGACACAAAGCTGCCGGCGTATGCGCTGTGCCTATAACACAGCGTTGCTGTTTGTGCGTGTGCAACAACTCGCTGGATTCGCCGATTTTAGTAAGGGGGAAATGTGTTGTTGTTTGATTTAAATCAATCTTAAAAAAACTCAATTTTGATCAAAATAACCAATAAACTAAATAAAATTGAGAATAAAATATAGTTCGTAGCTGTTTTGACTAGGATCGATAAGCGGTAACCTTTCGCGAGTAGAAACAGGGGGGATTAAAAACTTACCGATTAATCTGAGCGTTTAATCTTAGTGTTTACTTTGCAGTGCCCGGCCAGTAGAAACACGCTCAGTCTCTGGAATTAACACTATGACAGAGTAGAATAATGCCGATGTATTAAATACGTGTTTACTATCGCAGTGGCCTTTAAAAATGGTGGTACCCATTCAGTGAGGTGTTAATCACCGATCCTTTGTCACTCCTGTTAACAATATAGAAAAAAAGGACCACGCTTTTCTGAATTCCTCTAGTTACAAGCTTTCCAAAAATGTATACTTTTGCTATCATAGGTTGAAAACTTTTTCTGTTATAGTCATTTTTATAAATCCGGTAAATTGAGACTGATTATTCATGCTGACTGTGTAGCGAATAGGAAGAAAGCTGATGATCATTGTCTTATCCATAATTAATTAGTTGTTACAAATAGTTTACAAGTCTGTTGAACCACATACTTAAAGACTACTAAATATCCTTTGAAATGGGACCAAAATGGTGTTTGTAACATTAGGGGATGACTAGTTATTGTAAAAAGAACAAAGCATGGGATTATCCCCATTGAGTTTGTACAGGCGGCACCCCTTCCGGCGGCACCCCTTCCAGCACCACCCCTGGTCCCCAAAAATCAAACAGCTGTAACTCCCTTTCTGTATTAGCTATACCATTGCCATTTGGCAGGCAGATAGCTTGTTATTAGGGCTTTAAAAAAATTATACTAAATTTGTTGAGATAGCTTTTGTGGTTTTAAAAATATTTGAGGAAAATGACAGCATGAAGCTAAAAAATGTAACAGCACCACCCTATTGGGAGGCGAGTTCATAACGCGTGACCCTATCGAATAATACAAATACATTAAGTAATGAAACTTGTCAATTATAAAAAAAATGACACAAATGTATCGTAGTTTACAATATCGCTTCGCATGAACGATAAAAGCACGTAAAGGTAAAATAACGTAACCGACACCGCTAACCCCACCACCAACCACTACAAAATATCAAATTTCGTCATATTTCAAAATGTACCTACTTATCATGCTTATGGTAATTAAATTAAGTGTATCATAAGAAGTTGTCTTTAACCATAACACTCTAGAGTACTACGAAATACTATGATGCGGTGGTGTGCTTGTATCACCCGGCTCGGCAGTTTTTCGATGAAATAATGGCCCCAGGGTATGGAGCGATTTTTTTTCACCATTTAACTTCTTTCATTTTTTTCTTCTAATTTTGGTATCATTAACCCTAACACTCTTGAGTACTACGAAATACTACGATGCGATGTCCTTATGTCACCAGGCTCGGCAGTTTTTCGATGAAATAATGGCCCTAGGGTATACATAGCGTATACTTCGCCATGGTTTCCCCCGTGACCTAGCGGTAGATCGTCTGCCTCTGAACCCAGAGGTCCGGGGTTCGAGTCCCGGGGGCGTGGGGCCCTTTCCCCCTTTCTTTTAAAAGGTTCCTCGAGGGTTAGGATTAGTCAATTTGCTTGACTGTGGTGTGTATCAATGATCTGTATTATCTATTTAAATGACCGAGTCAACCAGTGATCATTAAACGTTTTCCAATACTGCAGCAATGTTGAAGCCATTCGCGCGATGTTTTTAAACTCTCGCGCAATTTTAGCTGCGTGTAAGACTGTATTATTGCTGGTTTCTTATAGTACAAAGAGAAGACTATAACACAACTTGTTACATTTCGTCGCCATTGCCAATGATGTTCTGGAACTTTATTAAAGTAAAGGTTGCTCCAAATAATACATAATGTTACTATGAAAATGACGAGAAACAATACGACACGACTGCAGTCACTGGTTACAAAACGTGGGAGAGGACGAATTCTCTCTTCTCAAAGCCGCACATCGATTCGGCGCTCAGCTGTGATTGGCTCATGGTTATTCACACCTGAGCGCTGATTGGCTCATATCAATATAAATAATGCAAAGTCAAATTACTAACATTGGCCCATAGCATTATTTATGTCTAGGGGTGTTTTTCTAATTTTGGTCTCATTAACAAATTACACTCTTGAGTACTACGAAATACTACGATGCGGTGTCCTTGTGTCACCCGGCTCGACAGTTTTTCGATGAAATAATGGCCCACGGGTATATACATAGCGAAGTATACTTCGCCATGGTTCCCCCCATCCCCCCCCCCCATCCCCCACCCCCCCCCCCCCATCCCCCACATCCCCCCCCCCCCCCCCCCCCCCGTGACCTAGCGGTAGATCGTCTGCCTCTGAACCCAGAGGTCCAGGGTTCGAGCCCCGGGGGCGTGGGGGACCTTTTCCCCCTTTCTTTGGAAAAGGTGCCTCGAGGGTTAGGATTAGTCAATTTGCTTAACTGTGGTGTGAATCAATGATCTATATTATCTATTAAAATGTCCGAGTCAACCAGTGATCATTAAACGTTTTCCAATACTGCAGCAATGTTGAAGTCATTCGCGTGAGTGATGTTTTATACTCTCGCGAAATTTTAGCTGCGCAATATTTGTGGCACAATTTCAACCAACCATTATTGCATTGTGCTCAAAATATAATAAAGCAATCAATGTCGTTCAAATCAATATAAAACAGAAATGCTTATATTCATGAAATACATATATTCATGAAACGGAATATGAAAATATACCACTCTTACAACACATTTTGGATATTCCGTAACATAAGCCCTCAAAATTTGATTTTCTGGTCAAATGTCCCTGATATTGCACCGTGTCACTTGTAGTAGGCCTACCCATTTGTTTCTAATAATGTGTGTGTGTTTTTGTATCTGGTATCTTTAATCCTATTGATTAAATTGTTAAGTGTTATAAAAAAGATTAAATTACAAAAGTAACCTTTTGACTTGACTCGGGCTTTTCTACCTGATATACCTGTTAAAACACTGGAAAAAATAAACATAATAGTTAAGCGGTTAAAAAAGGATCAGGAGAGCCTAATATAAGCCTGTTTAAAAATTGAATGTATGAAAAGGACAGTGTACTCTTTTTTTTTTATTATAGTGTCAAATATAAATCAATTCCGGGAGATAAATAGTACAAGTAAAGGTGTATTTTGATGCAGCTGATATATCGTCCACGTGGTGTCTCGTTTATATTTTTCAATCGACCTAACGTAGAATAAATTTACATGGCTCACCGAAACGTAATACTACTAGACTTGCCTTTGAACACATGGCCGCATTAAGCGTTGACATCACAAAATTAATCATTTTGTTTCACGTATAACACTACACTCGTTAATAAAGAGCGTGTCTTTATGACACAACGAGCTAGAGAGCATAATATACACACCGCCACACGAGTCATCATTACATGTATAATATTTCCCCCATACGGTCCGGTTTGTCGATTAGAGCTTGTATATACTTATGGCAAGTAAGCTCTATGCAACCGTTAATTCATCTATCTATCAAGTTAAACTCTAATACTGACCCGGGAAATATAGCAGCGTGCAATTTTTGTTTTCTTCATAAAATGGACTACAACTAAATATTGAGGTAAGTTGCTCTAGTAAATGCTATTGTTATTAAAGTTGTTATTTTATAACAAAGTAAAGACAAAAACTGTATTTAGATATCATTAAATTGTATGTAATTAAATTAATTAAATTAAGTGATCGTAACATCTTTTTACGTAGGGGCTTACTTCGTTGTTTCAAATATAAGAATTACAATTTTCAAATCATGTCAAATTCTAATCAATTGTAGCTAGGAATCACAGTCATTTGGTAGAAAAGAGTCAAAAATGTGTGTTGCCTTTCTTTATAGTACTTAATTCTACTAAGTCTTGCAACCTTATATCAAGAAATTAAATATAAAAACCCTGCGATTCTACAATTATCATAGCAAAAAGGGTCAAAATAACAAATTGTTGACATTTGACCCCCCCCCCCGGATTTTACCCTCACTACACTACCCATGCATGCGTGACAATTTGAATTAGCCCGCGCAGTGGTAGTGGTACGGAACAGATACGGGGTACGTGCTTGGTATCTTGATAACCACTGGTCTTTTCTCTCACGTAGTGTGTTGAATAAGCGAATTTGGAAACATCAAGGATTTTTGGTACCAAATTGTGCCAAAAAGATTCATCCACATGTGTATCTAGCCTGTTCGGTCAAATAATAATTGAAAGTCACTCTATAGGACATAAACAAAGTGTATGCGTTTATTTTGTTGAGCTCTTTAGTATATCAGGAGGAGCCATCACCTACAAAGCGGAAGTCCTGAAATCGTCACCAGAAGCGTACGCTTTGAACGCTGAGCTAATTGCACCGTGGTCGGATAATACAAATATACCTAGGGATCTTATCCGAACAGTTATCAAATAACACAATAGTAGTTGCATCCGTTTGACAACAGCATCAAAGGAGTTCATTTTGAGTATAAATAAACAAAATAAACCATCCGAGCAAATAAACGCTTATGGCGGTCAACATTTTGAAGTGAAACAAAACAGTCATCAAACGGTTAACTTTTATGTATTCCGCACGGCTAACTGTCGCTAAGGTGCGATATTGTAAATATTTTATTTACAGGGTAAATTTTAATTCTAGCAGATATTATCCTCTCTCCATAATTACTAACACATGTGTGTATCAAAAAGCGCTCTAACTATCGATCATTGAATGATTATAGAATTACAACTAGTATTTAATAAGGGTCCATATCCAAACTCTCAGTGCTTTTAAAGCATTTTTCTAGCGATTTAAAAGCGCTTTTCCAACGGTATTTCGTTCTATTGTTAAAAGCATCGGAAAAAGATCGGTGATTAACTAGAAACCTCTCTACTTATCTGGCGTTAACAATATAACTATTGTAGTACTCTCGATGGCTGCATTAGTGAAGCAGACAGATCAAAGGCGCAAGGAAGGTTGTGTTATATTCTTTAAGAAATACTATAATATAGTATTTCTTAAAGAATATAACACAACCTTCCTTGCGCCTTTGATCTGTCTGCTTCACTAATGCAGCCATCGAGAGTACTACAATAGTTCTATTGTTAACGCCAGATAAGTAGAGAGGTTTCTAGTTAATCACCGATCTTTTTCCGATGCTTTTAACAATAGAACGAAATACCGTTGGAAAAGCGCTTTTAAATCGCTAGAAAAATGCTTTAAAAGCACTGAGAGTTTGGATATGGACCCTAAATAAGTTTGATGATGAAATTATAAAACATCGCTTTTAGAATATACGGAGTAAATATCTGAGAAATGAGTTCATAAAGTGACACATACGGGGTGATACAAATAGTATTAATTTTCACTTTTTTAGTGATAATCGATTATTAATTTAATTACTAATGCTCCATATTCCGGTCACACGAGGATAATTAAATTGCTGGCCAATTTCAGATTATTTAAGAAAAGACAGTCCATACTGCCTCTTCTTCCTTCATATTGTAATGTATTAAATTCAAATCGTGTGCCACATACAATACAACTAGCTTTCAATGTGTCCCTACAATGCAATTTAAACGAATATAGTATTCTGGACCGCGATGCCGAGCGGAGACAGACTCTTTATGATACTATACTAAGTTGCTATTTCGTTAATCCCGCGATTCCACGCTATCGATAAACCTATTCAAAAGTCCAACAAACTTGGACAGGCGATGTATTATTAAAGGTGGCTTTGTTGTGAAGAGGTCGGCACATGACTCTTTAAAGCAGGGTTTGTAACAAGAAGTACACGATCGACTCCTACATCAACTAGGTAACCCGCCCATCCGCCTATGCATGTGCAATTGCCTTCGAATGATTAGGATCGGGAAAGCCGAGAACTTTCTACGATGCGATAATTGCTTTAGTGTAGTTGTAACATTGAATCAGTACTCGTTAGTCTCCATTGCCCCTTTAAAAAGGCGACCGCACGTACGCGAAGAAATGCATACAACTTCAAGAGCCTGGAAGGAGTTGTTTGATTCCATAACAATACGAATTGGACACTTACAATGAAGTGTAACATTTAATCACACCCCTTTATAATTACTGGATATCGAAAGATACTTGTGAAATCTCAAGACGTCAAAGTATAAACGGGTAAAGGTGTAACCAGAGACGCAATTATACTCAAACAGCTCTGAGGAGTTGAAAGCTTTCGTTGTGGGAGGGCAAGGTGGGATGATCATCATAACATTGCTAAAGGAATCAAGTTTAACTAATCAAGATGGCATCGTGCACATGCTCAAAATAAGTAGCATATATTTTATTCCTCTAGGACTGTGTATCATAACATTTTGATTCGGTTAAATTGGAAGAACATTTCCTCTAGGACTGTGTATCATAACATTTTGAATTGGTTAAATTGGAAAACAATCGTCATAAAAATCTATATTTTGAACAACAAAATGGACATTTGTCTCATATCGTATGAATTTAATTGGAAATCAATTCGTAGACATGGCATGGTTATCATGTTATACGAGGGTCAGTCAGTAAGTTATGATAGTGATATGGGATGCATGAGTGATTCTATTGAGGGGATAGTGTGATCAATACAAAGTATGAACCTTTGTCTTTCAAACAATACACTTTGGAATTTCTAAGTATGAACTATGGCGTCATAACATTATCTCAAAATAAGTACACTTGGAATACTGCTAAATTTCAGTTATTTGGCGGAAAATTTGAATTGTTTGTATGAAACACGTGGTAAGAAAGAAGATTGCATAACATGACACCAGAAACAGGTGAATCCCAATTTGTTTTCGCGTAATTATGATACAAAAGACAAAAACTTTAATCCCTGTGTAATTTGATATGTAGTATATATAAGAAGAAAAAGTAAGGAGGGGCAATTGAATAAAAAATATACGAATTATAAGTATTTTAAATAGCCAATTTCCATTGAAAAATGCCCAGTCAGTGAATCACTAATATTGCGGAAAATCAAACAATTTAGCAATTAATCAGTTTTGGACATTCCGAAGAGATAGTTTACTAATTATCTGAACTTATTCGCATGAAACCTGCAGAAAATATGCGCATGCGCAGACGGTAGATCATTTTGAACTGGGCCAAAAATGGCTAAAATCATGAAATTTACCAGATTAAAGCTTACTGTGCCTTCAAATTCTCATCAAAAATATTGAAAAATGCTTAAATCAATGTGTATAGTTATTGTGATAGTAAAAATGAAGAAATACATGAATTTGTCAATCAAAGATGGCTGCCACAACCTCTCTTACTATTGTTATCTTTAGAGCTACTAAATATGTATTGTTAAAGTAATCGTCACATAATATCAATGGTTTGAAGAAATTGTATGATCAGCTCCTTTTGAAATCCCCACTATTATTGCTTTACATCCCACAACAATTTACACAATTATAATCCTTCCATTGTTCTTTATCCTTTGTTGTTTTCAAAGTAATAAATTTTTGCGGATTTTGCTAAATTAAAGCGTATTTGAGATGGTCCCTTCTTGTTTGTTTTAAGGAATTCAGATCTAAAAAAGAGTGTCAAACAGAGATTATTGTGTGTTCTAACTATGCACCAAGTGTTTTCTGTTTCTATGTTTGCATTGCCGAGATACACGCAAATGTTTTAATCAACCCATATTCAACCTATTACATATCCAGCCAAATATTGACCGATTTCAGGCATACAATATACATTGTTTTCATATTTTTATTAAAGCTCAAAAATATTTATGGGGGTATGCACTCTAGCCTAATTTAAACGGCATTTTTGAATTCCCCTATCTGAGACCTTTCCAAAAATGTATAATTTGGCTATCATCGGTCAAATACTTTTTTAGTTATAGTCATGTATGTAAAACCGATGAATTAGGGCAAGTTCACTGTGTAGCGAATAGGGAGAAAGCCAAGGACAATGCAATCGATTCATGATTACAATTGATACATAATAGTTGACACGTTTGTTGAAACAGAAAATTATAGAATATAAAACAATCTTTAAAATGAGGCCAAGATCATGCTTGTACCATCGTAGTTTCGACTTTTAAGAGAGCGGGTGGAGGGGTTGTAACGTGACGTTCGCGGAACCGTATAGAAAAACCGAGCTCGATAACCAACAGTGCTAATCCTAACCAACACAATCTCCATTTATTTATTTTTTACCCCTTTGCTCTCTCTCCCCCCCCCCCCCCCCCTTTTTTTCTTCTTCTTCTTTCCCGGTTTTCTACCCTTTCTTTTTCTATAACCCCATATTTGTTCTTTGCCTTCCATATTTTCCTCCAAAAATGTGCCAGGGTGGGCGACTCGACCACCCCTAGTTGCGCCACTGCTACAGTTGAAAATGTATGCGATGACATTTTCAAAAAGGAAAAATCCTGGTTTTATCATAATTGAGGCAGCATACTCGACAGTGTTTATACTGCATAATCTTCATGTACCGTATAAGCCATTGTCTAAGCTCCTTTGAAGGAGCACATCATATTATACCGACGAAATAAGTGTTAAAACACTTCATACTGTATCTCTCATATTTTACGTTTAACTGAATTTATATTTTACTGCATTATAACGGGATTCTATGGTGAAACTTAAAGGTAGATGTTCCGATTTTCAACTTGACGTTTTCTATTCTACATGAAAGGTCATCCTTAAAAACGTCGTGTCCCAAAATTTGAGATGCATAGCTATGGTTCCTATTTTAGACGCACAAGATGCTGTGAACTGTACCCATTGAGTAGTACACAAACTATATCGGTGGTTACCACCATTCGCGGTAATTCAACGCTATTTCGTCGATTTCTCTGTCATTATACCGAATTAGGCCGTCAAATTTCAGTATGATGATGAGAAAAATACGAGCTTTCATATGATATGAAAATCTCTGTATGTTTTGAAATAATTCTGTGTTACGAAAATGTGATCGGGTCATCTACCTTTAAACTGTGGGTATGGTTTTTTTGGAGGATGTCACGAAATTTGATAACTATAATTGTTGAATGAATGTTCTTCAGGACTTTTCCCATGCTATCAGAGGTCCGAATGGTCTATTGAGGAAACAAATCTCAACAGTTTACTATTTAATTCTGAAATATTCGAAGTTCCACTATGTTGTGCGTGTTTTATATCTCAACAAAATAATCCTAATTTGTTTCACGTCGAAGAAATACTAAAACAACAGAGGAGACTTTGTAACATTTTAGATGCAGAATTTCCCGTTTAGTTTGCCTGTGCCCGAGTTTTAGGAAGTTCAAGTACAGTACGTACGTATTATCACCCGACCACGAAATTAAAGCGCATTTGTTATTGCAATGCCCTGATAATTTTAGAAAGATGATCAGTAACTCTTGGGATGGCATTTAATCTATCTTGTCATCTTATATCAAACGTGACTTATATTATATCTGTCGAAAACTGGTTTCATATGCACGACGCGGGTTTGAAAATTAGTGATGCGTCAAAGTGATGTTGCTTATATTTTTTCTTCATCATTTATCATCATTTTACTCATTTATAACCATGGGATAGGCGCCTTTGGCTTAGTTCATTCAGATTCGGATCTATATAGCTATCTGAGCTAGAAAACCAAGCCCATCTATGTATTCATTTGATATTGGCGCGTAAGGATTTGAACGGGAATCATCCAAAGGGATCCCAAAAATGACAAATGACTTTATGGGCGGTTTATCTGATACATACATTGCATTACATACATAACCTTTCTAACGTTACTTGTATAGGATCTTAAAAGGGATGACCAATTTGGTGACACATTCTGTGTGTAGCGAAGCATTTTCCCGTTTCATATTTGTCTTTCATTTTCTCAAAACGTCTCATTGTGTGTGGTGTTATGCAAACAAACGTGATCTACTTTTAGGGGGGACTTATACTTCTTATAAACCTGCAATAGCACTCAAAATGTGATAGGTACTGAAATTGCACTTACATACACACTCTTAAAATAATCTAATCAAAAATTATTATAATACGTTGACATCAGCATGTATTGACCAATGAACTGATTTATTGCAGGTGGCGTATTTTGATGAAGTGCCCTGTCAACTGTTTGCTGAGGCGCCTTATTTAAAAATGTTGATATGAATCTTGTAAAATCATCAGGGTTTGTATTCATGTAACCCTGATAAAATGCTGTCCTCTATTGACAACACCAACACCAAGACCCTATGCTAATGAGATGAACTTGAACTTGTATTTGGGATAACCCAGTGTCATGCAGCCCACTCCACCATCACCTGCCTTCCACCATATCGTTTACACCATATCGCCATAAGAAAATAATATACAAAAGCTGTCTCATCAACGATCGCTTACACCATATGACCATAAGAAAATAATATACAAAAGCTGTCTCATCAACGATCGCTTACACCATTATGACCATAAGAAAATAATATACAAAAGCTGTCTCATCAACGATCGCTTTTACACCATATCACCATAAGAAAATAATATACAAAAGCTGTCTCATCAACGATCGCTTACACCATATCACCATAAGAAAATAATATACAAAAGCTGTCTCATCAACGATTCATACCTGTGACCAGGATTCTCTAACTTTCCTGCTGCGACTTTATTCTACACACAAGTTGATCTTCAATTTTGTATTGGATAGTTACATAGTACTTGTTACATCTGTACATTGTACTTTACCTGGATCTGGATGCTCTTACATTTGGAAACATTCTAAACACTGGCTCTTAGGAACGGCTCTTATTAGGACGAATCAAACCGATACCGATGACGGAGACGATGATGCAGACGATACAACACTCGACGGATTAGTGATCGATGAACTCTGTGTCAAACTCTTAAAAATCCCTATTCCGGATAGGGAAATTCACTGTGTGAATTACAAATATATATAAATGGTACCAGCGCGCGCAAATACTAATCTTTTGTAGTTTTATAGAAATAAATATTGATATATTGCTAATCTGAAACAAACATGATATTGTTGATACTTTTTGTTGATTCATTGTTCTTGATATTAAGAGTTAAAACATAACTCAGGTTACATTCAATTTGATAAGGAATCAAAAATAAGTGATACATGAAGAAAAAATTAGTGAAGTTAGGGTGTTGTTCCTTGTATTTAGCTAAAGTAGTAGAGTTATCAATGGTCGAACCCCGGTCGAACGCCTTATTTTATTTATATATTATAACCATGGTAACCCTTAAGTGTCCATTCATTGGAGATTCCACTTAAACCCTTAGGTCAACTCTTACCAGTGTCAGATCATTTGGGAATATATCAAGGTTGTGATTTCTCCCACTAACTCTATTTTTATCTGTCACCAAATGAACAGGTTTAAGCTAGTATAACTCTGGGGGAACTAGTCGAAGTACACCTATGCCTTTAAAACTTTAAAACAGATTGTTTAGAAACTTTTCCCAACTTTCAAAGTCTATCGCAAGGATTACTGAACAAATATTAGGCATGTTTGTACTTATTTCAATGCATTGCTCATGGTGATTCCAAATATGGTAAATTCAATAATGTTGACATTTTTTAAACATTTTGTGAAAGTTTGGAATGTCGTCTGCAGACGCCAGCCACGGTGGAAAGTGTTAAGCATGAGTAGGGGTACCAGGCGCGTACGCAGGGGGGGGGGTGTTTTGGGTGTGAAACACCCCCCTTGGTTCTGTCCTAAAAAAAATTAAAAAAGGGGAAAGAAAAGGGAAGGGAAAGGGGAGGAAAAAGAGAAGGGAAAGGAGAGAAAAAGAGAAGGGAAAGGAGAAGGAAAAATAGAAAGGAAGAGCGGGGCCCGGACAACGGAGAGGGGGAAAGGCAGTGGCGTAACCAGAAAGGGGTCACGGGGGGATTGCCCCTCCAATATTGACTGTATGTCGGTTGAGATTAGTGACATTGTCCGTTCATTTGACAAGAGGAATCTTGGAATTATGATGGTTTAAAGTACACAAACGAAAAAAATCGCGCGCTACGCGCGGATATGTCTCAAAAATGGAATAGTTTGGGAGTAGGAGCTTGTTTAAAAGCAGAAATGTACCTCAATCATAGCACAAATAAATGTAAAGTCGAAAATGTTCTGTTCCCTTTTCTTGAGGGTTACAAACAGGCGGGAACAGCTAGGGTTCAATGGGTAAATCACGTATATTAAACACCCCCTCCAAGCCGGGTGAAAAGAAAAATAAGAGAATATGAAAGGGAAAGGACAGGATAAAAATGAAAAGAGACCGCCCCCACCAATATTGACGTCGTGTCAGTTGAGATTGGCACTGTCGGGTCATTTGACCAAAGGAATCAAAGTACACAGATGAAATTTGTTCGCGCGCTACGCGCGCATATGTCTTCCCAAAATGCAATATTCTTTGGTACAAGCTTGTTTAGAATCAAAATGTAGCTAAATCGGGCAAAAAATAGGTGTAAACTCGAAAAAATAACCAAGCTTCGCCACTGCCGTGTCATGTAACACACATTGAACCAGATGAGATCGCCGGTAAAACCAATGCCTGCAGATTAAGTTACTGTAGGCCTATATATAATGATGTTTTTTGGGTTGAACTCAGTCTAAAGTATATTTTATTTTAATTTTAGTATTCTTAAAAGATTTGGTGTTAACACATGAGTTATACTGGTGAGAAATTGCAACGTTGAACTAAGAAAAAACCTGCAATAAGTGTTCAAAAATATGCAAGGAAATGCGTTCTTTTCAACCGTGAATTTCAAAAAACGTCTGGCGTCGAGGGGCATACCCCCCTCGAACTCCCCCCGGGACAGGCAAGCGTGTCCCGGCCAGCGCTTCGCGCAGGCATGGATAATGAAATAATTATATCAATATTTCTAAAACACCCCCCTTTACAAAATCCTGCGTACGCGCCTGAGGGGTACCACAGGGGTATAAGGCTTACCCGCTGCTAAATATCAGCTATTCTTTCTAACTGCCTGTGTGATTTTCTAACTGTTTGAACAGACGTTTATGAATATTGTGTATGCCTTTATCAAAGTCCAGATCACAGGGAGGTTTAATTGGTGTTTGAAAGTTTTATTCATGAACATATGTCAAGTTTTATATCTAGTCTACATCAACTCGTTGACATGTACATTGTAAACTTATCCTATATAATGACTACCATACCGTTCAACCTAAATGTCAAATCTGCGGTCAATTCCTCCGGGACTCTGCGGGTGTGCTATGGGTATTTGAGAGTTGAGGCATGGCTAACAGACTGACTGGCACTGAGATAGAAATTTGTAGTATAAACATTGAGGGAATTAAAACAGATATAATGACAATATGATGTTGTGTTGAATATCAAAGCATGGGATTATTAAATATTTATATTTCAATTTGTTTGAACGAGCCATGATAACTCGGTGTATGAGCCAGGTCGATTTAATGTGCCTTTACATCTACTCCTCTGTTGATTTGTGTTGATTTTTTTTTTAATATACTCGGTGTATACATTACGTCAGCAGTGTACGGTTGGGTCGCGCATCTATCCCGTGGCGTAGCTAGGATTTTTTTCAGGGGGGGGGGAAAGATTTCTGAAATTTTCGTAAAAGGTTGTTCCAATTTCACAGTACATACTACATGTATTATATGTACAATTTTGCCTTCTATTTGACTATTTGGGTTGAATACGAGTATACCCCCCAACATAACCAGTTCCCCGCACGCCACCTCGGTCTTTAAACAAAAAAATTTCCTATTTCCTTTTTTCACCCCTTTTTATTTTTTTAGAGGGGGGCGGGGCACAAATGGGATTTTTTCTTCAGGAGGGGCATTCCCCCCCTGAGCTACGCCACTGTGTATCCCCTGCTGTAAACTCCTTATGGTTACTGATGATCTTCGCAATATTGCCTGTTGATTAGTCATTAATCATGATGAGGTTGTATAGCCCCTCGACTCGGTTCATCATACAGGTACTCTCCAAAGAAGACTTCTTGACCTACCCCAGCATGCTTAGCGCCACTACAATACAAACAGGGCTTTTCACCAAAACAAACAGTGCTAAACATGTGCTGTAGTAATTAGCAGCTGGGGTCGTTTGGACTACCACCTTCTAATACATGGTAGATATAGGCATAACTTGGCTAATATATGAAAAAGAAGTTGAATCCCAACTACAGCTCGAAATAGAATGGACACTGTCATTGCAATGACATTGCACTGACATTGCAATGATATTGCACTGACATTGCAATGACATTGCAATGATGCCTTGAGATGTAACCCGATTAGTGCAGTCATTGCAATGTCATTGCACTGACATTGCAATGACATTGCGTTGACATTGCAATGACATTGCAATGAAGTGCGTTGACATTGTCCATTCTATTTCGAGCTGTACTGTAAAACATAAATACGTGTTATTCCAAAAATAAAGGGTCTTAAGAAAAACAAGAGAGTACTGAATTCAAGTCACATCAATTGTATTACTTGCAGAAGGATTTTCTTAAAAACCCTCGTTTGACCACATTAAAAGCCTTTCATTGTACTGTAATGTCAATGGGAACCAGTAGACACTAGTGGCAGAAATCAGTGGTCATGTGATGAAAGTGATGCATGCTGGTGTTGCTCAAGAAATCTTCTTTGGGTCCCCTCATTTTTACTACTTTGATCGCGTGTCCATTTATTTCTGGACTATATACACTCTCAGAACAAAGGTTAAAATCTTTAACCATGTTGGTTAAAATTTTAACCAACGGGAGGTTACCAGGTGAACCACACAATTAGTTGGTTAAAACCGTAACCAACAGCTGTTGGTTAAACTTTAACCTGTGGTTGGTTACAAATTTTAATCATTTGTTGGTTAATATGTTTTAACCAACAGTGGTTGGTTAAACTTTAACCTGGGATTGGTTACAATGTTTAATCATTTGTTGGTTAATAATGTTTTAACCAACAGCAGTTGGTTAAAAAATGTTGGTTAAACATTTATTTTTTTCGCTAAACTTTGACCCAGACAACATCACAATATTGATGTTTTCATCGGCCCATTATTGGCTTTCATTATTGGCGGCAACCCCAGAACCAGGACCAACTTTGGCAAAGGGCAAGGGACAGGACAAGGCGAAGGACAAGGCACACGATCCTAGCCATAAGGCCGGTAAGCGATAACTTGTGAAAACGGCCGCAATTTTAAGACCACGTCAGAATTCGTATATGAAATCAATCGTGTTATTTTTCCGCCCCTGGTCCGCGGCTGTCTGTGTGTAGAGTAGAGCTATCAGTGGTTGCCTGTGTGTAGAGCTATATCAGTCGCCGGACCGTGAAAATTGCCCACCGGTCGCGGTGGTTGTTGTTGGTAAGGTGAGGTGGAATGGGGTGTGGTTGGATGGGGGAGGGGTGGGGTGGGGCGGTGTGGTGGGATAGGGCAGGGGAGGGGTGGGGTAGGGAGGGTGGTAGGATAGAGGTTGGGGGAGGATAGAGTCGCTTTGAACCAAGGCTAACATCGGGCATAATGTATAAGGGGCGGCCTAACACGATTGATTGCATATACAAATTCTTACGTGGTCTAAATAATGTGCGCAAAATATTTTCACGCCATTAAAATTCTTTGGCGGGAATCTTGTTATGACCTATTGTTGGTTAAAATTATGATACCTTAACCAACGTTGAATAAACTAAAAATGAATTATAATTTTACTCTTTAACCAACGCAGTATTAAAAGTAATTTTTAACCAACGCTTCATTTTTAACCAATGTAGTATACTTTTTAACCAACATTCTTTTAACCCATGTTTTTTTAATACCTGTTCTGAGAGTGTAGCATCAGGAAAGAGGTAATTTATCATTTCATATAATACTGACCCCTAAGCGCACCCCATGACATGACTTATGTTACAAATAAGCCAATATAGCCGGCATGTTCATTATCTCACCGTGGCGACAAATTGTGATTCAAAGAGGCTAGTCTACTCTAACAGCGAATACACATGTAAGGCCAAACAAAAAGAACCAAGTTTGTTTCCAGTAGGCATTTCATTGAGACGCTTGATTCTTCCGCATTAAAAAAAATTAGAAAAAACTGGAACCATTATTGTTAGGGCGCCATCTTTTGTCGAAATTGTGTCCAACATGTTTCAAGATGGCGATTTGCGACACACGGCAAACACGAAAAAGTGACAAATCCGCGGCGAAAAACACATTTTAGCGAGCATAACAGTAACACAAATGCACAGATTAGAAGATGAAGACGAATGAAAAAATTAAAATATTAAACCGCATTTCACATTTGATTTTTCAGGCTTGCTACTGGAAACCTTCTTTTTTTTGGCCTATTGCAAACTTTCGTATTCACTGATTGTCCATTTTGCTAGTGCAGGGGTGTTCTGATTTGTGTTATGATTTGTAATCAAATCTGTTAATAGAAGCAGCTATCAGGGAGTAATTGAGACGCACATCAAGCTGCGCGTTATAAAGTTTGTGTCTAGTGTGAGTTTGTATCTGTCGCCTCTAGATCGAGGTGAAAATACACTCCGGGCGTTATAATTTGTCGTTTCGTGACGTCTTTCGGTGCATTGTTAAATACGTTCAACAATATACACCGACCTAGTTTATTATTATGAATAATAGAATAAAATAAACGAAAATACAAATAGTCTAAAAATACCGAGATTACTTTTAAATAGTCGCTCGTCCCTTAAATTCATATATGATATTGACTTTGAGGTTCCATCTAGCCTAAAACCTCTGATTTGACTATTGCACACATTTTATTTTAAATTTCAATAATCTATAATTTTCATAAATCAATGAAATACAATATAGTATCTCTAAAAGAAAGAATATTTTATTGTAAATAAAATAAAATCAATTATTTATTAGTGAAATTTTGACAATACTTCATGCAACCAACAATGAATCGCCATGGAAACAGCAAAAGGTCAATGATAACCAGAGAATGCCGTGCCGTTGCCTTTGTTTTATATTTAAGTAATCATGATTCTACAAACTTCAAAAATCAACCGAAAGAGTATATTAACAAACAAAAAATAAAATAAAATAAATGCTCCATCACGGATTGATACACAATTGCATTAAAGTTTGATATAAATTTGTTAAAATAGAATAGGCCTATTGCGTTAAAAATGTTCCTATCATGGTTAGCAAACATATTTGATATTTTATAATCTAAAATTTAAGCTTGAATCGGAGGAGCGATTAAATAGATATGACAATTTTATTGTTTAAAATGAAGCAAAATTGAAGCGTTCATTTCTTTTGTTTTCTATTGTTTTTTGACCCCCTAGCAAAATAAATATTATTTATTTTGCTAGGGGGTCAAAAAACAATAGAAAACAAAAGAAATGAACGCTTCAATTTTGCTTCATTTTAAACAATAAAATTGAATGTATGCAAACATATTTAATTATTTTTTACAATAAAAGTGTAAATGCTAAAAACAATATCCTGTGCTGCGGGGAGCTGTAACACATCTGTATAGTTAATTATACTTTTAAGGGGCATGAAGAGATATGTTGGAGGATATGCGCCATTAATTATGATAAAAACTGGGATTTGTTTATTTTTACAATTGCATTACATGTATGAACTTACACCTGTAAGGATTAATAAAAATCAGCCCTCTTTCGTCGGTTTAAAATGCTGATCGAGCCGCGATCAGCATTTTACGTCACGTGGTAAATAACGTGAACCATATTTACAAAGAGGGCGTTTTTAGGAAAGGTTCAATAAATAGCGATGGTATTGTTTTAATCCAGTTTTGCTGTGTTTTGTGAGTAGAAACAAAAATAATAGTATTTTTAACATTACTTCATGTCCCTTTAATTACCTAAGGAACCTTTAGGGTTATTAAAAAATTTGCATTTAATTGTTTGGTTCAAGTTCATGCACTTTACTTAATGTATTGCATATTACTAGGTATATATGTTGGCTATTCAACTCTCCGTATTTCCTGTGCTGCGAGAATCAAATGGGGTTTTCAATTAAAAAAAAATAATGCAAAAACAACAAAAAAACCTATTTTTTTATAGAACATTTTACCTATAGGGAATCCACGCATATAACGTACGCTTTGCAAAGACGTTTATATGATGTTACAACAAAAGTGTGCTGTTGTCGGACTCTTGCAACACATGCCGTTTTGTGAGTTTTGTGTCAAAGTAAGTGTGCAAAGTGTTTTTTGTCTAAAAATTTATATCAACATCAAGATATCAAGAAGCCAACAAAATCAATGCACGATGCTTATAAAGACAAAAATAAATGCGGTTCTATTGTAACGTTGCGTAAAACTACTTGACCTTTTCCGATTGACTAAAAACGGAAACAAATATCGTTGAATCTACTGAATCAATAATGGGTTTTATTTTTGGAAATAAAATTGTGGCGATAACAATAGAATTCACAACGTTTAAAAAAATAACAAATCTGATTCCTTTCGGTGATTAACTCAAATACTCTTATAAATTTGCAGTTTCCATACGATTCGATCGTTTAAAGGAGGTGTCCAGCAAGCACATCATTGTGCATTATATGTTAGAAAAATAATTATCGTGCCCAGATCGCGTAATTATATATCATACTTAGATTAAAGGTGGATGTTCCGATCACTTTAAGTATTTTTGCTCATCAAGCTGATACATAATTTGTATTTCAAATTGACAGGGAAAATCAATCAATTTGAATGGGTGGTTATTCATGTGGAATATGGCTTGTATTGTTGCTGCTTCAATTGGCGTGTATGGATACACTAATCCAGATCAAATAGAAACGATTTAATACAGCCCTACAATAACAGATAGCAGAGTAAGCAGATAATATGGATAGTGTTATAATTGAATACTCAGCAATATGGCAGCTATTAAACATACAACTTGTTCTCTGGATTAGGTCTAACTTTTTTGTAATCAAGTAGCCTTATGGATATTACTCTCCCTAAACATGTTATTTTTATGAGTATTAGAACATTTAAAGATTGTTTCATGAACTCTGAATGCCACTGAATACAAATACAGTTATATACCAATCTTTATTGGGTTCTGTTTTCGAAATTTGAGCTTTTGATTTGACAATATCACTAGTTTTTATAACAAATTGAAGTTCAAAGTTTGAATTTTCAACCCGGGATATTATTATACAAAGGAACCATACCAAGCCTAGAGCCTTGGGTCATGCTTTAGAGAGCGATAGCAGGTGGTGTGAAATAAATCTGAGAAATGGTGTAGGAGGGGGAAGATTTATTACCCTCGATAACCTTGCAAATCGGGGGTTAGGAAAGTCTCAAAATGATAAGGGGATGGAATCGTAATGATGTTATTCATTCACCCGTGACAATACTTTCAACGGTCAGGATGTCATTGGAAAGGGAACATCCAGTTCCTACATACATTATCTTAAACTCTGCTGCTTAACTTAAATTAATAATTCATTTTGGGTTTCCTATTTTTGATACACACTACTGTACACTCTCAGAACAGGTATTAAAAAGCCATGGATTAAAAAAATGTTGATTAAAAAGTATACTACATTGGTTAAAAATGAAGCGTTGGTTAAAAATTACTTTTAATACTGCGTTGGTTAAAGAGTAAAAATATAAATCATTTTTGGTTTATTCAACGTTGGTTAAGTCCTCATAATTTTAACCAACAATCGGTCAAAACAAGATTCCCACCAAAGAATGTCAATGGTCATGATGGTGGGAAAAGAGTTTATGCATAGTATCAAATTGTTGGTTACATTTTAATCAACATGTGTTGGTGAAAAATCTCTATTGCACAACATTGGTTAAAAATGTGGTGTTGCTGCGACATCAAAACGAGGCTGGCCCGTTCTTTCTCTTTTTGACAAAATGGCAGACGACCAAGTGATTGCAATGCTCCGGTTGTGGGGTCTGGAGACGCATATAGAAGGGTTTCAAGGTACAAGATTGGTTTCTTAATACTGCAATTTAATAAATATGTAACTGTCTGAGCTAAACTGTACACTATTATGGTATTTGTCTATCGAGAAAGGCAGATCAAGGACACTATTTTACCTTCACTTTCTACAACATGCATGATTGTATGTAAGCTTAATAGCTACGAAGCCTACCATAGACTTCCTACATCGTATTTTCACTGTAGGGCAAACAAATTTCAAATCATGTTTTCTAATTGCTAGCATTTTCTGTTGGTTAAACTGTGGTTGGTTACAATTTTTAATAATTTGTTGGTTAATATGTTTTAACCAACAGTGGTTGGTTAAAAAATGTTGGTTAAACTTCTTTCTTTTTTTTGCTATACTTTAACATGTGGGTTGGTTAAAACTTTTAATCATTTGTTGGTTAATTCTGCTAAACTTAACCATTTGTTGGTTAATCCTGTTTGATATATAACATGGATATATAGAAGGTGCCTCAGCCATTTCATCAACTGCTACATGTTAATTGATTGTTATAGATAGGCTATGTGAACCAAAATATAATGAATTTTGAAAATGTTGAAAAATAGTGATGAACCTATGATGCCTCTGGTCAATACAATAATAGTAGCCTTAATCATCAAAAGCTCAGACAGTTACATAATTATTAAATTACAGTATTAAGAAATCAATTCTGTACCTTGAAACACTCCGTCGTCTGCCATGATGTCGCAGCAATACTTCTTAGCCATATAATAACAGAGCTACTGCCCAGTGCATCAAAAGAATTTAACCAAACAAATGGTTAAGTTTTAACCAACCCCATGTTAAATATGAAGCAGATTTAACCAACAATGGCTAGGTTTTAACCAACCCCATGTTAAATATGAAGCAGATTTAACCAACAATGGTTAGGTTTTAACCAACCCCATGTTAAATATGAAGCAGATTTAACCAACAATGGTTAGGTTTTAACCAACCCCATGTTAACTATGAAGCAGGTTTAACCAACAAATGGTTAAGTTTAGCAGAATTAACCAACAAATGATTAAAAGTTTTAACCAACCACATGTTAAAGTTTAGCAAAATAAATAAAAGTTTAACCAACATTTTTTAATCAACCACTGTTGGTTAAAACATATTAACCAACAATGATTAAAAATTGTAACCAACCACAGGTTAAAGTTTAACCAACAGCTGTTGGTTACTTACGGTTTTAACCAACCAATTGTGTGGTTCACCTGGTAACCTCCCGTTGGTTACAATTTTAACCAACATGGTTAAAGATTTTAACCTTTGTTCTGAGAGTGTAATATAGTTACGATAAAACACATACCTAACCAACACATGTGTTTTACTGCATTTTTCAAACATAATTATATAGTGAAGTAATAAAACCGTTATCACAAAAGTAACATATGCATTTCAATGAACAATGTCAAATGAAATAAAGCATTTAACGCTTGGCAAAATATACATTGCAGCAAGAAATTTGTGTAACAAGTAGGCCTAATTTAATTTAGTTTATTCCAGTTTCCAGTATAAAGTCGACTTAAACAGATCATATGATGAATATTGAGAGTCGCATGATATGAAAACGAGTATAACACTAACAGTTTCCCAAAGTAATCCCCGTGGGTTAGTACACACTTACGCGGTCGACATGACGGTTCTTAAGTACTTATAATATCATCACACATGATTATATTAGTTTGAAGTTGTTGTTAAAGGTCAACCAAAATGGTGATTCAAGTTTTTTGTTCTCGATGGAGGATATTGTAAAAAACAAAATGCAAAAAGAATTACCCTTTAATATTGCACCGAAAACAAAATATAGAGTTTCTAAGCATAAATAATTTGTATCATAAAAATATTGACGATGGCAGGTTACTACCCTGTATACGTCATGAGTTTTACCCAGGCTCGCACACAGAACCTCAATAGGTCGATAGCGTAAGCATCCACTCATGACTTTTGTTTGTGCAGACTTATCGATCGAGACCTGGACCGATACCGAGTTGGGAGTAACACCTATTACGTAGTAACGCGTCATCCGTATACAGTTCATCCCACACTAAAAAAGAAACACTGGACATTATGATTGATTTCTTGTATATATTTTCCCCTGGACAATATTTTAAAGAAATTCTTTTTGCATAATACTCTTCTAAACATACCCCATTGAATAAAATATACTTGAATCACCATTTTGGGTGACCTTTAAACACACAAAAGTAGAGTTCCGCATACATTTTGAATTTGGTAACTATTTTACTATTGGCAAATTGTGCATAAGCAAATTTAGATACGAAGACATTCGGATCTTTTGATCCTATCCGAGCTGAAACTTTCCTATACGAGCGGAAACTTCGCCTTATAATGGGTGAGGGTACATTTTATTTTTGAATTATGTTGTTTATATTATGTCTATGTAATTTTACTTCTATTTTATTAAATACACCCCTTAATTTACGATGTCAAAATACATCGGTTTTAAAAAAAAAACATGGCTTACCATTGGGCTATGAACATGATGAAGCTGGAGTAAGCGTGACACTGCTACGTCATACATATGTATCGTATTCATCCGCATATGCATACAATACAGTCTGCCGCTTTACTTGGATCGATCAGCTAATGCCATAACCCTAACCCTATTACGTTTCACAGAAACAACACGGCCAGCACCACTTGGCTTGCGCGCGCACAAGTTCTATCTCATGTAGCACTCAAATACGGGTATATTAGTCTCTGATTTTTTAGCATGTGAAGCCCTCCCCCCCCCCCCCCCCCCCCCCCCCCCCCCCCCCCCCCCCTCGTGGCTGAGTGGTTGTATGTCACGCGGCCGCCCCAGGTTCAATTCCCGGGGTCGGCGGACATAATTGTTAACATTTTTTATTCAACCCCATCCCCCTGTTCTTCGTTCCATCCCCACTGCCACGTTCTAGCCTGGTTAGGGTTTATACGACACCACACAGTGCATTTCTATAACCCTAACCCTACTGCGTATCACAGAAACAACACGGCCAGCACCACTTGGCTTGCGCGCGCACAAGTTCTATCTCATCATGTAGCCCTAAAATACTGGTATATAGGCCTATGGTCTTCGATTTTTTAGCCTGTGAAGCCCTCCCCCGTGGCTGAGTGGTTGTATATCTCGCGTCACCGGCCGACCCTGATCAATTCCCGGGGTCGGCGGACATAATATTTCCCATTTTTTATTCAACCCCCTTCCCCTGTTCTTCGTTCCATCTCCACTGCCACGTTCTAGGATTAGCGTTAATTTAGATGAAAACTGACCAGATGACTTACAGGTCACTTGCAAGGAAATATTTCTCACGCAGCCTCGTATCCAAACCCTTTGTGATGGGATTTACTTTACAGAGGGTGATTTTTGGAACTGAATACCAAGGTTGTTTTAAAGTGTCATTCGCACCCGCCATGTTTCACATTTATTTGAGTTGGTGTGTGACCTCTATGTATACATATGCCTACTACGAATTGTGATATCAAATACATATCAATACGATACAGATGTGCATCGTGAGCGGCTGACTAAATAAAATCTATTCTGTCTTTCCCCATAATATTTGCATGAAGTAAGTATACATGACTATTTCTTTGTTCATTATTCATTAATTTCTTACTTTTGATTTTCATTATTTATGTACGATGCGACATAAATAATTGGTTTTGTAGACAACCACGGCAACTTCATGAATCATTTATGTGCCGACTTGTATTTTCAACTCTATTACTTTCCACGCGGCAAATTCAACATAATTAAATGTCATTACCATATTTAGAATCGCCATGAGAAATGTATTAAAATAAGTACAACCATACCTAGTATTGATTCAGTGATCCTTTAGACAGACCTTGACAGTTGGGAAAGGTTTCTGAAAAAATTGTTTTGCATAATGTTAAAACTATTAGCCGTAGGGAAAGTGTTTATACGTTGCACTCTAACAATTCATAGAAATTAAAAAGTATGAACTATGATAGTAAATCGGCAATTATGTCATTTACATCTTTATGACACAAATCAGTTGAAACAGGCGCCGTATTTCCCGGGCGTATTTCCGCCTGAAAATACATAAAAAGATATCTCTTTGCTATTTGACTCGATGGTATACACTGTGTGTTGGAAAATGATACACAAACAACATATTATTATTTAATTAGATGTATATCAAATTGTTGAAATTTTGTTTTTGAACTACAGGAATATAAAACACTTATCATGCTTTATTATTTTATGGATCTTCATGCATTGCAAATCAATACTGTAAGCTGGGTTATCAAACTGTCAACATGTCTGCTGCGTCATAATCCAGTGGCGGCACTAGCATAATAATTAGGGGGGAAAGGTTTTTTTTAGGGGGCATGCAGAAAAGAAGATGTGCGATTTTTTGGCAAATTTACGCTAAATTGTCAAATTTTGTCTAATTCTAATTCATTTGGTATGACAATGCGCGCTTGCGCGCAAAATGTAGCTGTTTTATGTTAAAATTGTTAAATCTGGTCTAGGTTAACCTAATTTGATAAGAAAATGCGTCAAATGTTGTCTAAATGTAACTAAATTGATTTTTTTTTTGAGGGGAGAGGAAAACAATTTGGGGTATGGGGAATGCTTATGCTCCATTACGAATTCTAAACACGCGATTAAATTCACTCTAAGATTGCACCAAGTTACTATAGTCAAATCAGCTCTAAGTCAAATATCAGTTAATGATCCCTCCTTTTTGTAACACCCTGTGCACAAGTATCAAGTTCATTTGACACGTGATACTTTTTTATTATCAATGGAGAACTGAATATCAAGAGTTTAAAGTGGCTGTTGAGACTGAGAGCATATAGTTGTTTATCATGTTTATGGTAATACAGCAGTGTTCATTTTAAAGATGCATTGAGAGATTGCCGAGAAAAATGAAATTGGGAGCCTTTTTTTGGTTTCAACCGATACGGCACGTAAGAACCCTGACATGTAATAATTTACGGGAAAACTGTTGAATGATGGCGCTAGATATAAATTCGGTTGAAGCAAATTATGTTGTGAGTAAAGCTGATAATTTCGATGTGATCTACATCAAAGTTACCAAATCGTGACATTTTACAATAATAGAGGGCGAATTTTAAGGTATAGTTAGTGTTATGTAGCTGCCAAAAATCGGATTTCCAAGAAAATTGAGGGCGCACTCCAATACGTATCTCTCAATGCCCCTTTAAACATACAGCAGAGGCGGCGATGAAAAAGAATGAACATTTATTGCTTGTTTCATGATTCTTTTTTATGAGTCTCTAATGATGACCTTGACTGTTTGACCTCTTTCAACATTGCCAGAACGCATGGCTAGACGTACAAAACATTTACATGAGTCGATTAATTGTAACTGATGTATAATATATGAGTCAATAATTAGGTTTTCCCGTTGTTAGCAATGTTTTCAATACAATACAAAGATGAGCGCGTGGAACTGAGCGAAATACATATTTATTTTGATTTATTTCGACTTGATTTGACGTTGAATGAACGTGAATCTCTCAAAATAATTTGCTACCGTAAGTAGAATGCCGCGCAAACAGCCGGGTATTTTTCTGGATAAATTGAGGCAATATAAAACTCGATTTTGAGACCCGTATAGATACATCTCTTGGAACAGCCGTAATAGTTTATATATATATATACTAATGTAGTATGCTGACTAGAATGTTTTACAGTGCTTCTAATTCTGAAATTAAAAGCAGTTGTGTCCTGTTTATATGAAATTTATGATTACCAAAAATCATTTTATCTTAACACTTTCAACGCGGAAGGCGTCTGCAGACGACATGTCACAATATGTTCAAAAAATGTTAAATTTATTGAATTTCATTACCATATTTGGAATCACCGTGAGAAATGCATTATAAGTAGTAGTACAAACATGCCTAGCATTGATTCCGTATTCTTTTGCTTAGACCTTGAAAGTTGGGAAATGTTTATGAATAATCTGATTTGTATAATATGGTATTAAACACCAATAGCCACGTGGAAAGTGTTACTGTTATTAGTGTTTTCAATACAAAAATGAGCGCGTGGAACTGAGCGAAATGCATACTTATTTTGATTTTTTTTCGACTCGATATGATTTTGAATGTACCTGAATCTCTCGAAATAATTGTTACCGAACCGCTGTCTATTTTTAAAGTAGAATACGCTAACAGTCGGATATTTTTCTGAATAAATTGAGTCAATAACCAACCACAGATATTTATATACCTGTATAGCTATATAGACACATCTATTGGAACAGCCCTATGCTGACTAGAATGTTTTACACCGCCTCTAGTTAGTTGTGTCCTGTTTATAGGCCCATGCCATTGTATGATACCAACAATCATTTTATGTTAAATCATTGCAAAGCGCAGGCAAAAATCCCCATCCGCATCTTTTTCAGCGGAATGAATTTTCTCCGACTTTTTTCACGATAGAATTATCTTCCAACATTCCCAGGTCAACATACTCTCATTTTACCATTACGAACACTCCCTCGGTTATACAAGGATACAAGACATAATTATAATTAGCTGATGATTTTTATTAATCTAGGCTTGTTAAGTATAAGGTGTTAACCGACGTGAGATACGGTGAGATTTATTACTCCATTATCATCAGTGTCATAGCGCGAGAGCGCGACCTAATGTTTCACACGTAGAAAAGGTTTATTTTAAAATCAGATGCCGCTTGAAGCTGAACGTTGAAACAAAACCTGCACGAACTGGTGTAATGTGATTTTACCATATTTTGCTGGTTTATTGATATACCTCTCTACACCAAGGTAAGTCAAATGATGTTTTTAGTGTGACTTGGGTTTTCCTTTTCGCTCTCCTAACATATCTATATAAAATGCTTTAAAATTTTACAACATGGGAGCTTTTTTTGCTAGAAATTGACATGTAATTTGTCATAACATTGTGATTTCCGACATAATGATATACCAACTTTTAAGATGAGTGATTGGAAATGAATCAAAAAATCAGAAACCATTACTTTCTTTCATTGCGCGATGAAATTAATACGATGTTTAATAATGACTCTGAAAATGATAATCGAATAAAAACTGGAGTCAAATATTGATTTTGCGGAGTAATTGGTCAACTATATCTTTTTCCAAAATGTTTTTTTCCGGCGGTCTGTCGACGTAAAATACACTCTTAAAAACCGGGGTCAAATGTTGATGAATTTTTTGTCAAATTGTTGACCTTTAGGTTGGGTCACGCATATAATTTGACCCCGTTGGTGTGTGCACTTGGTAAACATAACATTTCTGTTTTGATGCATATCAGTCGCTTATAAATCAGTGGAGGGGTGTTAGATCATTTCATAAACAAAATTATAGCAAAGTGGAGTTTGGTTGGTTTTGTGAGGTGATCTCTATACAGCAATTTGAGAGATACGTATATGAGGGCGCCCTCAATTTTCTGGAAATCAGTTTTTTTGCACCTACGTAATACTTCCGTGATTCCAAATATGGTGATGAAATTCAATAATTTGAACATTTTGGAACTGCGGCTTGGAAAGGTGTTAATGCGTGTCCTCAGTGGTGGTGTTCCTTCAAGTTTGAGTTTTGTGGGATGAGGTGATCTTTACGGACATTTACCTAAACGTTATTTCAAAGAAAAGGAAATTAGAGCCGCAAAGGGACATTAATAATTAATTGAATAATGGATTAGTCATGTTCCTAGTTATTATTCTACGTATCAATCACAGCCGCTGGGAGGTGTCATGATGACATTTATCAAGCACTGTAACTTTCGAACTAATAACGTGATGTATATAAAAGTATATCTATTGTAAAAGAAATGAGTCAGAGAATCCATTTGTGGTATCAAATTTCACTAACAAATCTTGATATTTATGCAAAAAATGTGATTATTTTTAACTCAAAAATAAAGTTTGTGGCACTTTTCGTTCAATAATTTCAAAACAAAAGGTTTTTATGTAAAACACCAACCCGATCTTTATATTATTTTTGTATCCTAGAGAAGTGTATTTAGATGATTTTTGTGCAGTTTCGGCATTTATTACCAAAAACTGATTTAGTTACGTTGTCCGAAAAATGTTGAGCCAAAAAAGTGATTTTTTTTGGTCCAAAATTTAAAAATCAGCATTTTTAGTACCAAAAATGGATTCTTTGACTCATTTCCAAAAATGTATACTTTCATATATCAGTATCACATTAATAGTTCAAAAGTTACAGCGCTTGATACATTTCATATTAAAAGGATTGACACTACTCTTAAATTAAATGTAGGAAATGGCGTTCGTTGACGTTTTAGTATTGTGGGATGAGGTGATCTTTACAAACATTTACCTAAACGTTATTTTAAAAAATGAAAATTAGAGCCGCATGTGGGCAATATAATAAATTGAATAATGGAATATTAATTTTCCTAGAGATCATTCTACGTATTAATAAATCTGATAACTGCGTGTACTTTTATACTATGGCTAATTTTTTTATTTGATATTTTAATAGAGCTTGCTTAGCTCCACAATAATCTGAAATTTGAGATTGATCGGAGGTACGGTTTTCTAGATATGACAATTTTATTGTCAAAAATGAAGCAAATTTGAAGCGTTCATTTCTTTGTTTCTTATTGTTTTTTTGACCCCCTAGCTTACCTAGCAAAATAATTAATCTATGCAAAAATGTTTAATTAATTTGTACAAGAAAAGTATAAATGCTACAAAGCTGTAATTTTGGGAGCTTGTTAATTATAGTTTTTAGCAAGTTTCCTGTGCTGCGGAAGGCTGTAAGACACCTGCATAATTAATTATACTTAATTATCTAAAACAAAAAAATTAAAGAAAATTAGGCTAATTAATAGGCTACACTTAATTATTTTTTTTCAAGTTCATGCACTTTACTAAATGTAATACCACTTGGTGTATATCTTGGCTATACAACTCTCCTTAATTCCTGTGCTGCGGGAATCTAATGGAGTTTTCAATAAAAAAATTAGAAGAAAAAAAACTATTTTTTTATAGAAATTTTACCTAGGGAGTCAAAAAACCCAATATAAAACAAAAGAAAATAGACTTCCCTCTGTTGGCCGAAAAACAATACGAAACAAAAGAATTCAAAATGATTTAAAATGGGTTTTTTATGACAATAAAATTGTCATATCTAGAAAACCGTACCTCCGAGGCTCCGATCAATCTCAAATTTCAGACTATGGAGCTCAGCAAGCTCTATTAAAATATCAAATAAAAAATTAGCCATAGGAACAACCTTAATGTTAAGTTTTGTGAGATGACCTTTACAGGCATTTTACAAGAAATATGATCAAAATAATTCTAGAAGTGAATTTCCTAAATCATAAATGAGTCCAATCAAAGAACGCTGCCTAATGCATACTCTTATTGATATTTCTCAACGGGAGATATGGCTACTTCATAGCATCCTAAAAATAAAGTCAAACGCTTAAAGGATGTTGTTAACCTTTGTGACTTTTTTAAAGGGCAATACTTTGTACTATAAAATTAAAAGCAAAGTATTTATCTATTAGTATTACGTTGACAGAATTATTTTATTAAAACTTTAAAACAATGACTTTAGGGATTATGGCATTTGTTAAGCCTGAAAGAAAATGTAGATATATAATTATTATTTATATGGGCCTCCCGAAAAGTACAATAAAACTGCGTATTGAATATTGTGCACTAAGTTCCCGGATGCGACACCAAAATATTTAAAAAATATTGTACGGCGCAGATGATGTGCACATGTACATTTTTAAGATCGGCTGAGATTAATGTCAGTTCGGGCTAATTTATTTATTTTTAATCAAAACAGTCCGTTATAAATAATAATAATAATATTATTGAATATTTAATATGTTCGGGTGATACAAGAATTCATTGCACTCGCTATAAAACAAGACGAGTGCAATATTTTTCTATCACTTGCAATATATTCTTGTATCACACTCAAAGCCATTCAATATTATATAAATATATAGACATGGACAGTTCATGTAATATTCAATTCAGTCTATGTAGATTATGCAGATACCATTCTATATGTATTGATATTCAGCCTGTTCCTTTACCATACATAAGTTATATGCGCGATATAGAATTAAGACCCTAAATTGAACCACTCACCACTATTCCAGTACGACACGTGCCTATTATATGATCACCCAATTACCCTTTTGCTTTTAAGCTCCCATTTAAAAGGCCAATTAATGTCCAAAGTGGCGTCATTAACATTCCATTTTAATGGAAACATGTTGTTTACTGTAAACTAGCATATTTGCTGATGCTCCGTTGTCTGATATGATAATGAGATTGGACTTCCACTATAGACCGATATTTTTATGCTAGCCAAACTCTTAGTAACCAGAATCTACACTTCAGCAGACGACATTCCAAAATGTCACAAAATGTTGCAAAAAGTCAACATTATGGAATTGCATTACCATATTTGGAATCACAATCAGAAATGCATTGAAATAAGTACACACATGCCTAGGAATGGGTCATTAATCCTTAAAAGTGAGATCGAATTTGAAAATTGGGAAAGGTTTCTGACAAATATGTTTTCTATATGGTTTAACTAAACTATCCATGTGAAAAGTGTTATGGTTGTGCGCATATAAATAGCACGTCCTAACTCTTTACAGGATACGATTGCCCGGGAAATACGGCAACGAAAAAAGGACTGACACGGGGGATATTTATTTGGACACCAAACTCTAACGGTGATTCTAGAACATAATACAAATTACAAATGAAACACAATAAACAGCGCCATCAATTTTCTAACCTCTCTTTTTCGGCAGTCTTTATTTTGAATGACAAAAAAGAATCATTGTATAAATGAAACATTTCTACGAAATGAACAGAAAATGCAATACACGTATTGTAAAACTTTTAAACAGTTAAATATTAAAATCAATACCACAACCATAATTATCCATATTATAAAGAACAAGCCTTGTTTATTTGAATATTTAAAAATAAAATGTTACTGCTAGCGATCGTAATGTTACTGTATTGCTATAACATATACAAAATATGCCCGCGGTTTTATTGGTACATGCTTTCACGCATAATGAATAGATTATATTGTTTGAAAGCCAATGATGGACAATTTTACATTCATTGATGGTTACGTTAAATAATTATACAACGATTTGATGTATTAACGTCATTACGTTTAATGTCACTTAAAAATCTATTGTAGCGATGTTAGCATATTATTGGCACACTCTGTCTACTCATCGATTCAATTGATATTACAATATCGTCCCTTTTATTCAGTCGTGTCCCTAGACTGGTGCAAGTCTTTCGTCGAGTCAATTGATATACAACAGCGTCCCTTGTATTCAGGCGTTTCCCTAGACTTGTGCAAGGCTTACATCGAGTCAATTAAAGGTAGATGACCCGATCACATGTTCGTAACACAGAATTATTTCAAACATACGGAGATTTTCATATCATATGAAAGCTCGTATTTTTCTCATCATCATACTGAAATTTGACGGCCTCAATCGGTATAATTACGGAGAAATCGATGAAATAACGTCGAATTACCGCGAAAGGTGGTAACCACCAATATCGTTTGTGTACAACTCAATGGGTACATTTCACGGCATCTTTTGCGTCTAAAATAAGAACCATTAGAGTTATGCAACTCAAACTTTGGAATACGACTTTTTTAAGGATGACCTTTCATTTAGAATAGTAAACTTCAAGTTTAAAATCGGAACATCTACCTTTAATATAATTTCGCAGTACAAAAAGCACAACAGTCAACATATACAACAGCGTCCCTTGTATTCAGGTGTATCCCTAGACTTGTGCAAGTTTTCCCTTGAATCAACCGCCCCCCCCCCCCCCCCCCCGTTCTTTCACTTCGTTCCCTTTCTGTAATGCTAATACTAATTGTGTGGGGTTTTCATTCTTTTTTTAAAGCCTAATGTAATTTCAAAATATATTATAGCGACGGACGAGATCCTTATTAACATATTACAACTTTTGAAGAAACCTACGCAGTACGTAGGATTCATTCCCCCTCGTTTCCGTCCAGATGCTCTGAATGCAAACTGTAAATCTTGCATTCAAATTATAAGGAAACTCCAAATAAATCAACTGCACAGATACATCAACTGGGTGGGTTCACCAGCCGCGGTTTTTATATCTTTTAACAGATTCTCTACGTTATAAATATATATAGATGGATTCAATTCAAACATTAACATTGGGTACAATTTGAAAATGTATGACAAGATATAATTGTATATACATGTATCATTATTCTTGTCCAAGGTCCAAACCTCGAAGATTTAGTGCGAGGTTAATGAGGTTATTCGTGTAAGAAGGTTGACACACTCCATTGTGCTACTTATTATAAGACCACTTAAAATTAATTATTAATATCTCGTAGCACTGGCTTTCGAAAATTGGGAGGGCGGTTTTTATTTTTATTTTTTACTAAAATGACACTTAATGGTGGTTTTTATGCCAAATTCATATTGCCAGCGTCTTTCAGCAGCAACAAGAAAACCAGGTAAACGATAAGACACATGGAAGTGACTGTAGTTGATTAATACACAATTAGGCATATTAACCAATAACAATTTAGTATTAAAAACTCAATAACTTTTGGAAATTTCGATAAAATGTAAACTGTTGACCTTACTCCAGAGAGTGAGAAGTGAGGGCTACGAGAAACGAATTAATATTTAAGTGGCCTACTCGTTATTCAGGTGTCACGCGTAATATATATTATTGGGCGATATATTTTTAAATATTCGGAAAATGGCGCCACCGAAACATAACCTCGTCTGCTAAGAACACTTATGGTCACTTATAGGATGCTAAAATTACCAGAATAGCGATATTTGACACTCTAAAATATATAAAACCCCTAATTCTTCAGTTATCGTCAATAATAATACACTTTCAAATAATGGCGGCGTTAACGTCATTAAAACGATAGGTGGGGCATTTTACGTTATTTTAATTTTACAAAGCGAGTAATTTTTAGCGCATTGTTTGAGCCAGAGACAATCGTCCTCTTCTAAATATTCGGGAAACCCCTAGACTATTGAGTTCTATCTCTAGCTCATTAGGGTGATTTTCCTTGTAATCTATGATGACAAGTACTTCACAAAATTTGACAAGAATACTCTTGAGACCTCAATATCCAACGCCATTGTGAAAAGCATAACATCTCTGGCACCTAGCCGTTTTAACTAAAACTAAACTAAAACTAATCTTAACACTCTCCACCCGGCTGTTAGTTTTACCATTTCAAAACAGATTTGTCAGAAACCTTTCCCAACTTTGAAAGCCTATCTCAAGCATGACCGAACCAATACTAGGAATGTTTGTACTTAGTTTAATTCATTTCTCATGGTGATTCCAAATAATTTTGACATTTTTGAAACATTTTGTGAAATGTTGGCATGTCGTCTGCAGACGCCTGCCGCGTGCAAAGTGTTAAAGCTTAGAGGACATAACGGTGTATCATTCACCACTTAGTGCAATGCAAATCCAATGGGATAGTAACTGTAGAGTTTATGCGATCAACCTGATCTCTAAATTCAAAATGGCCGTCCACGACAATTAGAAAAATGACAATGTGACACCTCTCTTGAACAAGGTGAGTTAAAGTGACATCCAAAATGTCACTCTAGATGTATGCAGGCGTGACAGCTCAAATGGAATAGTTGCTATTGAGTGTGATGGTCACTTTGACCCAATCCAAGATTGCCGGAAGCAATCTTTAAAAGTTCCAAAAAGCCGCTGGCATCAAGATCGTTATATAGACGAATAAGGTGTCATTTCCTCCACTTATATTGTTATTGTATATTAAGCTATTGGAATCATAAGCATCTGTAACCACAGCATGGCTACCAATAATATCTTGCAAAAGGGAAAAGTACCAAGATTATGGTATCACATCACCCTTAGGTATAATTTTCAAATAAGGTTAACACGCGGCAGACGACATTCCAAAATTTCACAAATTGTTTCAAAAAATGTCAAAATTATTGAATTTCATCACCATATTTGGAATCACCATGAGAAATGCATTACAAAAAGTACAAACATGCCTAGTACTGGTTCGGTAATTCTTGAGATAACTGTTTTGTATAATATGGTAAGACTAGTACTAGTAGTAGCCGCATGGAAAGTGGAAATACCATCTTCTTTATCCTAAAATTTTGGCAGACTGACTTGCATTCATAACTACTTAAACAAAGCAATCGGGGGAATAATGCGACAATGAAACTCGCACTTGGCCGCGATTGGGATCGAACCCGTGATCAGCGTGACATACATGTAGGACACCACCGTAATTATACACCGAATCTTTTTGTTTTGTATTTCTCTGTATTTTTGTACTTTTCTGTATCTCTAAAATGTCTTAATGTGTTGCAAGTTTAAAAAATAAAAATCAATATAAAAAAGTTTTAAAAAAAAGTAACTACACCAAATCTGCCTGTGAGTCTGACATTGATACCTTTCCATGATGACGCAAAAAGATCCAGGCAGACCGGGATTAAAGAACAGTGATATATGGCTCAGTTTATAGGGCTAAGGTTATGGTTATGTTATGTGGAAAGGGCTAACATGACAAGATTCCACGGAATGGTTAATAAACAGTTCAGGGGCGTCGACCTGACCTTACAATAGAAGATGGTCTCATGCAGATACCATCTTGTATTAAATATTAAACTGTTATAACTTATCTATAGTAACGGTAGAGCCAGATAGAAACGTGTGCTGAATGGATGCATGTCCTTATTGTTTCTTACTACAAAAAATAAGTAATTTTGTTTATCTAACAAACGTTTGTATTACAGACACTATGTACCAAACTCAAACAATCCATCTGACAAATGAGCCTATGAACAGCCTAGTGTTAACCGATCCTCCAACAGCAACATTCCCAGGTTACAGCGATGACACTGTTACAAAATCGGTAAGCTATGCACGGATGGGATGGGTTAACTAATGGGACAATTTTAAACACAATTCAAAAACTCACGAATCCATACTTTTGAGCACCTGTATAATTACCGCAAAATAATGGGTGTTGAGTCCATTTTTAGTCTTTTAATCAGTCTCTGTGCACGATTAAAGGTATTCGAATATCTTATTTGAGTAACAATAGCTGGTAGCTGGTAGTAAAAACTGAAGTTTCGTGTATAATTCAAAATGAGTATTCGAATATTTTTAGTTGTTTACGGGTTTATTACGTTTAGAACAGAGTAAATTGATATTTTATCAAGCGAGACTGTTTTTAATCGAAATTGTCATTTTCGGGGAATATATTTTTATCACCACTATTTGGACACTTTGTCGGTTGTTTTTAAAATCCTTCGTGGAACACTTCAAATTGCACCCAATATAACGTGGGTCCAGATTTCCTTTGATAGGTGGAACTGCAACGTAACGCTGGGGTCAAGCATAACATTGACTATTAACGCTAAAACGTTAACCATGTTAACGGTGACGCTAAAATGATATTTTCCATTTCTCGTCGTACAAATACTCATATATCGGACGTATTGGTTTAGCTGTTAGCTATTACAAATTTTCAGAACTTTATGCAAATTTGCAGAATGTCCGCGAATAACATGTTTGTTTCAGGAAAACTTCATATTTACTTTGCAAAATAAGATTCCGGCATTTGGCTTTTAAAATAAAAAGGATGTTAGCTGGTAAATAGCTAGATTTAACGCTTAGTACGAGTTGTATCATTCTCATGAGGAATAAGGCAATCCGTTTTAGCCTATAATGTTTGTACTGATATTTCATGTTAACTCACACATTTTGTTAGTATATAGTTGACAAGGATTTGTAGAGAAATACGTCAAAAATACATGCCATTTACGGTTAACGTACAAATTCATACGGACCATTTCCATTCCATTAACAGACAGATTTCGTTGAGGGCGGCCCCGTGAGTTTGCCCGACACTACAAAAATTCAGATATTGAAGTATGTCAGCCGAGCTGGATTGGGAATAAGCATATTGTCTCTACTAATTACAGTTGCCACATACCTTGCCTTAAGGTAAGAGCATTATCACATTCCACGCGGCGGGCGTCTGCAGACGACATTCCAAAATGTTATACATATATTTCAAAAATGTCAAAATTATTGAATTTCATTATCATATTTAGAATCACCATGAGAAATGCATTACAATAAGTACAATCTATCCTACCATTGGTTCAGTAATCCTTGAGATAGAGCCTGAAGGTTGGGAAAGGTTTCTGAATTTTTTTGTTATGTATATGATAACTAATAGCCGCGTGGAAATGTTAACCCTTTCCACGCGGTCATTAGTTTTACCAATGATACAAAACAGATTTGTCCGAAACCTTTCCCAACTTTCGAAGTCTATCTCAAGATTTACTGAACCAAAACTAGGAATATGTGTACTTATTTCAATGCATTTCATATGGTGATTCCAAATGTGGTAATGAAATCAACAATTTGAACATTTTTGAAACATTTTGTGACATTTTAGAATGTCGTCTGCAGACGCTTACCGCGCGGAAAGTGTGATATATTTGAATCACGAGTGATTTATTCAATCAAAGTGTGATAAATTCATAAACGTTGTATTCAATGCATTCAAGTGTGTGATATTCCATTAAAGTGTGATATGTTCTAGTAAACAAATTCAGGTTCGGTGCAAGGTATATTCAAGATAAATATATTCACTTGTATACCACGTGTCATGTATTCAAATTAATGGTTAATAATCATTTAATGATTTTTAAACATTAGTTCTAATGCTTTCTGGATAATCATTTACATGATCTGTCCGTATGTTCTTTTGTAAGTTAGTCCCAAATTACTACTGAAGCAAAATGTGCATTGATATTATCTTGCCGCAACTTCTTTTGTTAGCAATTAACAATTACTTTCATACCGTATAGATATAAGGTATATAAATAAGTTCCACGACATGTAGCGATATGCAGCAATGGAAATACCCACATGACTGTCTACCCGGGGATGACAAGGTAGAAACTACACACTTTGTTGACTTAGAATATTTCTAACCCTTACTTTTACGAGAGTAAATAAATCAGTTGAAAAAGTGATCTTAGTGGAAATCGAACCATGGACCTCGGCATTGCAAGGCATCGTTCTTAACCACTAGACTAGCGAGGGTTGAACTGGACAGGACATGATTTTAATCCCTCTTATTATTTCGGAATAAATCAATACTACTATTATGATCAGTACACATGTTATTATTAATAGAGCTGCGACACACATGGTTGTCAACACCGGGTTGGCAGTCATGTGGATATTTCCATTACTGCGTATAGATATAATGAAACATTCGTATGTTTTTTTAACTCGATGCATTAAATACGTGTGTTTTTATTGCAGGAATTTACGCACCAAAACACCGAGTCGTATCCGGATCTGTCTATGCATCTCTTTACTGTGCCTTTACATTGCGTGTTTGGGGATACGAACTGCCATTAATATCAACGCATTATGTATATCTGTCGCTGCTCTTATGCATTACTTCACTTTGACATCAGTGGTCTGGATGAACATCGAGAGCTATGCTGTATATCTACTAGTTGTGAGACTATCGCACTCACAAGGACTCAGATTCTTTGTCCTATCATGTTTTATTGCATGGGGTAAGGGATAATAAATGTATTAAGATTACTTAAAACACGCCAACATACATACGAATCATGTGTCATCACAGAAGCAAGTGTTTCTTAGCTCCAGTGTTAATTGGTTATCACTGAGACTCATATTACAATAGATTGATAGACATTGTCAGATTTGGGTCTCTAATAAGATAATTAAGCTGCATGTAGTGCCAATGATGTGACTTAAATACAGTCAGCTATTATTAATTTGTCGTTATGACAAGACGCGCAATACGCGGGGGTTAATAATGCACGTAATATTAGATCATTTGCGCGAACAGATGCAAAATTAGGTCCGAGCGCAGGTTAGTGTCGTTTTTCCGCAACCAGCATTACCATGCATTCACCAAATTGTGGAATCAGCTGATTAAATGCACCCCGTGTGCATATACTATTTTGAATATTGAACAAACAACCCACCAGTGGTATAGATGAATATCGAGATTTATGTCGTATATCTACTACTTGCAAGATTATCACATGCACAAGGACTCAGATTCTTTGTCCTATCGTATTTTATTGCGTGGGGTAAGGGATTAAAAAAATGTATTAAGATTACTTAAGAAACACTAACATACATGCGAATCATGTGTCATCACAGAAGCAAGTGTTTCCTAGCTCCAGTGTTAATTGGTTAGCACTGAGACTCATAATACAATAGATTGATAGACATTGTCAAAATGGGGGCTCTAATAAGAAAATTAAGCTACATGTAGTGCCAATGATGTGACTTAAATAGAGTCAGTATTTTAAATGTGCCGTTATGACGAGACACGCACTTCGCGGGGGTTAATAATGCACGTAATATTAGATCATTTGCGCGAACAGGTGGAATCCGAGCGCAGGTTAGTGTCGTTTTTCCGCAACCAGCATTACCATGCATTCACCAAATTGTGGGATCAGCTGATTAAATGCACCCCGTGTGCATATACTATTTTGAATATTGAACAAACAACCCACCAGTGGTATAGATGAATATCGAGATCTATGTCGTATATCTACTACTTGCAAGATTATCACATGCACAAGGACTCAGATTCTTTGTCCTATCATGTTTTATTGCATGGGGTAAGGGATTAAAAAAAAGGTATTATGATTACTTAATTCACACCACATACATGCGAATCATGTGTCATCACAGAAGCAGGTGTTTCCTAGCTCCAGTGTTAATTGGTTACCACAGAGACTCATTTTACAATAGATTGATAGACATTGTCAGATTTGGGTCTCTAATAAGATAATTAAGCTACATGTAGTGCCAATGATGTGACTTAAATACAGTCAGCTATTATTAATTTGTCGTTATGACAAGACGCGCACTACGCGGGGGTTAATAATGCACGTAATATTAGATCATTTGCGCGATCGGATGCAATCCGAGCGCAGGTTAGTGTCGTTTTTCCGCAACCAGCATTACCATGCATTCACCAAATTGTGGAATCAGCTAATTAAATGCACCCCGTGTGCATATACTATTTTGAATATTGAACAAACAACCCAGTGGTATAGATGAATATTGAGATCTATGTCGTATATCTACTACTTGCAAGATTATCACATGCACAAGGACTCAGATTCTTTGTCCTATCGTATTTTATTGCGTGGGGTAAGGGATCTAAACATGTATTATGATTACTTAAGTAACACCAACATACATGCGAATCATGTGCCATCACAGAAGCAAGTGTTTCCTAGCTCCAGTGTTAATTGGTTATCACTGACACTCATTATTACAATAGATTGATAGACGTTGTCAGATTTGGGTCTCTAATAAGATAATTAAGCTACATGTAGTGCCAATGATGTGACTTAAATAGAGTCAGCTGTTATTAATTTGTCGTTATGACAAGACGCGCACTACGCGGGGGTTAATAATGCACGTAATATTAGATCATTTGCGCGATCGGATGCAATCCGAGCGCAGGTTAGTGTCGTTTTTCCACAACCAGCATTACCATGCATTCACCAAATTGTGGAATCAGCTGACCCCGTGTGCATATTTTATTTTGAATATTGAACAAACAACCCACCAGTGGTATAGATGAATATCGAGATCTATGTCGTATATCTACTTCTTGCAAGATTATCACATGCACAAGGACTCAGATTCTTTGTCCTATCATGTTTTATTGCATGGGGTAAGGGATTAAAAAAAAAGTATTATGATTACTTAAGAAACACTAACATACATGTGAACATGTTTCATCACACAAGCAAGTGTTTCCTAGCTCCAGTGTTAATTAGTTACCACTGAGACTCATATTACAATAGATTGATAGACATTGTCAAATTGGGTCTCCAATAAGATAATTAAGCTACATATAGTGCAAATGATGTGACTTAAATAGAGTCAGTTAGTATTAATATGCCGTTATGGCAAGACGCGCACTACGCAGGGGTTAAGAATGCACGTAATATTAGATCATTTGCGCGAACAGATGCTAAATAAGGTCCGAGCGCAGGTTAGTGTCGTTTTTCCGCAACCAGCATTACCATGTATTCACCAAATTGTGGAATCAGTTAATGCACCCCGTGTGCATATACTATTTTGAATATTGAACAAACAACCCACCAGTGGTACATGAATATCGAGATTTATGTCGTATATCTACTACTTGCAAGATTATCACATGCACAAGGACTCAGATTCTTTGTCCTATCATGTTTTATTGCGTGGGGTAAGGGATAAAAAATGTATTAAGGTTACTTAAGTAATACCACATACATGCGAATCATATGTCATCACAGAAGCAAGTGTTTCCTAGCTCCAGTGTTAATCGGCTACCACTGAGACTCATATTATTACATTAGAATGATAGACATTGTCAAATTGGGTCTCCAATAAGATAATTAAGCTACATATAGTGCAAATGATGTGACTTAAATAGAGTCAGCTAGTATTAATATGCCGTTATGACAAGACGCGCACTACGCGGGGGTTAATAATGCACGTAATATTAGATCATTTGCGCGAACGCATGCAAAATAAGGTCCGAGCGCAGGTTAGTGTCGTTTTTCCGCAACATGCACTACCATGCATTCACTAAATTGTGGAATCAGCTGATTAAATGCACCCCTTGTGCATATACTATTTTGAATATTAAACAAACATCCCACCAGTGGTATAGATGAATATCGAGATCTATGTCGTATATCTACTACTTGCAAGATTATCACATGCACAAGGACTCAGATTCTTTGTCCTATCATGCCTTATTGCATAACATGTCTTAATATTTCTTGAGCAACACCAGTTTACCATGTTTCACAGATTTCATCACATAACAAGTGTTTCTTATAGTTTTATAAGCTCCAAATTGGCAAAGCCGCCTTACAGCAGCGAATGAATACAGAAGATCGCGGGCGCGCATGAAGGCAACACGAGAACTGTGCATCATATCGTCGCTGTTCTGACATAACGACACATCACAACAGAATTAAGTAAAGTGATGTGTCGTTATGTCAGAACAGCGACGATATGCGTGACGCGTGCGTCCGATCAAAAACTCGTGTGTGTGACCATGATCACGCGCAAACGTTTGGATAACTTTTGAGCTCGGAGAGATAAAAACCGAATATTGCTCGCCAATTTGGAACTGATTGAACTATTATAGCTCTGGCATCAATTGGTTACTATTGAGATTACGATGCATTGATTGACATTGTCATATTAGGGGTTCCAATAAGAAAATTCAACCACATTTAGTACTAATGTTATGACTATAATACAGTCAGTCAACTATCATCAATTTCAAGATTCTCAATTTTTGAATAACATATTTATACAGTCTTAAATATATCTTCAGTATGAGCCTAAATCATCTCATGCTTTACTATAGGTAAGAAAGTGGAAGGGAGATTACTTTATCTCCCAAGGGGCCACTTGTATTCAAAAGTGGATATTTGTAGCAATGTACGTGCATCTGGGAACGGGTATGATTTTTGAACATAAACCTAACGGAACGATAATGCAATACCCTTCACACTGTACCCTTAACACTCTACATTTTACGGAATAAAGTGTACTATAATATAGGATGTGTGGGAGGGTATACAAGAATTATGCCAAACTACATATAACGTTGATAGATATAATATTCGACAGTTATTTACGAAAACAATGATGATATTGTTTCATTTGTATCTGTTTCCAGGTTTGCCTCTTTTCGTCGTAGGTGGTGTGCTTATCATCAGCAAGGGTGAACAATACCAAAGTTTAGGAAACCGCAGCAACGACAGTATGTAAGTTACGTCCAATCAAAGAGGCTCGGACAAGGTTGTCATACTTTTGACTCGCCATTTTACCCAGTGATTTAAGCGTTTACGAGTTTATTCAGCTTGAAGAAAAAAATTGTACAATTTTAATTGTATTAATTATTTATTAGTATTAAAATACAATATAAATAATAACATTAGATATATAAGTGTGTACGGGATCACTATTACCCACGTCGGGCTTTTGCAATCACGACCCCCAATTATCTATTGAAAACTATACCAACATATCAAAGAAGATTTCTTGATGCACCCCAGCATGCATCATTTTCATCACATGACCTACTGATTTCTGCCACCAGTGTCTACTGGTTCCCATTGACATTTAATTACAGTACAATGAAAGGCTTATAATGTGGTCAAACGAGGGTCTTTAAGAAAATCCTTCTGCAAGTAGTACAATCGATGTGACTTCAATTCAGTCCTTTCTTGTTTTTCTTAAAGACCCTTTATTTTTGGAATAACACGTATGTATGTTTTAGTTGGAATTCAACTTCTTTTCATATATTTGACCCAAGTTATGCCTATCTCTACCGTGTATTTTAAGGTGGAAGTCCAGACGACCTCCAGCTGTTAATTACTTTAACACATGTGTGGCACTGTTTGTTTTGGTGATAAGCCCTGCTGGTACTGTAGGAGCGCTAAGCATGATGGGGTGCATTAAGAAATCTTCTTTGCCAACATATGGTATACGTATATATATTGTTCACTTTCCCCTTAATCATAACTGAATAATAATAATGAAGATATGTTGTGAGGAAAGCAGACGAGGGATAAGGAGGGAGATATGAAGCCATTGGTAGAAATAAGATCAAGACAAACACGACATGACAAAAAAGTGAAAGCAAGGAAATAACTAGCTCAGCAGATGTATTTAATGATCTGAAGGTAATCACTTTATCACACGAGCGTGTCCGTGCATCTGGAAAGTTCCGAAATCTGACGTTAAGATTTTTGTTTACAAAAGCTGATGAATAAATTAGTAACAGTCAGGTTTACCGCATGAAATTGAATGAATTTGTGTTTGAAACCACGTAATTTTACTTATTTCATTAAATTATTTTTTAACTTTCACAAAATGCTGCTTTTTCACTATTTATTTTACATCCCCCGGTAACTAATCGAACAACCCCAAAGCAGGGGAAACTTTTCTCGTCTACCAATCCCCCACGGTTGAACGCTTAAGAAAACGCAAGTAATGAAATGCGGGAAATCGGTCGCTTGATGATGACAAGACACGCACGCACCCCACATACAGGTGCAAAATAAAGTGCCATGTGCAGGTCAATGTCGTTTTTCCATAACCTGCACGTATGTGCATTCACCAAATTTGTGAAATTTTCAACAAAAACTTTTTGTTGCTTATTAAGGACATTAATTTACATGTTATCCATCAAATTTCAATTTCATTATCATTCGAGAAATGAAATAAGAAGCAATTTGTAAACACATTTTCAAACGTACCAGAAGACTTTTCGCAAGGGCACTTGGGAGCTCAACTATTATCTGTGCTGCGCATACGTAACGATTCTAGTGATATCCCTGACGTTTTTCCCAAGTGCCCTTGCGAAAAGTCTTCTGCTACGTCTGATAATAAGTTCATAAATAGCTTGTAACTGAAATATGGTGGATAACGTGTGTAAATTGATCTAACCCCTTCACATAATTAAAACTCTTTCCACCGGGAATAATTTCCTTTAATTTGAAGGGGGAAATGGGTCGGTCTGGTCTGGTTTCTTTCCCGTCGCCTTACCTACATATTGTATCTCAATCCCACACAGGTGTTTTATGGCCACACCCTTAACGAGCGATGCACGACCATGGGCTTTCTACTACCTCAACGTGGGGCTGATTTTCTTCATTCTGCTCTGCAATTTCTTCTTCCTCGCCTGTGTAACGAAAGAGCTAGTCTGTGGACGTAATTTTGCACCGCGTTACGGGGATAGGGATCATTTTAAACTACGAAAACAAGCCATTTATCGAACTATCAATGATTTGATTATCTCTATATTCATAGTTATCACATGGACATTTGGAATTGTAATGAATCTTATACAAGAGGCGGGTGCCACCAGATACGCCTTCGCTATTCTTTTCATTTTGTTATACTTTCTACAAGGTTTTGTCGTCTTCCTTCTATTCTGTGTGCATCTTGAAGAGGTTCGGAATGTATGGAAAATTTGGTTCTTCAAATTGTTAAAGTGGTTGAGATATGTGAAAGAGCCGTTGTATATGATACTTGTTATTGGCGGTTTGATGATATTATTTGATGTACTAGATATATGAATTTGAAACACGGTGCTTCACAGTTTTCACGCGGCAGGCGTTTGCAGACGACAGTTCTAAAATTTCAAAAAATTTGAATTTCATTACCATTTTTGGAATCACCATGTGAAATGCATTGAAATAAGTACAAACATGCCTAGTATTGGTTCAGTTCAGACTTTGAAAATTGGGAAAGTTTCGGGAAAACCTGTTTTGAATTGTATAATGGCAAAACCAATAGCCGCGTGAAAAGTGTTAACACAATGTCCTTCAACTCTGTTATAAACTTCATCGACATTTAATGATGTATTATGATAATGTTGTACAATTTTGTATGTAACACATGATCTGAGTTCACAGCGAGAAGGATAAAGTGCCTCTATAGCGGGTTTAACAAAGAAGACTTAACCGACACCAGTATGCCTCTATTTCTTCACATAACCAATTTTTTTTGTCTTAAATATCTACTGGTTCCCATTAACTCACATCGCATTGGAAAACTTTTAAAATTAATCATCTTACGTACTATATACAGATGTAAATAGAACTGACAGTTTACTTGAATACATTCCTCTAATGGGTTTTTATAACACATCATCTTTTCTTTTAACATTTTTAAAATGATAGTATTTTATTTAGAATAGAAAAGTAAACCATCAGCCTACTGTGAATGAGAAATTTCTGTGAAAGTTATTCTATTGACAAATCCGACTAGCCAAGAGAGGGTCAGAGTTAACTTAGACATTACTGACGCTGTGAGCGCCCAATTGGGTGTATAATATCAGCTTCATAAGATCAATATTGTATGGTATTGCATTTAACAAATAGTGTTCATAATTCTCGCGACAAGCCATTACTTTTGGCGATTTTAAGGAGAAGTACTATTCATGAAACCAAGCATTATATGGTAGGAAAATAATTATCAAATGTATTGACCAGTTTAATTGAACCCGGAATATAATGTTCAAGCCTCACTAAACCAAGGCGTCATACCTGAAGATTGGAAGACAGCCAACATTGTGCCAGTGTTCAAAAAGGGGGAGAAAAATAAAGCTGAGAATTATCGGCCAATATCATTAATTAACCTCAGTCATACTTGCAAGCTTCTTGAACATGTTATCTGCAGCAGCATCATGAGTCATCTTGAGGAACAAAATAAACTTACCAACGCCCAGCATGGTTTTTCTGTAAGAGACGTTCGTGCACTTCTCAACTTATCTTAACTATTCAAGACCTGGCCAAAAGTGTTGACAATAAAGAGCAAGTTGACGTCATCCTACTTGACTTCTCTAAAGCGTTTGATCGCGTCCCACACACGAGGTTGTTACACAAATTAAAATACTATGGCATTGTGAACAGTACCTGTGCTTGGATCTCAGATTTTCTGTCTCATCGCTCCCAACAAGTGCACCTTGATGGCATCACATCCAAAACATCTCCACTGCAGTCAGGAGTGCCTCAGGGCAGTGTCCTGGGTCCACTACTTTTCCTTCTGTACATCAATGACCTGCCGGACAAAATTTCATCTGAATCCTCAGTCAAGTTGTTTGCTGACGACTGCGTCCTATATAAAAAGATTAAGTCCACTGAAGATGCCAACAAACTTCAGAATGACCTTGACCAGCTTCAGCAGTGGGAGGCAGACTGGCAGATAAAATGTCATCCCAAAATATGTCAAATTCTCCATGTCACCAACAAGAGAAACATCATCAAAGAACCTTAAAACATCCATGGCCATATTCTTGAAGAGGCGGACACTGCCAAGTACTTGGGCGTAAATATTCATCGCCGTCTCAATTGGAACCACCACATTCAAAAGGTCACATCAAAGTCAAACTCCACCCGTGCATTCCTCCAGAGAAACATCGATCAATGTCCACGTGAGACCAAGGTGTTGTTTTACACTACCCTTCTTCGTCCACTTGTAGAATATGCCAGTATCATTTGGGATCCTCACACCAATGCTATCATCAATAGATTGGAAATGGTTCAGAGTATATATGCCAGGTTCATCTGTTATGACTACAAAACAACCAGTAGTCTCACAGCCATGCTTGATCAGCTGCAGTGGTCATCATTACAGAAAAGACGTGCACAGGCCAAAGTTGAAATGATGTACCGTATTGTGAATGGCCTGGTAGATATTCCAACATCCTACCTCATACCAACCCTGATGATGCGAGGACACACTCAGAAATACCTGATTCCATTCGCCAGAATAGACGTCTTCCGTCACTCATTTTCCCCAGATGGCATCAGACTTTGGAATGCTCCACCACAGCAGCTTGTTGACAGCGACCCCCCCCCCCCCCCCTTCCCCCTCGATTGCTTCAGAGGGCAGACGCAGTCTATCCAGCTTCGTTAGCTGCATCCATGGGTTTTTTAGCGCACATTAGTTTAGCTCTGCACACTGTACATTTCCAGCACCCACAAAGCACACAGTACGTAAATAAGCCAATGGCGCTCTGTACTTTAATGGAAGAAGAAGAAGAATAAAACGAATTTATACTGAACATCCCCAATTTGTTTGTTTTTGAAATTGGCGCCCGGGTGTCTGTGTCGAAAGTGCTGATGGGACTGCTATACCCAATATTGTGACGTCATCGTTACTAAAACCGCCTCATCAGCAACACAGGTCCGCTGCACGTAATCACGCGGGAATTCAATGGCAATCTCGTTACTGTTTCGTCAGAGTTTAGATCAACATGGCGACGTCCATACAGGTGATGTTTTTCCTTTCAAAAGCCGATTAGTCTTAACGCGGCACTTTAAAAACGTTAACCTACGGATGTGATCTGTACTGTAATATATGTATAATAATAATACATATCTGAGCGCTAAAGTTCCATGGCAATGATTTCCTTTAAAGTGGGATGCCGCTCAGCAATGGCTGCCACTGAGGTGAAGGAATGTATAAAAATGGATTTGTGTGTACATAGATGACCGTTTTTATTATTACTTATGCACGTGGTTATCAATAACTTTGGACGAAGTGGTAGGGGAGACCGGGACCTGTTCGCCCTATTTTCATTTGAAGTGGTCTAGAGACGTCAAGTGTAAAGATTGAATGAAGCTGTCGACATGATTTGAACGATTGATATCTTGGCTACATACGAGCATGACCTCTGTACTGCACTAAGGGCGAACTTGCTCCACCCCGGGGGCGATTTTTTTTTTCGTACATCAAAAAAACCAAAATGTATTTATTCCGTTTTAATACGAAATAAAGCAAAATTCACTGAATAAAATGATTTTTTTACATTTTTAATCAAATGAACTGATTTTGGTTTTTTTGATGTACGAAAAAAATAATCGCACCCCGGGGCAGGCCGGGGCAAGTTCACCCTAGGCTAAAAATTAGGCTACAAAAAGTGTCATGTATCCAAAACATATACACAGTTATTATATGCACTGTAACTTCTTCCCAAATACAATTTAGGGATAACAACATTAGGGGTGGTGCATTTTCCGGAACATAATCGTTTCGAATTTAAAATTAATAAGAAATACAAAATGTTTAAAAACATTCTATATTAGTAATACTCCATTCCGGGTAACGATTTTTATAATTACAAAATATGCAATAGGAGGATAATTACAATTTTGAAATTATATCTGATAATCATATAAATCCCTATGGGCGACCATCATCATAGAATGACGGATAAATAACTGCATCATATCTTTAATCTATCCCTACCTACCTACCTGATGCCGCTTAAAATTAAAATGTCTGCGAATATTTTTAGAGGAAAAAAACAATTTTAAAAAATGGAAGAATATTCACTTATGTGATGTAAAACTGGTTTTTGGATGATCATATGACAAACATGATACGCCACGCTACTGATTGATGGGAGCTTGCAATAGACTGATTGATCTATTGCGTGTTCGCCAAATTCAACAGTGGCCGCTGCCAAAGTTATGAGAATCGCGTGGTGGGAAACCTGCCCCGAGGGTGTACACGCTCCGGTTTCCCCTACTGCAAGTAATTGCGGACTGCCAAGAAATCTTACTTCGTTTTGTGAATTACGAAACCCGTTTCATAATTCTGAAATAAGAAATGTTTCGTTTCGATTTATTGACTTAACAAAAAGAATATTTAAAGACGTGTAGCAACAACATAACATCGCATGTAGGTAGTTCGGGATAAAATCAAACTATAACAGTATTTTTGTTCACGATGTAAGTTTTTTATTTCAAATAAAAACCTACATCACGAAAAACACTTTGATCGTGTCTAATGTACTCCTATATATGAAGAGGTATTTTGCAAAAGGGCTATGGTGCATTTTTTCAAAAAATGAGTTTGATATAGAAATGTATAGGGAAAAATCATATGTTTCAAGGGAACAAAGTCATTTTTTTTCAAAAAGACCTACATCTCATTGTAAACAGCCATTGAAATTGTTGTTTTGTTGCAAAAGGGCCTGTATCCAGAATTATATCGGGATACTCCATCTGTTTGTACATAAAGAAAAAATACCACACACAAAAAATCATTTATTTTAATCATTGAAAATAAATAAGTTTGATATTGAAATGTATAGGTCACAATCATATGTTTCAAGGAAATAAAGTCATTTTTTTCAAAAATACCTACATCTCATTGTAAACAGCCATTGAAGTTGTTGTTTTGTTGCAAAAGGCGAGTTTTGTTGCAAAAGGGCCTACATCCAAATTTTCAAAAAATGTAAACATGATTTAAAAAAAAATTAAAACTAGCACATTTAAAATTTATATCAATTTCAATTAGTATGTAGTGTACCTCTTTCATAATCCATTCAGTTTTTCAATTGCTCAACTTGAATATTTAGAAACAGTTTTTTGACTTTTTCTCAATAAGAGCCAAAGTGGATGTAGGCCCTTTTGCAAAATACCTCTTCATATCTAAAATGCTTAACACTTTCCACGCGGCTATTAGTTTTACCATATAAACAAAACAGAGTTTCAGACACTTTCCCCAACTTTCAAAGTCTACTCTCAAGGATCACCGACTCAATACTAGTCATGTTTGTACTTATTTTAATATATTTCTCATGGTGATTCCAAATATGGTAATAAAATTCAACAATTTTGAAATTTGTGAAACATTTTGCGAAATTTTGGAATGTCGTCTGCAGACGGCTGCCGCGTGGAAAGTGGTGCAACGTTGATTGATTGATGCAACGTTAGGACGCATGGTCGAATTTAACAAATTCCTTACTTTTTAAAGGTTAATTGTATTTGTTTTGTTTTTTATTGATAGCTATTTTTTGTATTATTGTAAAATAAACCACCTCTCCATTTAAAGTTTATTTTGGTTTTTGTTTGCTTTTATTCGTTTTCTTCCTTATAAACGCCTGAAATTGGACGCTTTTACCTTAAAGGTGTCCGTACCCTTCTGTTGGCTGTATGTAAAGTGGGTGAAGATGGTCAAAATAGATAGTAAAGATTGCAACCTACGGCCAATAGTGACCGTACGTGTAAGGCCAAATAAAAGAAAATAACATGTTTCATATGTTCCCTCCAGCTTCCTTTTTTTGAAGATTTTGTCATTTTGTTTTTATTTTGCAAACCGATGTCAGTCATAACTTTTAAGAAAAAGATGTTTCAGATGTTTAAACCTATCCTATAGCTTTGCAAATGGTATCAGAAGCATTTTTGGAGATTTTTGTGATCACAAGAGGGGTCTAGCTCTCAAAATAGTAAAATAAAAAGGGCCTCCTCCTTTTTGCAGACTATTCTGTATGCCAAATGGTCTAAAATGCTGTTAAAGAGGAGATTTAGGTCCGTTTTCCAATACAAAATAAAAAGCCCTCCTCCTATAAGTCCAAAATAAAAGAACATAGCGAAACAACAATGTTAAGGGGGCTGTTAACCCTCAGCATAGCCTCAGTAAAACTGCTTTATTATTTATTTAATCTATATAAAGTATACATTTTTTTGCAGAAAAGGGTTTAATGAATCCAACCATGGTCATGAAATTGACCATTTTGGAGAAAATTATAAAAAACACGTTTTTTGACCCATTTTAGGTTCTGCAAAGATAACTCAAAATCAATTTTGTCATACTAGTTGTATTATATTCCTAATACAATTGAACCCTTTTATGCAAAAAAAAGGTAAACTTTTATATAGATTAAATGAATAATGAAGAAGTAACGGCAGTTTCACGGAGGCTATACCTGAGGGTTAACAGCCCCTTTTAAGGCAGCATTTGTATCCAGTCTAGGATGTATGCGGCATGCAGCAAGTGTGCCCAATTAAAAATGGGGAACACCCACAGCGGTTGATCAAAATGAAGGGAAGTCCATTAAGCCAGGCCAAAGTAGAATAATGTAGTTGGAAAATACATGGCGTGTCAAGAAAAAGTCTCCCATGTAAAACATGAATTCTTATTTAGGCCATGACAAAAATATAGACATTGTACATGAAATAGTAATACTCATGCTCAGCAATCTTTAATATGTCATAAGAATTTGTTTCTATCCATTTTGGAGCTTTCGTTATCAAATTATTGCAAATCTACTCAGGCATGCCAAATTCAGCTTTATTAGCCACTTTTCATGGTCAGAAAACTCTTTTATTGGAATAATCAATAATAATCTAACTGGTACATGGTGATACCAAGGAGTTATCATAGTTAATATAATAACTCCTTGGTGATACGTAGTTCAATTTGACCAGAAAACATAATTTTCACCATATTATTATCCATGAAAACCACAGAATATGCTAAAGGGGCATGGAGAGATGTATCGATATACTAATTAAGCAAATAACGTAAAGATAATCATCAACATAGCCCAAATCCAAAATGTCATACAATTCCGACATTGCCTTCATGCCAAAAAAGCAAATAACCGCACTTCCGGGTTGAGATTTGCCGCGGTTGAGATTAATGCCCCTTTAATATTAGATGTATTTTACACAATACATCCTATTTTATAAATCATCATTGGAATCGCAAAGGCAGTTATTTCAGTTGAAATCCAATTCCTGTCCAAAAGTTGCCAAAGTGGGATTCGCACCCTTGCTACTTAATTGATCAAATCTCGGGAGTTAAGGTATGACATTTAATGGGATTAAGTTTATTTGGTTTGATAGAGGACAGATAGGGCTTATTACCAACAAACAATTTTTTTTCAAAACAAAAAATGTGGGATTTATTTTTAATTATTTTGCCTATCATGGGACACTTTTTTGACACACCCTGTACTACAGGGTGAATCAAAAAACATTGTGCACGATTTGAAACAGCCATTTGACCTTGATGCGTGTATTAAACCATGGAATATTGGTTATCTGTATAATGCGTTATTAATCTAGATTATCCTTTCAAAATATGAAAGAAATCAGCTGATAAATAAGCAATCTGTGATTAAGTTTTTGTAAGCTGACTGCTTTTTTTGCCATTCAAATGGGATTTACACACAGTAAATTGGTTTTCCTAAAATGGTCATTATAATCACATCAATTGTCAAAATTGTCCTGAAATATTAATTCTTCAACTCTGGGATACGCAGTTAATCTTCTGATACCAAAGCGTTAAAATGAAAAAGACAAGTCCGAACACCTGCATCAGTGACTGCACGTTTTAGAGCCGAAGTGACATCCCTGCGCCGCAACGGTGCTCCATATCATCTTGCTGCAGTAATATTCATGTCTTACTGTAAAAGTCAATATTTTCGCGATAAGATATTTTCACGAAAATGGTCATAACAGGCATTTCGCGATTTTTTATTTTCGCGATTTTCAACATTTGTAAACATAAGTCAATGGAAGTCAATAATTTTCACGAGTTTATATTTTCGCAGATGAGGATTGATTCGCGAAATTCGCGAAAATTTCTACTTTTACAGTAACTGTGTAAATCCCCTAGGAATAGCGAAAAACACGGACAGTTTACAAAACGTGTCACAGTTTGCTTATTTTTCAGTCGATTACTTTCATTTTTTGGGAGGATAAACTAGATTAACAACGCTGAAATTGAGACTTCTCCACATTCTCAAGCAAGCTGCCGAGCACTGAAACTAGTGATTGCAACAAAATCGGCATCATTGGAAAGATGAGCACATTAGTTGTCCATTCAAATGTATCACGATACAAATATATCGTGAAACATCCAAAAAATTGTCGATTGACAACATATATTCTTTCAAACTATATCTGAGGAGTTTTCTTTTAAGTAAACTTCTCAAATATAGTTTGAAATTCAGTGCACATAAAATTTAAAAAATTTAAATCCTTTTTTTTTTTAAATTTGCACTGAATTTGATCACCTGCCATATTCAATGAATTATGAATACGATATTAAATTTCCGGAGACCAATGCACCCATAAATTAGAAAATTCATACTTTTATTATGAGATTATTTCTTTTTTAAATGGCATTGTATCACCTGATTTAGATTATGAATACGATATTAAATTTCCGGAGACCAATGCACCCATAAATTAGAAAATTCATACTTTTATTATGAGATTATTTCTTTTTTAAATGGCATTGTATCACCTGGTTTAGGTGTACAGGGTGTATCAATAAAGAACTGCAAAAACTACAATACAGGAAAGAAGCCATCATATTTTCAAAACCAATTTGAAGATTTATTAAACGTTGTAAATGATGCATGAATATATTTGTTACTAAAATTGTGTGAAAAATGAAATCAACTGGATTTTCTGTTTGTCTTTGCAAGTGGCCAATAAATATGTTATTCTTAAAAAATGTTTTAAATACTTACAAATGTCATTTTAGTTATGAAAACAAAATGGCTTCTTTCTTCTATTGCAGGGTTCTGACTCGCTCTCTGTACAGTCATTCTAATAACACACAAATAACCATAAGACCAGGAGACTTTGAGACACACTTTATATTCATATAATTATATGCACATGCATGTAAATACATGATAAGTGGTTTATTATGTTCTTAATATAGTACTGGAATTTAAAAAACACAATTATTACATTTCGAGACTTTACTTTCAATCAAACATCTATTGAGAAGCAAAACATAACTGTACAGTACATAACTCACAAAACTATACATTGAATCTGAACATGATAACATATAACACTCATTGATAAAAAAAGAGAACCAAAACCAGTTTCAACTAGTTTTTAAAGTACAGCCGATCAACAATTGGTTTCAAGTGATTCATTATTCAATACAAAGCCCACAGTAAAAGGTGTACCTCACTTCACCATTTTAGCATTGAATTTGATTACTGAAACCCATTTTAGGATATAAAATTCCTCAAAATTTCACCAATCAGATACAACGAGTTGCGGACGACAACCAAACTTTTGGGGATGATAATATATAGTATGTACCCCTATATTTACAGCCTCCCAATTCATGTCAGTGTCTCCTTTATGGTACCATATGTCTATAGCAAAACAGAATCAACTACCAGTAAAAGTTATACTGACATGTGGTATTACACCAACTATAGTTACAGGTATGATCATACATGCATATCCGGTGTTACAGGTATGTAAACCAGTTTTTTTTCATTTTTCCTGCAAAATATTAGGTCAGAGAGATGTTTCCTCAACACTGTTAGTTTTACCATATATACAAAACAAATTTGTCACAAATCTGTCCTTACTTTCAAGGCCTATCTTAAGGATTACTGAACCAATGCTAGGCATGTTTGTACCTAATTCATTGCATTTCTCATGGTGATTCCAAATATGGTAATGAAATTCAATAATTTTGACATTTTTAAAACATTTGTGCATTTTTTGAAATGTCGTCTGCAGACGCCTGCCGCATGGCATGTGTTAAACATCCAAAATTATTGTACATGTGCACGTATATAGCAATGGAATTTGTGTTCTGTTCTTATTGGCAATTTCAAGTGAATTTTACGATTCTTATCATTAGAATCACAAACAATGCTACTCTTATGGTTATATTGTTATGTATTTGTATATGTTTTATATGTGACCCAACGCGAGTAAATGAGGCACTATGAGTGCTGTAATTATTGAACTATGACTCAAATGTATTAAAAAGTATGGATTTTTGGAAAGAAAATGGAAAAGATAATCCAAATTTGGCATCAATTTAAAAAGTGCCAAAAAAAAAGGTTTTCATTTTTTTCCACTTTTTTGGCACTTTTTGGTCAAAATTTAAAAAAATATTAGATTAGGTTAAAAAATGAGAAATTTCCTTCCTAAGTTAGTGTCTTTACATCATAATCACGCGATTTACGGATTTTTCACTAGAAATTATTTTTGTTAGCTTTGTTCAAAAATGTTTGGGTCAAAAAAGAGAATTTTGTGATTTTCTCAAAAAACAAACATTTTTGGTCAAAATTGATGCCACATTTAGATTCTCTGATCCATTTCCTTTCCAAAAATGTATACTTGTATATGCATTTTGTTAAAAGTTCAATAATTACAACACTCACAAAAATCACAAAATTCAAATCAAAAACTTCCTTGAGTTAAGCTTCCTATATGTTATTCATATCATGATATTATATGTACGTTAAGGGACATTTTAGTACCAATGTTAATGTCGTATGTATTACATTCCTACCCAAAGTTATGGAGGATTGAACATCCAATACAAAGTGTCAAGTTATGAACGTTTAAAGCTTTGGTATTATTAACAAATTAATGGAGCAAATGAAAATTAAATACCTCAAATTGTAGTTGAACTCCCTATTTTCAAGAATTTGAGTCTTTCGTTAAATAAAAGATGTATCAAAGATCAGAAATAAGAATTGTTATGATTTTGAGTTATTATGACCTTGTCCCACATTTGTGCTCTTAAATCAAATTAGCTACTGCCGCATTGTGCCTCATTTACTCATGGTGGGTCACATGAGCTCAGGAGATAAATTCGAACCATGCACTGTATGTATGGTATATATTCATGTAGCATGGAATATACCACATGACAAAATTGGGTTGCATACCTTCCACATTTGATACATGGTTAACTAAAATCATTAACTTGTTACACAGATTCTTACAGATTGTTACAAGATTTTTACATTATATTTGATATGGCAATTGGTAGTAATAACTGCAGTAAGGCAATTTTGCACCATACTGTGCGTTATACATTATAACAAAACACAAAAAAATATATATTATGGTGAGGTTCAATTCAAGAATATATATTTTTTCAGAATTGGATGTTTTTTGATGAAAATTTAACATATCAGTAATGATAAAGGTCTAGCCTCTAAATTCATCCCTGACTGTATCATGAAACCAATTCATGCAGATGATCTGATAATATATACAATAAATAATACATGAATTGGATATCAGTCTATAACATTTTTAAGGCCCTTCACAATAAATTCTGAGTTTCCTCCAAATACTGAAGTGTAAATTACAACTCCATAAATGTGCATCAAATAAATTAATAATAACTAATGATTAATAATTGAAAGTCACCTCGTCCCTATTTTTTAAACCTCCAACAGGAAACTCAGAATTAATTGTGAAGGGCCTAAAATAACAGGAATGATTTTGCATCATAACCAAAACATCCCTCTCCTCACATTCCCCACCCGTCCCCTTATCCATCCCACACCTTCCCACCCCTCCCCTGATCCATCCCGCACCTCCCTGACTGTATCATGAAACTCCCTTGAAATCAGTGATACAAACAAAGCCTCCTTTTATTTCAAAAAGGTTATCAATAGCATCATCCGATCATTGACATTTTGGTGAAATACCCAATTGATTAAGAGTCCGTCTTTCTAATTCAAGAAAGACATCATTCTCAAAGGAAATAAGTCTCCAAGGTGACCTTTGCATACAAATAAGGCCTTTACTTTTTGAAAAATCATATTATTTACATGTTTTTGTCCAGGATCTCTTTATTTTGTTTGTGTCCATTTTAGAACTAACATTTATAACTGTAACTACTGTTTTCAATAATATATTGACATGATGATTAAGATAATGAATCCATTTTTATTATATCAATATTGTTAATTATGATGCATGATTTCGTATTATGAATATGCATATAGATTTCAAATGGGATAATTCATTGTTTACAACTTAGTGATTGCCACATAGTTATCTATACCTTTTGACTGAATTGAATCCCAACAGCCAAGTGGTCCTACCAGTGGTGTGTGCTCTTGAATCTCTTATGCACATAAAGCGTAATAAAGATAAAAAATTGGTCTGAGCTTCAAGCAGTGCATGACCACTCTCCCCGTACACTTAATTTCACTTCTTTCATTGTAGCAAACAGTCGTTAAAAGGATAACGATTGCCCTGCACAAGTAGCTTTGTTTACAAAGGAGCTTATCTCAAGTAGGGAACAAACTGATACAGTCCCGGTTTTCCAATGAAATGGGAATCACTTCTACAAATGGCTTTCTGTTTTTGCTAAAAATAGGTGATGTGGGGAGGACAACAAACAGCGATGGGCTTTTAATGGTATATAATTGATAGCTCTGAAAGGTGTTTGCTATGTACTGCTTCTTTAGCAAATATTGTTGGTATATGAAATCTATAGTGTTTTTTATCGTTGTTATTCATAATTTTCTATTTTCTAGACATGTCTTCAGGATTATTGGGATTTCTATATCAAAATACATTCAAAAATTCAAAGTTTAGACCTTCCGAGAAAGGGAGTCATTACTAGTCATCAGTAGAGTTTCATGCTTAACGCAATCGTCAGACGTCAAAACGACAGCTAAAAATTGTCAATTTTTTTCTAATTTTAACTAAATTGAATTTATTTTTTGGGGAGGCAATATTTTTTTGGGGGAAATGCCCCTTGCTCCCCTAGCGCTGCCACTGGGGAAAAGCAATAACACAATAAACACTAGTTAGTACCACTTGGCATTATTTCCCCAATTCTGGTCATTATTTCCCGGGAGCAGTGCTCCCTGCTCCAGCACTTTGTGCAACCTGGTTAGAGGGCTGCAGCTTTCAATATGAGTAGGATCTTTAATAAAGGCAAACGATGTTGAAGTCAAAGACATTTATATTTCATGCTAGATCTTCTGCTAGGATTGAGAGCTCAGACCACTAACATCTTTGATATTTTAACAAAAAATTGGTGTTAAAGCATTTTCCAATAGCTTGTTTCTAAAGGTTCTGTATACATAACTCATAAATCTTCCATTTACTTGCATGAGAAATATTTCTACCATACCATTTAAGCCTAGATCTTTAGACTTTGAAGAAAAAAGGTTAATGGTAACAATATTTTTGCATCACAAAAAGTTAAATAAAAAAAAAAACTAAAACAATGCAATATGTGATGCAGCACATCAAAAGGGGGACTTTGCGGCTGTGTGTTTTTCAAGATATAGATGGACACATACAAAAAAAATTAAAGCAAGTAACCAGAATTTAGGAGTCATTTCCACTCATAAAATCTGAATGCCTTGATCAATTTGGTGTCATTTTAAAGCTTAGAAAATGCTCCGAGAGCACACATAATTAACTCAAAATTGACTTCACCAGCTAAGTCCCCCCTTTTGATGTGCTGCATCACATTATAACAAATCTTGCATTGACATAATTTGCATGTGTACTTCACTGCACAGAGTTACATTGAAGCACAGATTGCAATTAATGTGTTTGTATACCATTGCCCCAATACAAACATGCTCTAAAAGATAGACGGCAATGCTGCTTTTAACAGCAATTAACTTGACATTATAACAATATAATTATAACTGACTCTCTCTCTTTGGAACATGTATAAATACTTAGCAAATTATTGTCACTATTCTGTGTCAACACCTTGTATGTTTTTCAGGCCCTTCAGCATGTATGAAGTAAAACTGGCCAAGGGTTATGCATCTATGAAGTGTTGTTTTATACATGTTCAGGGGCAAGATCACTAATACAAGGTTATGATGTGGTTTTTGGCCCTTGAACATGGTTAGAGCAGACTGCCCAAAGGTTATACATAGGAAGTATTACTTTATACATGCTGATGTGCCAGATATAGTTTTGACAGAACAGCGAGATTATGCCACTTTGAGGGATCATGCCACAAGATTGATGGCTTCCTATGACATCCATTCTGCTTCTGGAATTACCTCTTTGCTATAATTGGAAAATGATGAATAGTTTACCCCTAAACAAGTGTGAAACCAGTTATAGTAAAATAGTAGTAAGACCAGGAAAAAAAACCTCATTGCACATGGCTAAATGACCATCTTAACTTATACACAGCTTTTTACTTGTTCTGTATTCAGATATTGGGTTTTTATATTTTCAACTATTTCAAAAATTCTTTTAAAATAAACACTTTTTTCATGGCCCAACAATTTTTCTTTTTCATCCCCCTCTTTTTAATTTTTTAAAAAACATAGAACTAACCTATTAGATCTAGGAAACAGATCAAATTATTATTTCGTATTATTTTCTTCATTCCTAATTAAGTTTGAAAAAATACAAAGGGAACAGAAAACAGACCACAACAAAATTATCAACTATTCTGAAAATAAATTTGTGTTGTGTTTCTGTCTATAAAGGTAATATGAAAATAACTGATATTGATTTAAAGCCAAACATAGGCCAGCAATAACATGCTACGGTAAATATAAATGCTGCGAGCCTCACAATCTATAACCAAATCAAGTTCACTTTTAGGCCTCACATGTTTATTTATTTACAATATGTTGGATGGACTTAGACGACGGGGAAAAAACACCCTACTTTACGTGCCCGACCGACCCACTTTTTGAGTTTTTCTAAAAAAAGCTTTTCAGAATTGTTGGTCTCAAATCATGTAAAATCAGCCATTTTTTGGCTAGAAATCTGTCAAACAAAATGGTTCACAACTTTTTCAAAATATTCCTGATTTTTGCAGATTTTTGTGACATTTAAGGTACTAAAAAAAAATAAAAAAATAAAAAATTTTTTAAAAAAAACAACCCGACCCTACTTGACTGGTCCGTCCGCCCGTAAGACAGGGTGGGTTTTTTGTCGCCTTACTGCAAAATCTACGTAATTCCTCAGGGTATTTCGTTAATTTCTTATCATGCAAGGTGGTCTTACTTCCTGTTTTGTCATTATTTTGCATTTAATGTATGAAAATAATATCTCAGCAAGTTTGAATTGTCTTATTATAATTGTCTATTGTGTCTCATACATGAATCCATGCACTTATTCATAAATATCATGGACTCTTTATTGCGTCCATTTGGACGCAATAATTTTTAATCGTGTGTCAAGATCATTTTGCACGTACAAATATCAGTTTTCGTGACAATCCGAATCAAAGTATAGGCCTACTTGGTAATAAAATATTAAAGTATGCTCGGTCTTCCTTGTATAACTCTCGACCATCGTCCATGTTTTCATCTCATCTACAAATATTTTCGTTGTGTCTGTAGTCGTCGCTGAATGCATACATCGTCAATCCAGTATTTGACGGCCAATTTTCAAGAGAGACTAGCATGTGCGTATTGCGTTATTTCTTTTTTCTTCCTCGCTTCGCAAATTACATTTTTGACTTGGACCCCATAATTTCGTCTCGGACCCCATAATTTTGAGAATTGTTAGATTATGGGGTCCAGTGGACCCCATAATTTTTTACCTAACGAGAAGCTTGTGCATCACATATGACCTTCTCGAAGGAACAATCAAAATTCTGAAAATATTTATCAACCTAGACCAAATAGGTAATAAAACCAATTTTTGGCATGATTTGTTGGAACATTTTCTCATCAAATACTAGAAGAAATATATATAAATTTGTAAGCATTGAACTTCAAATTTTCTATTTAAGTTCATGAATTAAAAGGGTTTATGGCATATGAACATATTATTATCTTATCTTCAATAATTGTTTATAGAAATGTTGTTCACCATTAAATCATTTTAAATGTGTCAATTTGCTAATAGTCCAGATGTTGAATTAACTTGTCTTAATTATTGTCCGGCAGAGAACAAATACATTACAAATATCAATAAGACAACTCTGTTGCAATTTTTTTTTCTTCATTTTGATATTTATGGAATGTACAGATGGACGATGCATGTAACAAATGCATTCGCATTAAATGTATGTACCATATATACAGATCGTATAAATCGTTATTGTCTTGTTAAGGCAAAAAACAAATTGTTATGTTGTCCTCGACCGCCCGCTCGTCATTTTAGGGCCGCTCCGATTTTTTTTTTTTTACAGATTTTCTTTTTTTTTTAAATCGTATTTTTTTAATGAAAGAAATCAGATTTTTTTTTTCAGATTTTTTTTTTTTCAGTTTTTTTTTCCAGATTTTTTTCAGATTTTTTTAAAACAGTTTAAATGGCATTGAATATTAAATTAAGTGTTTATAACATATATGTGCGGCTCTTAGAGTGATGTTAACTTCTTGTTGGCTGAACTTTGAGCTTCTGCTGGTAAAAGAAAATTTAAAAAAAAAAAATTAAAAATTAAAAAAAAATCCGCCCGCCCGCCCCTCCTCTCTGAAAGCTTTCGAGGACAACATAACATTTTTTTTTTTGCCTAAGCCTGAGTATTCTAACTGTTCTATTTCTCATTTTACATACTGTAAAATTGGACTTTTGATGCACATTTTTTTAATGTAGATTAAGACAAGCTTTTGTGCTCCTTTACAGACACGTTTTTCTTCTTCTAAAGAAACATTTCATCACAGCCGTTACGGTGCATATAAGCATGAACATCTACAAAGCACAACCATGTCATCTTTTTAAAAAGTACATCATTTTGCTTCAGCAGTTGTTTATATTAGGCAAAATTTGAAGCAAAGTTTAAGCGTGTCACTTTTTTTACAGGTGACACAACATCTATAATCAATTGTTTTTAATTAAATAGAACTGAAGAATTCAAACATACTTTTTATCATGATTTTTCATTTATAAGCTGTGTTTTCTTGATTTTTCTGATACTTATAATACATACTGATTTATAACATAATCTTGCCAAGATAGACTCACTCTAGCCTATATACATTGTTATTATAAAAACACTTATGATAAGTTACATTCAGATATCAACTTTGATAGCAGATAAATGCCATTCAGGTTTTATAAACAACCCTGTCAATTTAAACTACAAAACAATAATATGTTTCTTATACAGACATGCTAGCAACCTGCCATTTTTTATATCCTCTATCTTACTATTTGAGTCTATAAAATTAGGCGACAAAAAACAACTTGCCCAATCAACCATTTTTCTTTTTGAAATATATATATCTAAACATTTGTGATTTGTGACCATTTTTGAATTATATTGATATTTTGTAGTGTTTTTCTTTTTCAATTTGTGAATTTATAAATATTTGCATTTTTTGGAACATTTTGAAAATTCTTGAAAATTCACCAAAAATTCCTGAACATTTTGAAAATGTGGCACACCAAACAAACAAACAAAATGCCTGATCGTCCGACCCTACCTGAGAGGACCGTTTGTCTGTAGAACAGGGCATTTTTTTGTTGCCTTACTCTATGTTTTCTAAGATTTGCTTTGACCACAAGATATTAATTAACAGTATAAGCACAATTCTAAGAGAATCTGCATAGGTTTAGAGTGACAATTTCAAAGGTTTATTATATACCGTATTATCCCTATTGACGCCCAGGGCGTTTAGCAAAGTAATTTTGGGTGGGCGCTTATTAAATTACCTTCTTTAAACTCATTTATCGTAAACACTGTCAAATTCGGCAAGGTTGCACTAGCGGAAAACTATGTGCGATCGAAAAGTAAAATTTTTAAAATTTTGGGGGAAAATCAACATTGTGGCGTCGCAGTGGTCTCACGGCCACATTACATGATGTCAATGTTCTGACAAGCTTCAAGTGCCCTTATAATTGTATCAGCACTACTGTACGCGTGGCAGTAAGTGCCTAGTGGGATCGGGGAGAGCGGGCGGCGGCGGCGATCGAACCAGGCTTATTACTGGTACTGCTTTACTGAAGGATGCTGTGGCGAAAAATGTTTTTGTACAGTGTTACGGTAATTGAAAAGGTGGGCGCTTATATATAAGGGATTTTTTGTTGGTAGTCATTGAGAAAAACGGGGGTGGGCGCTAGGGATAATACGGTAGTTGGTATTATTAGTTCTCACCAGATGGTACCAGGCTTCTCGTTACATTGCGTTTTCGCGTCTGGGGACGCAATATTTTTGCTAAAAACGCAGTAAATTTTAAACTAGACTCTTTATTGCGTCCATCTGGACGCAATAATTTTTAATCATGTTTCAAGATAATTTTGCACGTGTAAGCTAACAAATATCAGTTTTCGTGACAATCCGAATCAAAATATACTTGGTAATAAAATATTAAATATTCTCGGTCTTCCTTGTACAACTCTCGACCATCGTCAATGTTTTCACCTCATCTACAAATGTTTTCGTCGTGTCCGTACTCCGTAGTCGTCGTTGAATGCATACATCAAAACAAAACAAATAGAGTCGACAATTGTTAGACATTTCAGCGCTGTAGTGGCCCGTTTAACCACTCCGTATCTGATTCCGAAGTCACAATTCGAAAATTACATTTTTGACTTGGACCCCATAATTTTTTCTTGGACCCCATAATTTTGAGAATTGGTAGATTATGGGGTCCAGTGGACCCCATAATATTTTACCTAACGAGAAGCCTGGATGGCACTGGCCCAAATGAAAACTAATACACACTAAGCCAAGCCTGAGACTAAACTATTGAGGTATCACAAGAATAAGTAGGCTGTGCACAATGTGTCTCAATTATCATTGTGAAAATAAGTCTTACTTAAATTAGGAATTCTAATAATGACCAGGCTTAATAATGACTTAACGAGAGGTAATTTGGTATAGACCTCCATCAATAGCATCACATTCCCAGTTTGGATGTATTATAGAACTCAGAAATATTTCTTGGTCAAAATTGTCCAAAATGTTGACCACTTTTCATATGTCGTTGCCTAATATTACTGTTTTAAACTAGCATGCTCGTATAATTCAGATTACCTTCTGTTTTCACATTGACCAAAGGTGTCCAAGATATAGTTCCGAGTTCTACTTTTATCAGGGATGCAAGTGGGTGATTGATCTATTTCCTGAACTTTTTGCGTGAGCTTGGCCAGACGGCCTGAGCATTTGTGCATGGCATCAAACATTTATAGGGGCGTCTGTAGAACAGGCTACGGGGTATTACCTAAAAATTTAAAAAAAACATGTCTGCCATTTTTTATGCTGAAATATCATCATCTGATTACTGAAATGAAAAAGAAGGAAAAAAATCCATTTCAAGATTTATTTTCTTCTATGGCCTTATTTCTGGAATTCTGAAAATGTCATAGGATAAGTACAATATACAAAGACTTTCTATCATTCATACAAAACACAGGGCAACTATGAAATGCAATGTACACATCTATGAAAGTGATAACGAATCAACAATGGTATAAAGTACAACAGCACTGTTTCAGCAAGTCTTGTTTCAAGACTAGTGTATATATTGCATTCAGTAGTTTTGCCGAAGCATACCTTTTTTTTTTACAAAACACATAATGATATGATACAATGGATTCACAGTAAAAACTAGTGTCTCAAGCAAGATACAAATGACATATCTGTCTTGTCAGTATGAGCTGCTATACTTTCAGTAGACTAGGTCTCTACATCCCTCTGTAGACCAGTCACCTGTAACGTCAATGCAGCTTTTGTTGCCTGCGAATTGCCTGCCAAACAAAAGCTTGCCTGCCGGTATGCGCGCGCATTCAAAGGGGGTGTCCATTATAAACCATACACTAAACCAAACCAGCCATCTTTATTAAATAGCAGTCGATGCATGTTCCCCCATACGTTACGCTTGCATGACCTGGTCGCCATTAGTCGAGGTCTAGTCCTGTCCAAACCTCGGTGCAGTGTGGTATTGCAATGCATGAATAGGCTAATGTTTATTCCTGAGCTGATCAGCACACAGATTTTTAACTGCATTTTTTTTTTGTCTTCACATTGAGCGCCCTCGCACGTTCCGCGTGTAAATAGTGAAGATGATAAGGATTCGGTCTACACTTTCAGTAAAACATGATACATAACCTGCCAAATTCCTCAGAATAACTTGACAACAATTAATTCACAATATTGTATGTTGACTGTGATGAACTAAGGCACATATACTCACCATTATGCTACCTAGACTCGAACTAACAACCTAACAAGTATCTACAAAACAGCATTTGTAATATGATAACGGCTATGTAAATTGAATTCTGCATGGGACACTAACAATAATGCATGATATATCTTCAGCTATAAATACACAATGTACAATAATATACTACATACAATATAATTTCACTATAGACAACAATTTATAGACAGGCAAATTTTGCAAACATTAAATGCCCCTAATAGAAATGGTGAGAACTAAATATTGCGTTCATCTGTAATCCTATACGTGACGTGATCAAGCGAAATGAGTCGCATGTCGGCAGATTTGAATTTTGATAATTGTCCATAATTCAAAGGCAGGTGAAAATTGCTACAGTATGGTATTTGGAACTAAAAAAAATAAAAATTGGTAGGAATGTGCCGCCAGCAAAATGGTGCTAATTACGGCTTATCTTATGGTACCAGATTGTGTCTAAGAGATTCATCCAAATGTCTATCTAGCCTTCTTGGTCACCAAATAATCGGATGTTACTCAATTGGACATAAACAAAGTGTATGACTTTCTTTTGTTGAGCACTTTAAAAGAACACTCAATAACAAAGATATACAGGAAAACAATAGAAAACAAATTTCTCTCCTTTGTGTGGTTATACTCAAAATCAAGATATCCCGACTACTGACCCATTTTGCTTGATGTTCACACGAAATAATTTCACCATTTCTTGAATACTAAGCACATTCAATGTTTGTTTTGTATACCTCATACATAGACAAAATGACAGCAGCAATCTTGATAAAAAAACTATGTGGTATAGTGCCAAATTTTGAAGCTTGTGTATAAACATGCACCAACGGTTGACATAATTGAATTGAAGGAAAAAAACAAATGTGTTTTGCAGTATTGTCGCTTGCTTGATTAAATTGATTTGCAATACCACTGCCATTAATAGCAAATGATACCATTTACTGGTCAACTTTTCTTTAATGATTGGCGACAAATAGTACTTAAAAAAAAAGAATTGGGTCATCTATTTCATGTGACCTGATTCTTTTATCAATCATATGACACAAAAATCTATGTATGAAGTATATGTGATGCGATCAAGCAAAATCAGTCTAAAGTCGAAAACGTCACATTTTTAGTTTTCTACTTGATTGTATTGGCCATTTGCAATTGCAACATTTTGAAGAAAAAAAACATTAGAAATGGACAATTCATTCCAAAGAAATGAGCAAATTAAAGGCATATTATGTGATCTTTTCCAGGGAGCGCCCTCTATTCATGATTTTTTTTAGAAAGTAAATTTTCTTGCAGGTTTACATTTCTGATCATAAATCGTACATACATTCCAAGTTACAGAGCGATACGATTCCTAATTACCTCAAAATAATGGTTTTAGAGTGAATTTAGACTAGAGTAAAATAAGTTGTCGGAAATCCGACAGTTTATTTTCACTCTAAAACCATGATTTTGAAGTAATTAAGAATCGTATCGTCCTGCAACTTGGAATGTATGTACGATTTATGATAAGAAATGTAAATCTGCAAAAAAATCTGCTTTCAATTTTTTTTTCGATGTTGAGGGCGTTCCCTGGAAAGATCACATAATATACCATTAAGGGGTTTTCAAAGAAAACACACAAATTCCATCCTTTATCTGGTTATATCTCAAAATCAATATTTCCGAGTTCCGACTGATTTTGCTTGATCAAAATCTCATATAATAATTTATAACATGTCACACCAAAGGAATCAAGTAGTATCTTTGGTATATAAACGAAAGCTCAAAATCCAACCTTGTTGAACTGATTTTAACCATGCTATGCAGAAAATGAATTTACCTCTAGCGGATAACAAAGACCACAGTGTTCACTGTTGAAATATTCTTATAAAAACCACTTAACAACTACTGTAAAGCATGAAATGTTCGTGTGCATCAACATTTCGAGAATTTCGTGCATCCGACTCGCCAAATTTTCATGCACGCAAATGTTTTGCTTTTTTAAAGGTCTGTAATGACTACTCAACACATTCGGAAAAAGGACAAAGTCGGTGATTTGCGAAATTTTAATGCCGCGAACATGTCAAGCTTTGTTATTTTTGCACAAGAAGAAATGTTTAGAGGACATAGCCACTTTCCCAGGGCTCTATTCTTATCTTAACGCACCATTTGCACCAAATGAATAAGCACATGGAGTACTGCTGTGTATTATAATGTGAGTATCATATTAAAGGAATTGATCATGTATTTGTGCACAAACAGAAAAGCGAGTACAAGCGGTGTTTTCCAACAATTTTTGAAATTGTCAAAATAATTCAATTTTTATAACAAAATCTCAAAAACTTGAAATTTATATAAAAATATATGTGCTGGTCAGACCCATAGAACAGGGTTTTCCCCCCTTGGCTTTAACAGACATCATTGTTCTCGCAACACCCTGCAATTGTGCACATACCCTGATGTCAATCATTTTATGATCTTCAAAAGGTAAACACTTGGGGCCGTATTCTCGTACTAAACACGATTTTAGCTTAACTTAACTCATGCTTAAAATTTTCAAGAATTGCATTTAGTTAAACGATGTGTAAGAGTTAAACGAGGTTTTAGCTTAAAACCGTGTTTCAATACGTATGTGAATACGGGCCTTGGTGTACTTCATTAAATTATTGCAAACGGATATTCTTGGAGAAAATGTCTTAATTCAGACATCAATTGTCACGGTAATCACCACAAAGTTGCAAGCGGCTTCGTCAAGGCTCAAGATAACAGGTTTTTTACAGGAGCTACTTTTTTTTCAGAAGTAGCGCCCGGATCATGGGATTTATTGAAAACCGGGAGCTACTTTCAGTCTACCTGGAGCTAACTTTTTTATTAAATCCAGCTTGGCAGCATTGTCAACTCAAAATTCGATGTCTTGGGCAAGCTTCCTGATCATCAACGGGCGCTGGTTTGGACAAAATATCAGCGCTCGGTTGATTATTTTTCAGTATTACCGGGCGCTATGGCAGAAGGACCGAGGGGTAAAAATCGCCCAGCGCCCACTTATCATGAGCCTTGGGCTTTGTATTACCTGGATATGATTGGTACAAGTAAACATTCAGACATCGTTCACCATGGTGATCATCAGAAAGATGCAGCTTGGTGTACCTAGCTAGATACCATTAGCGCAAAATGTATCATCATCTTCATACATCAATAGTTGTGGTGATGGCGGGAGGGGTCGGGTATAGCGACTTGCTGTACTTGTATCATCTTGGTGCAAATGTGTTTAATCGTCATGGTGATCCTCAGAAGATGCTGGTGACCCGGTGTACTTGGATATGGTGGATGCAATTATGATGATCAATATTAACACAGCTACTGAGCAGCAAACTAACATGATTATTTTCTTCTGTAAGGAGAGGAAGGAAGTAGGATAGCATTTTACAAATTTGCCTGTGGAGAATTCATTCAAATGCAAAAGGTGAAATTTCAACCCAAATAAAATCAGTTTCAATCTCCATTGTAAAGTACCAGAAATGGCTTTTAATTAAGAGAATATCTATTAAATGTTAAGGTATACTTTTGAAAGATTTAACAAAAGTCTTAAATATTGTGTTTTCATTTTTCTTTATTTTTGAAAATGATCAACATGGATTAATCACATTTTGCATCTGAATCTGAACCTTTATTGTATATGGGTATTTTCACAGTAAACCAACACCAAATCCTGACAAATGTCAAACACAAAAAAAGCAATTGTGATTCTTTGATTTCATAATTTTTAACATCAGTATTCCCTTTTTCACGTGTAATAGAGAGATAGTTGGGTAAATTTCAACTCTCTATCTGAAACTTTTGAAATTGACCTACCTACAGCTGTTACAGTTGTAACATTTGACACACATATTGGACACACATTTTGGACTGTCACACTCTAAAGGCTGTAAATGAAAAAGTTGACACACTTAATTCCTGAGCATGGCAGAGTATCTAACTCTTTTGACATTGACTATGTTCAGGTTAATGAAAGATTTTGCAATATCAGCATTATTACGGGAGGTCCTCTGCCAGTTTTGGCAAAAGTTTGACACACATGTTACACCCGTTATCGCCAAAAAAAATGATTAAAAGCTGTAGTAGCATTTCAAATAAACTAATTTGAGTTTTGTCTATGGTTTTGATGGGTCCTGACCATTTGTTGTTGTATCATTAACATTTTTACTGGTTTTCTCATACAGTTTTCTTGAAAAGTGATTATTTAAAAAAATTGCCTTTTTTGTCACGTCAGGATTTCAAGACCCAAATTTGGTCATTTTTGGCATAAGGCTATATTCAAAAATCTTTAGTCTCAAAGCTCTTCAGTTTTTCAAAACCTAATATGCGGAATGCGGTGTTTTTTAAGTGGTTTTTTTTTTATAAATATAAAATATTGAAATCCTTGTAAAAGTAACCTTTTGTATTTAAAAATGATGTGATCAATGAAAATCTGACAAATCTGTGAAACTTTGGGATTTTTTATTAAAAAAAATAATAAAATAAAGAATTCTCACGCACACCAATTAACTAACGTGCGCGGTAGCTTTGAGACAAAAGATATCTTTAATATAGCCTAAATGGTCATAAAGTAAAAACAAAACATGCTTTAAGGCTGAACATTTCAGAACTATCTGTTTTTGTCAATATCTACTGCATGTTAAGTTACAAGCAAGTGCTACAGATAGCTTCCACAAAAACAAACATGAATTTTCAAGACACTCACGATGTTGGTTGGTTTACTGTGAAAAGACCCATATAAAATTCAATATAAAATTACCAAAAGAAACATATGTTAACTGATAAATCGTAAGCAAATCTAAATTTGCAGAGTAAGAACAAAGTTTTGGAAATATAATCAATAACCATATTATAATTTTTTTTAAACTAAGTCGTGATTTTCATGGGGCTATCATGTGAAACCAAACTTAGTTGTAAATTACAGGGAGAGGGTTGTAAGTCTAATGCAATTTAACCTGCTGGGACACATACCATTATTATTAAAGGTATATTATGTGATCTTTTCCAGGGGACGCCCTCAATCCTCAAAAAAAAAGTGGAAGCAGATTTTCTTGCAGATTTCCTTTCTAATCATAAATCATTAATATATTCTAAGTTACAGAGCGATACGATTCCTTATAACCTCAAAATCATGGTTTTTAGAGAGAATTTAGAGTAAAATTTGAAAAATAGATTGTACCGCTCGGTACAATCTATTTTCAAACCATGATTTTGAAGTAATTAGGAATTGTATCGATCTATAACTTAGAGGATCTTTATGATTTATGATCAAAAATGCAAATCTGCAAGAAAATCTGCTTTCATAGTAAAAATCAATGATAGAGGGCGCTACTTGGAAAAGATCACATAATATGCCTTTAAAGGATCACGCGCCCCCTTCTTTTTTTGATGTGCTGCAACACGTGTGAAACAAAGCCTTCGTTTAAATCAAGGCTAGTATGATTATGCCTGCTGGGACACATAAATGGTATTGACGAATCAAGTCATTTATGGTAAGTACAAAGTGAAATTGTACAGATGGATCCAAGAAGATTTTAAGGTCTTCCCACAATGCATTGCGCGTACACCAACTAAATATATTTTTGTCCACAAGATGCATTTATTGAGCTCGTAAGTTTTAGAAATAAGATAAAGGAACACTGAGAACTATTTTATTAATTGATGTAAACTAGAGTATAAGAGCTCCAACGATAAATACACTATGAAGCCATGATTTTGTGCATATGTCTATGGGAACCGAGATGAATTGGAGACCAAAATTAGGGCATTTTGCAAAAACGCAATGCATTGTGGTGGTGTCTTTAAATCTTCTTTGAGATTGGATCAAAGATAGCGGTAACAGTTTATAAACAGGAAATCCAACTTCATAAATATTGCCCTAATGAGTGATTTATCAGCCCTTGCGAGTAAAAATAGTAATATAATTTCAAAATGGTGATTTTCTTTGAATCCTTGTAATTCCATTTTGGCCATTATTCTATTAATCTTGATGGATACAGATGACAGTAATCAGACCCTCCTCATCCATCTTGATTTTTATGGACATTTGTTCATGGCTGATGAATGGATGGGACCCAACGTGAGTAAATGAGGCACAATGAGGGAAATATGTGACGTGTTCTACCGAAACCAGACACAATTGGGCAAGATATCAAAATTGAGTTAGTAATTGATTATTAAAGTAGGGATCTTCAGCTTTACAGTGGTACCTCTTTTTTTAATCCGACTACCCAAAGCGGAGTTACATCATTTTTACGGTCTTTATGAAAACTCCAAACTGAGATATCACCCTTTAAAGTTACTAGAACTAGGCTTTTTACTAGAACTAGGCTTTTTACTAGAACTAGGCTTTTTTTTTCTGAATCTTTCACAATATTGTTATAAACACTCTGAAGATTAATTATTTACCAGAAACTCAAATTCCCTCCAAAATCACCCCCAATCATGTTTTGGGCTATTTCTCTGCCCAATTCCGTCTGGTTTCGGTAGAACACAACACATATGAAAATTATTTATATCATGTTAAAGTCAATGTTATATCTCATTCCAAAACAAAGTTACAGATGTTTGAAAATCACTTTGTCTCAATCAAGTTGTGGGGATTTAAAGTCTTGGTTTGTTAACAAATCAATGTTGTAAATGAAAATTAAATACCTCAAAATGTAGTTTAACTCTTAATGTTATTACATTGTGTCTTTGGCTAGATAGAAGATGTATCAAAGAACAGAAATAATAAGACTTTTTATAAATTTTGACATATGTTGACCATGTCACACATTTTTGCTCTTAAATCAAATTAGCTTCCGCTGAATTGTGCTTCATTTACTCACGCTTGGTCCATATTTAGCTTTCTTGGGAATTTTGGATTTTAAAATTTTGACATTTTAGACAAGAAATGATAGCCTATTTTGTAAAAAGGGTACACCAAAATTATCTCTTTTGAAAATTTTAAAAATCGCTCACCATGTTCAGCGAAAGGTATATTGAAATGTTATGCGAGCAACTTGATGGGTCTTGTTTTAATATCCACTAAAAAGTTCATTTATATATGTCAACTCTTTGCAATGTTTGTGAAGTAATACTTGTATGGCGTAGATGAATTGTTCAGCTTGAATGATTTAAGGCAATCCTTTCTTTTTCCATAGGTTTAACAGTGGAGTGAAAAGTTAATCATTTGAAAATAAATGTGATCAATGAAAATCTGAAAAATTGGTGAAACTTCGGGATTTTCTTTTTTTCTTTTTTTAAAAATAAATAAATAAAAATAAAAATAAAAATAAAAATAAAAGATTTTTTTCTAACGTGCACCAATTAACGCGGGACCTTTGAGACAAAAGATTTGTTTAATATAGCCTTAACAGGATAAGTATGGGACACATCCACCGATATATTACAGTTATTAAATTGAGTTACACTGTTGTTGGTATCAAACACAACAAAAACCATTCTTGATGAACAACGACCATACCTTACCTAATTATCACAAACTGACAGAAATATTGATATTTATGCATCAGCCGATATAGGGGTCTTGGAGAAATAATTATTACCTTTACTACATTGACATTTGAAATATGATATACAGGGTCTATAAACTTCAAATAGTTCCATGAAGAAAGACAGGTTTGCCTAAAATAGTCACAATACAAGCAAGGAATGATTCAAAGGTTTGGGCTTACGGGGCAACTCAAGTAGGTCACTTTTTTGAATTTTGTGAATGCTGTAATTATTGAACTATGACTCAAATGTGTATAAAAGTATACATTTTTGGAAAGGAAATGGATCCAGGGAATCCAAATTTTGCATAAATTTAGACCAAAAATGTTGATTTTTTGAGAAAATCACAAAGCTAACAACAACAAAATTGAGTGAAAAATGCTCCCCCCAAAAAAAAGTTAAAGTAAAAAAGTGAAAAAAGTGGGGGAAAAAATCACTTTTCAAAAAATATTAGATTAGGATAAAAAATGAGAAATTTGTCCCTAAGTGTCTTTACATAATAATAAAAATTAAAAAAATTGTTAGCGTTGTTCAAAAAATTGGGGTCAAATTCTCTGATCCATTTCCTTTCCAAAAATGTGTGAGTGTATACAAAGCTAAAGATCATAGCTATTTGCCACCAATTATAAAAAAATATGTACCAAAGTACTTTAAAAGTGGTAATTTTCGCACGATTAATTTTCGCGCCTTGCCAATTTTGAATTGCTTTGCGTATTTTTTAACTTGGGATTACTTTTATATGCATTTGATTAATAGTTACAGCACTCACAAAATTCAAAAAATCAAAAACTTCCTTTCTTGGCAACATAACATGAGATGAATTGTCATCATAATGAATATTGAAACAGAGTGCATCATTTCTTTTGAGAAAAAAAGAAGTAAAAATGCATAATATACGTACGTATCACGATGCAAGGACTATGGTAATGAGACCAGAACTGGGGCTACAATTATTACGAGCACCAGAATAAGACAACCGCAGCAAATTGCTATTATAAACTTTTTCTGTGGGAGATCAAAATAAATAGAAACAATGCAATAACATAACATAAAACACATAAAATGTTATTCATGCTGAGAAAACAATAGATGACTAGGAGAATATTTAATTGGCTGGAGATAAAGAAATGAAACTCTGCCGGAGTGGGCAACATTCCGTTTAAGGGTCCAAAATATCTCACGCAATCTGAAAAAGTATCTTGGGTCTGTCTGGCTTACAAAAGTTCCTCATTAAATTATCATTAATAATTCCATGATGCACCTATTGTAATATTTTTAATTTGGTGCAAAAGAAAATATGGAAAAAAATGTACCAAGTGTAACTTATTTCTTAAGAACGTTGGGGAATAACGTATTAGCAGGAATTTCCTGCCAAATATTGTTTTCTCATTGTGAACAGACATCAATAGGTGTCAACAGAAGATTTGCAAAATGGTTTGATGATGGTCTCAGACGGTACGCGGTAGCATGTCAATAAAATCCATGGTGATGAAATCATAAAACTGTATCTAGTTTTCAAAATTTGGAACACATTTGTGGAATGTTCAGAGTAGAAAACTCATATTTCAAAACTTTCAAAATTAAGAGCCGGTTTACCAGCTAGGAAGGACCAATTAAAATATTTTAAAAAAAACTTTTCTTCCCCATATTAATTTGTTGATTTTATATCTTGCGAGAGTAATCGGCTCTCTGGGAACCAAAAAAAGGCGCTAATTTTTAGTGTAAAGTTATTTCATAACACCGAAGCAGACAACAATCTTTGCAAAACTTCTGTCACACGCCACAAAATCAAGTCAAATCATGCTTACATATTTCAGGCTACTATGGCAAACAATGAGCTGTTTCTATTTATCCCCGGTGTGACTATGGCCCCGATGTTGCTGGTATAACCGATGCAATGATAATAATGACGACTAATATAAGCACACCACAACATATAGCTATGTATATTTTTTTCTGTGGAGGTGAAAATGAGAAATGGCAGGGAAACGGAAATGATAACAAAAGCGAAACATCAAAGCAAAAATGAGAAACAAATTACATTTTATAATGCAAGTGACAAAACAATGAATACAAACACATTTGGCAATATTCAAGATTTGACTTATAATTTGATGGTAAAAGATGTGTAAAACCTTGAGAAAACCATTTGATAAAAAAGAAAGAAAAAAGAAAAACATTTTACAATGAAAATATACTATTCATCCATTGGGCAAAACCCACACCAACCCAGTTGTACGGGCCCAACCGACTCATTTTTATTTTTTTCAACAATTTCTTTCTTTTTTTAATGAAAAAAAGTTTTGAAATATTTTGAAAATGTTGAATTTTTTTTTAAATGTTCTCAAAATGTTGAAAAATGCACCAAAAGTTCCCAATATTTGTGGGTAAAACAAACAACCGCCAGACCAACTGACCCTACCTGAGAGGTCCGTTTGCCTGTACAACAGGTTTCTGTTTTCGTCGCCTAAGAGTGTGAGGTGAATTCTAAATATTTTCACTTTTTGAGGATAACACATATCTCCCATTCAAATGTAATTTTGAAAACTCAATCTTGTGTACTGTTTGTCTAAATGTAAACACTATTTCAGAATTTCAATGTGTCCTTATAAAATGTGTTTCTGATATATAATGCAATGCTGTCAATATTGTTCAAACATTTTGCCGCTAATTTTGTAAAGAGGGAAATTTGAAGTGGATCTAATCCAGAATTATATTTAGCAAACAAGGTGACCAGGAATGTGGCTACAATTAAAACAAAGTTCATAATTTCTATGTTGGCCCAAAGTAATGTATGTAAGTCAAAGCTTCAACACTGCCATTAGAATGGATGCTGCTAAAGTCTACATATCTTTCTATCTGATCCAGTATGCTTTAAATCTTTCTATTTTTCATGCACACAATCAAAATTAACATGCGCACAAGTCAGCGAGACAACATAAATGTGGTTCACAGAGTGCCACAACAGAATGGAATACAATTATCAATCTCACATGGCATCCGAAATAATGCACTATATACCTGTGGCCATGCTTTAAGCCAAAAAAGGCTCATCTCACAAACATTTGGGGAAATATGCAATTTGCAATTTATTTTTATCTTAGAAAAAATAGCTATGCTAAATGCAGAAATTCTTTTTTATTTTTTATTTTGGCCCACTTCTTTTTGTTTTTCCCTTTAGCAAAAAAAACAAAACCCAAAATGTGGCTCATCACGTAGTGTAAAGTTACTAGTATGCGGCAAAAGTTACTCCACATACTTGTACACCTGGGTTATGTGGGGAAAACAGATTTTTTCTTCTTCATGGCCTTCCCAAAACAAACTTGATAGTTGTGGAATATATGATGGAATGGCCAAAAGCAAGGTTTCCATTGATATTGATTGTTGACATCATCATATCAATTGGCACTTGTCAACATTCTAGATCGCTATGTAATTGTAAAGGATGCGATTCAAAATGACACCTTCCTTGCCTGTAAATGCATAAATCAAGTTCAAATTTGTTTTTCAATCACCTGTATTTTGTGACATGTTGAAATTAGATTGCCTTTCAATGGAAAGCTGATGTATGTGCTGATCTTTCCAATGATACCAAATGTGTAGCAATTACTTGTTTCAGTGCTCAGCCACTTGCTGGAGATAGTGGGGAGGTCTCAACCTGAATGTGCCTAAATCACCACTATTTTGTACTCGTAAGTCAATGGATCAACATCTCTCTGCATTGCAGCTGTCAAATGTAACCACTTCATTGAACAGAGCACAATATGGTGGTGACTTTGACACATTGAGATTGACACCTAGCCAAGTGGCTGAGCATCCACTGAAACAAGTGATTGCTACAAATTTGGTATCATGGGACAGATGAACACATCAGCTTTTCATTTATGCGCGACACACTATTAACGTATATAACGAAAATATAGGCGATTGAAAAACAAATTCTGAACATTTTTGAGGAGTTTATATACAATGACTGCATATGGTGAGAATTGATGCACTTGAGCACATTATGATCATGATTTATGGGTGGATCCTTGATGCAACTAATATAATAAGATTCTAATGGGAAAACCCACACTAATAAATAAATAAACAAATAAAACACATATGGCAACGGGGACAACAAAAGTGCTATTGGCCTAAAGCTATTGACAAAGCGATTCTGCAATTGAGATTTTCTGTAAATCTTGAATAAAAATCTAATTTCAAAGACGGAATAATAAAATAAAAAAAAACTTTCCTTCATGTATTTGATTGTTTTCCGAATTATAATAATTCAGAATTTTAAAATGCTCAGTCCTGTCTAATTTGGTAAGAGCACTTTTAGAAATCAAAATGTCTTTTGCCTTACAAAAGTAGAAAAAAACATCAAGCAAGTTCAAATTTTGATTATATTTTAGAATTATATCAAATTTCGAACTTCCTGTGTATATGGGATTAATCCTAAAATATATTTTTATTTTCCCAATATAGAATGGACTTTTATTATCTTTAATTCACTGTTTGCTAAAGCGTCTCATTTTGGCCTTTAGCCAAGTTCACTGTAATTCTGGTAACAAATACATTTTATACTACAAATAATTTGCATGATGAAACTTAATAAAAAATAAAGGCTCGTTTGTCGTCATACTAGGTGCTATTTACCGTGCAATGAAGTGTGGTACCGCTACTTCCTCTGCAGTGTATGACAATTCATCGCATGTCATGCTGGGTCAACGCAGGTCACCGCATACGATTTTAGCCAGAAGTAAGTGGCAAAATACGAGAACATCAGCGTGAACATCACGATGCATCGCAGGCTGTCGGAATGACAGTTGTGGAGACTATACTCCATTGCGATAATGCACCGCAGCGCATGGTAAATAACGTCTAGTATGAACGGGCGGGCCGTAAAGAGTTACGATCACTCGACAACATGGTTTTGTCCCTTGGAATGGGTCTACATTAATGTTTTATTCATCATTATTCACCATGTTACATATAGAGTAGAAGTAGTGTGTAAGTGTGTTTAGGTAGAGTCTTACTTACACCATCAGGAAAACGCTTAGTAGACTACAATATACATAGATAGATAGATAGTTAGATAGATAGATCTATATCGACGTCGGATGGGGGAAGCCTGCCCTCTACGGGCATAGGATTGGTTGTGGGTGTGGTGGAGGTGATGGAGGTTAGGAATAGGACTAGTAATACTATGTGTAGTTATTGAAAGCTGCAATTTTTTACAAGTGATTTTGTGTAATGGTCAACTAATCTGATCCATGGTGACATGATGAAATTGGGAGTGTGTCATAAATGTGTTCATCAACAATATAGGTTTATTTTTGTGGCACAAGAAAGAGGCAAACTCGTTAAGAAATCCTACAATAGATACTGCCTTTTTGTCAGATTATATGTATATAAATATTGCAAACCAAACTATGGCAAGAAGGCAGTATCTTATATCATTTTTTAAGCAAAATGGTAACAGTTTGTTTCCAATTTACCTTCACTTGATACCATTTTGTAACAGAACCACACAACATACTGCCTTTTGTCAGATTATATGTATAAACATTGAAAACCAAACCATGACAAAGGGCAGTAGCTTAAATGATTTATTCAAACAAAATGGTACCATCTTATTTCTAAAACACCTTAAATAGATGCAACTTGTACTGAAATTACACAACATACTGCCTTTTGTCAGATTATATGTATAAACATTGCAAACCAAACCATGACAATAAGGCAGTATCTCATATCATTTATTAAAACAAAATGGTACCACCTTGTTTCCAAAACCCCTTAAATATTTGCATATTGTATTGAAATCACACAACATACTGTATTTTGTCAGATTATATGTATAAACATTGCAAACCAAACCACGACAAAAAGGCAGTATCTTATATGATTTATTAAAACAAAATGGCACCGTCTTGTTTCCAACAAGTTGTGTAGTTTTTATCATTCAGAAGTGTTTTAAGTGAAGACATGAACTGTCATAACTTGTTTCCAATAAAGTGGAGGCATCTTTAACATATATAGAAATCATGCAATATATTACCTTTTTTTGTCACATTATGTGAATGAATATTAAATGCAAACCAAACTACGAAAAAATGTAGTTTCTTGCGTATAATTGCTTTAAACAAAATGGTAACAACTTGTTTCTGATTCCAATTAATGTATGCAACTTGCATAGAAATCACACAAACGCAACTGCCTTTTGTCAGATCCTGTGAATAAATAATGCAAACCAAACTATGACAAAAAGCAGTATTTTACGTAATTTTGTATAATGAAACAGCTACAAATTGCATGAATGTGCTGGAGTTTGGATAGGATAATGAAACCAACTATGACCAGGCATCTTGTTTGTGTACAAAATTTGACACGTAAGGACTTTAACATCTAACATCGACTGCAAATTCCATACAGTATAATATTTAATGTTACTGTAGTGTAAAAAAATATTTCTACCATGGATGCAACTTGTATAGAAATCACACAAAGGATACTGCCTTTTGACAGATTATGTATAAAAACAATGCAAACCAAACAATGACAAAAGGCAGTATCTATTCATAATTTCTTGAACCAACATGGTAACAAATCGTTTTGAGAATTGATGCCTGAAATAAATGTTCCCATTCAAATTTTATTTTATTTCAACATTTGAATTTGAGAAATTATGGAAAAAAGAATATTGGCAATTCAAAATGAAACAATTGCAATCATGTAAATGATTTTGATTGATTGATTTGATTGATTGATTGATTGATGGCACATGGTATGCATGAATAGGTAGGTATTTTTCTGTTATATTGATTATCAAGAACCATGATTTTGGAGGGCATATAAACTCAATCTTTTACCCCTCTCCAAACACAAACAGATAGTATTCAAAGCAAGCTTAATATTATACTACGGCAAAGTTTAAGATTGTCTGAAATTGTCACAAACTATTCCAGAAATAGGCGTGCGGGGTGAAACATTTTTACTACTCAGATCATAGATCATCATTGCACATATCCCCACAGGGGGATGTGTTATCATTTGAATCTAATACAGGCCTTCCAAAACATAATTCTCAACCTCAATATCCCAGGAAATTTAAACCCCTATCTGCTACCTGTGTAAATTGTGGAATGTCTGCTGCCCTCTATTGATCAGATTAGTTTACAGAAGCATATAAATAGCGTACGTGGGGAGAAAGTGATTACGATTATCAGCTTTTAACATGTCACATTTATACACTTTTATGTAATTTTCAAAGCACCTTTCTGAAGTATTTTTTTCCTATTTTGCTATTTGTTTGTCATGATTTGGTTAATATATATATTGGGAACAAAATAGGCAATTGGGAAACTTGCCAAACTACATTTTTTAAATAATTAATTAATAGACCCAATAGTGTATTTCTTACAATTAACACATATCAGGTAACAAGAAATATCAAATCATGCATTTTTCAGGGCTCTACCGATAACTTGACATTCTTGGATTGATGTCAACACATGTATATATCTGGACATTTTAAAATTGGGTACCCCAGGGGTTTATTCATGGTCCGCTTCTACCAATACCCACACTATAATAGAATGTCCACACCCACACCTAACCCAAGCCAAAACAACGCCCATCTAGAAACGGTAATATCAGAAAGGGGGAAAAAAAGATGGAAAATTGCTTTTATTTAAAACATACATTGTACCTCAGAAAAAAACCTCGAAAACTGTCCAGTTAGGTTGTACGCCTACCATATATAGTAATAAACAAGTTACCATAACGATAATCATACATTGTGCTATTTCTCTATGCACACGTCTACCTCACTTAGTATAGGAAAGGGAGGCGAGTCTATTGTACAGTGACCAATAGCTTAGTCTTGGTTCAAGTCTTAATATTTACATATTGTTGTTGTGAATCATAACCCACATATCACAACACATGGAATGATAATTAATGGTCTGTAATAAGTCTTACAAGATACATGTATTGGTTAAAGACGGCATAATATATACACGTACAAACAGCCTGTTACTGACTGACCGTCTGCTGACGTTTTGTACAATACAATCACACATAGAGGCTGACCCATTGCGATTCAGCCGCAGAGGTCAGTCCGACTATATTTTGAAACCGGAATGTGTTGAAACAAGCCAAATAACAAAGATGGTTGTATATCACACAGTCACATAATTTCCTCTTAAATAGTATTGATCATGTAAAAAGATGATCGCTTTTTTTGTTGTTGTAACTACAAAGAAAATTAACACAACCACACAAAATAGTATATTGGTATTAAACAACCCTGCCCCCTCCCCCGTCCCAACTTAAAAAAACTGAATGCATATAATGTATATGTACCCAGCAAAATGTATTATATGGGAATAACCCCTAGGTATTATAGTACACCAACTAGCGAGCTAAGATTTAGAGCATATGCCTATCATTGGTGTAAGACAGCATGGAATTAACCTAGCACAAAATCCTCTATTGACGGATTAAATGATTATACAGCTTTAATCCATAATGGGGTCTTTACACTAGTCTAACTTATAAATGTGTTACACCAAAGATATACCCTATAAACAGGATAAGTATACACAGAGGGGGCATAGATTGTCATAGGCATGTGATGGATTCGCATGCTAAGGCAAACAAGAAAAGTTGTTTGTTTGTCCATGTCTGACCAATCGTGTACAATAGCCCCCGACCGTGTGACTTTATTTCATTTATATTTTTCTTTCAAAAAAAAAACATTTCCAAAATAAAATTTTAAAAAATGTTTTTTTGAACATTTTTTTCAAAGTCACGTATATGGCCTCAATTGACCCCAACGTGACCCCATACCATGTATAGTATTATGTAAGTAATTTTGTGTCAAGTATGGGTCATCCAAAAGATCTGACAGTGTTCAGAATTCGGCGAACTGGCTAGGACTGGGCCAGAACAACCACTACCAAAACAAAACACACAAAATCCGACTTACAGACCAGACCCTGAGGACCCTATCTATGGACAAACAAACAAATTTTGTTGTTGGCCTAATAATCAAGTACAAATCTACTGTCTTATCACTCGCAGCTCATCATCGGATACAGCCAGCATGTTGCCGAGTGCATGGTAATATATTGCTAGTGATACAAAGAATTGGTCAAGGGAGGGTAGCAGTCATAAGGCGCCTGCAACCTAAACAAAACACAAGATTATCCTATATGATGATAATTAAAATGGTTTGTCATGATTATTATTTAATAAATCTACTTTATAATTCATGATTTAATCCTCAGGTAGACTGTATCCTTCCTGTCTTCACTATTCCCAGTCCCTCGATTTGGTCCGCCATTTTTAAAAATGGCGGTCATATAGAGGGACGCGGAGACCCAGTCTAATCCTCAGGGTCTCTATTATTCCGCACAACTCCATACTTTTCAGTTACCAGATAAAAGAAAAACAGCTGGAAATGGTACGTCCCTGTAATTACGTACATTTCTACAGTTGTTAAATGGTTTTTTTGTCCCTTTCAATTTTAGCACGCTTGTTTCCAAAATTATTGTCTTCACACAGTAGCTTTGACTTACGGAGATTTGGATTGTTGGGGTCTACTTCCCAACTCCCCAAGAAAACCAGATGTGGAGGTTTGCACTATCTCCTAGACCCATTTCAAAATATCCATTTTCAGACAAATTCACATCTGTCAAAGACATCCAAGATTCAAAAATCTGAAATTCAAGATTTCCCATCATTTTTTGGCATCAAAACATCAAGAGAGAAGTGTTTGTTAAAACACAAGCGTTATTTTTATACAGCAAAATAACCGAGACTGATTCATTGGCCGAAAATTGCGAGCAAAGGCAAAAAACAAATGTGCCTTATAACTAGGATGTATGAACCAGTTTGTCTCAAGTAAACATCTATAGTTAAATCAGTTCCAAATTAGCGAGAAATATTCGCTTTTTATCTCTCCGCGCACGTACGCTTGGATTATTTTTGCGCACACCTCATGAATTTGGTCGCACGCATATAATGCACAGGGCGTTTGTTGCCTTCAGCGCACCTGCATCCTTCTGTATTCATTCGCCGCTGTAAGGAGGCTTCGTCGATTTGGAACTGATCAAACTATAGTGATCCCAAAACAGAATGGGTTTACATGTAAGGAAACCCTATTGATTACTGGAGCATGTCACATTAAATCAAAACTTCAACACAATCTTGGTTTATTTACTGTTACTAGCAAAATTAAGTGCTGGCCATTGGAGAGAAAAAAGTAAGTAGAATTTAAGTCATCTTCCTCACAATAAATAGAATATGAAAGAGGTACGGTTTGACTTTTCTTTTACCAGTCTTTTAAAGCATGCAAGTATAGCGTTGATAAAACAGGGGCATTTTCTGCGTAACTTCTTTTGTCCATATGTTGGTAGAGCACAAATTAAATATATATTGAAGTGTACAGAACCACAAACAATTTCAGCCTTAAAATGGAAACAAATAAATAATCATCCACTTGAAACAAACAATTCACAAAAACTACTTTTGTATTTGAAAACACATGAAAAATATGTAAAACATTCATGTGAGCATAATACATGCAGAGTAAATTAGTAAAATGTTAGTCTATCTAGGCTAAGTATTAAAACTAGTCAGTGAAATCACGATATAATATTGGAATCTCAATCAAACTTGGTCTCACATAATTGCACATTCATTAATTAGATATAATACTCACCCATCTCCAATTTATACAACATATGGTTTGAAATACTTCCTTGATTACAACTGTGAATTGAACTGTTTATCAAAGAGTTTGAAAGAGGGACACTTTTGGTCTGATCTGCGAACACTTTGCACACGTTTCCTCAAATCCAAATATATGAAGAAGTTAAATTTGAAAACAATTTAACAGAGCGACTGTCATGGTTGAAAACTATTGGCAAGTACACATCAATCGGCATAACTACAAAATACACCTCGCACCTATGTTCCATATTTAAACTTTATCTGCATTTAGGGCTTGCTATAACTGGATTCAGGCATCGGTCATGCATGCAAGAACCAATCACAGTCCACACTTCCGAGGGATATATATGCTGTAGGTTTTTGTTTATATATATCATGATCAAATTTAAACTTCATTTCCATGGCTTGCTCTGATTGGTTCAGGGCATCGGTCATGCATGCAAGAACCAATCATAGCCCGTAATGCAGTGGGCAGTGGAAACATAGAGTTGTTATATTATTAATGTTTCACATTTAAACTTTAAAACTTTATCTGCATTTAGGGCTTGCTATAACTGGATCCAGGCATCGCTCACGCAGGCAAGAACCAATCACAGTCCACACTTCCGAGGGATATATATGCTGTAGGTTTTTGTTTATATATATCATGATCAAATTTAAACTTCATTTCCATGGCTTGCTCTGATTGGTTCAGGGCATCGGTCATGCATGCAAGAACCAATCATAGCCCCTACTGCAGTGGGCACTGGAAACGGAGAGCCGTTCTATTATATCATGTTCGCACATTTAAACTTTCAAACTTTATCTGCATTTAGGGCTTGCTATAACTGGTTCCAGGCATCTGTCACGCAAGCAAGGACCAATCACAGCCCACACTTCTAGAGATCTAGACGCTGCAGTTGTTCAAATATATCATGATCAAATGTGAGCTTCATCTGCAGGGCTTACTCTGATTGGTTCAGGGAATCTGTCACTCTTGCAAGAACCAATCACAGCCCCGTACTGCAGTGTGTACTAGATTGCCAAGTTGTTGTTTTACTATTCAAATTTAGACTTCAACTAATGGACATGCTGATTGGTTCATGGCATCTGTCACGCATGCAAGAACCAATCACAGCCCCGTATTGCAGAGTGTACTAGATTGCTATGTTGTTGAATCAATGTTCAAATTTCAACTTCAACTTAACGGTATGCTGATGGTTCAGGGCATCTGTCACGCATGCAAGAACCAATCACAGCCCCGTATTGCAGAGTGTACTAGATTGCTATGTTGTTGTTTCAATGTTCAAATTTCAACTTCAACTTAACGGTATGCTGATGGTTCAGGGCATCTATCACGCATGCAAGAACCAATCACAGCCCCGTATTGCAGAGTGTACTAGATTGCCATGTTGTTGTTTCAATGTTCAAATTTCAACTTCAACTTAACGGTATGCTGATGGTTCAGGGCATCTGTCACGCATGCAAGAACCAATCACAGCCTCATTACTGCAGTGTGTACTAGATTGCCAAGTTGTTGTTTCAATGTTCAAATTTAAACTTCAACTTAACGGTATGCTGATGGTTCAGGGCATCTGTCACGCATGCAAGAACCAATCACAGCCTCATTACTGCAGTGTGTACTAGATTGCCAAGTTGTTGTTTCAATGTTCAAATTTAAACTTCAACTTAACGGTATGCTGATGGTTCAGGGCATCTGTCACGCATGCAAGAACCAATCACAGCCCCGTATTGCAGAGTGGAGTGTACTAGATTGCCATGTCGTTGTTTCAATGTTCAAATTTAAACTTCAACTTAACGGTATGCTGATGGTTCAGGGCATCTGTCACGCATGCAAGAACCAATCACAGCCTCATTACTGCAGTGTGTATTAGATTGCAAACTTGTTGTTTCAACGTTCAAATTTAAACTTCAACTAATGGGCATGCTGATTGGTTCCTGGCATCTGTCATGCATGCAAGAACCAATCACAGCCCTGTATTGCTGTGTGTACTAGATTGCCAAGTAAGAGCATGCTGATTGGTTCATGGCAACTGTCACGCATGCAAGAACCAATCACAGCCAACACTGCTTTATGTGCTAGAAATGCCAAGTTGTTGTTAGAAATGTTCAAATTTAAACTTCATCACATCCCTAACTCCAATGTGTGCTAGATATGCCAAATTGTCCATCCCACAACTTGTTCTGATCGATTATAGGTATACGTCACAAAATGCATAAAACCATGCTACACCGAGGGCCAAATACATGGACTTATTTAATTACCTTGTATATCACTGCTGTCAGGACATTTGCATAGATCTACCCTCCCCTGATATGACGGATCTTATTCGCATTTGGCCTCTTCTAGGCATCGGTGGCACAAATGTGCTAAATTCATGGCTTCTCTTTTTTAGGGTTTTTAGGAGTTGTCACTGAACAGACCACATATGTGATGCGATCTGTGAAAACCCGTCGGATGTCGCAAAAGGTGAACTAGGGATTATGGGTAAAATAAAAGATAAAATAAATAAAAAATTGAAAAATCCTTTTTTTTTTGTTAGATTTTTTTAAAGACAATTAGTTTCCAATACTTTGTGTCATCATCTTTCATGAAATTTCACCTTCAAAAACTTACTTAAGTCACTTTTATTATTAACCTTATAATGTTATTGTATTGAATTATGGATCCTTTTTGGCCTGTTTTCATGATTTCTTATTATGTAGCTTTTGATGACATCACAATCATCATTCACTCATAACTTTTTTTGTAGTAATCGTAGAAAAATGATCGAAACAGTTCTGTAATCAGCACAGTTTCAGCTTTCTTATGATATAAATAACTCCAATATGAAAAATGCCACCATGTGGCGGGTTTTTACAGATCGCATCACATATTGAGGCATTCTAGGACTTGAAGGGACCTATTACCTATAAGCTCTCTAAGTCTACTATCAATATAGGTCACAGTGTTATCAAGGAGGTATTCAAATTCTCAATATACCTATCCACATAGAAACGATATCATTAGTGCATACTACAGTAGCATTGCTCCCTTTTAGGCCACTCAATCTCCACAAAACCTGGAAGTAACGGTTCTTCACATACGATATATCTTTAAAAAAAACAAGAGTGTGTCCCAAGATTTCATGCCAAGATTTAAATAAAAAAATCCCCAATATCTACAATTTGTTTCATACATAATTCACAAACACTAAAATGTATATGCATAATTATCTATACAGGATTTATTAGTATAATAAATAGAAGGACTGCTGGTGTTCAACCAACACATGTCTGCTTTACTTGCACCGCAATGCAAGGAAGTTGGAAGTATCCATCCTCATGTTTACAACATCGATTGGACAAGCAATGGACATGGATGCATACAATATTCTATACTGTAAAAGTGGAAATGTTTGTGTGTGTAAATTTTCGCGCTTTGCACATTTTGAACAAGTTTGCTTGTTTTTATTTTTCACAATTTTGAGCTTCCTTACATAAACCTACAAACAAAAGGAATATATTTGCGCGGGTTTTTATTCGTGCTTGCAGATCTTAGCGCGAAAATAAATGTAGAGCAAAAATTTCCACTTTTACAACCTCAAGTTGGGAGGTGACGTCAGCCTGTTATCTTGTGATAGGTGCAGCACTTCTACTGCCCTGCTGACAGTTTTGACCTTGAGGATCTGAATTCCGTTGTGTTGTATCTACTCGTGCAATGTCATGACGTTGTACTGTAAAACATTATAATTTTCTCCATTCAGAGGTAAAGAAATCACTTTCAAGATTCATAAATGTGCACTTCTTACATGGAAATATGCGATAACATGATGCATTATCTAAAATATACACTGACTTCACCTCCCAACTTGTGATGACACAATGTATAGCAGATAGTATGATATTGAAAATGTTCTTCTAATCTCTGAACTATAGATGGGGTGACAGGTGACGTCACACCGGGCAAAACGTGGCTAGTTGCTATTGTTCTTTGCCCGGCAGTTTGCGCGCGCATCCTGTTTTGTTTAGGACCCGTGCTTTTAAAACTTGCGCCAAAGCATTATTATAAAGTGCAATACGGCATAGCGGACAGTGTTGTGGTCATATGCTGTTCCCTCAAGCGTGTATCGACAGTCCAGTCCCTTCGCCCGTTGCGTTTGTTGATAAACATTGGATGTAAACAACGGTCACCTCATCTATAGTCTATTGTTTTACAAACCTTGATGTTTTGGACACTGCTCATTTCCTTCATCAGCACAAAGTTGTTGTGAAGGGATATTCGCATGTTTTGAACTGATGATGTAGCTTGGCTAAAAACTATCAGTTTCCAAAACATCCAGGATCGTATCAGAACTATACTAGATTAGAGCTTCTGTACTGAGTTGGTTGTCTTCATATCTACAGGAAATGTCTACATGTATTGATATGGGTATGAATTTGTACAGTCATTGTAAAGTGGGATGGAGGCAGATAATAGCAAGTTTTCAATGGGATGATAACTTGCTGGCTGATATATTTTGTTCTTGTACCTCACATCAAAAATTGTGATGAGTGGGTACATCATACCAAAAGTTAGTAAATTAGTATCAAAAGTACCCTTGAACAAGTAACCAAACTCCTTAGTAAGATCCTCAACTAAATGAACGCAATACCTATCCTCCACGAGTCATTGCCGTTGTATAAGTACCTATTTCAATGGCCTTTTTGACCCATATTCTTATGGCACATGGAGAGCGTGTTTCTATACTGAGGCATTGGAAAGTTAACGCTATTCAAAATAACAGTATTTACCATTAAATATTTCAATCACCCCTGTTTCTACTTATCGGTAAGTGATATACCGGTTAGTGTATATATGCCTGCCCATGCCATGCATAATACAAACGCTGGAGCATACACCTGTGCATACATTGGAATTTCGAAGATGACATCAGTGATGAAAAGCATGATTTTTAGGTATATCTTATAAACTAATGTAGAAGAAATCAAGTGTATCACACCAATCGATCGTGTAAAAAACAAGAAAAACTTGAATTTAAATTGAATTCAACTTTGGGAATTAGGTCTCACATCGCGTTTGAATATGACGGCAATAAAATGTGGAGAGATCAGACCAGTTCTCTTTATATTAAAAAAGTATGTGTATATTTCCGGGTCATGAGAGAACTTAGCGATAAGATGTATTGGCTTGCTGTTTCAAACTGGGCAAATTAGGGGTAATTACGGTTACCAAACCTGGTTTGTGCTGTTAGAAAACTTACCGTAAATTAGCATTATTTGAATGTTTCTACTTGGCGAAAAGGCCGGTGCCATAAATAACTGTTAAACCTGTAGGTCCACTTTTACCAGCCAACTCCTTTGGGAATTTCTCAAGGTAGAGATCTCTCCATCTTAACTCTATTTCATCTGTCATCAAATGAACAGGTGTAATCTAGTTCACCCTAGGTGAACTAGCCAGAGTGGACCTTAGCCTTTAAGTTGCCCAGTAGAAACACACTCCTAGTAAGTACTCACTAAGCCTTATTGAAATATGGCAGGTACAAAAGGACAGGGCGTGCATCCATTTGGGTAATCTATTAAGCTGACAAAAGATTACACAAATGGAGGTACATCCTTTCCTTTTTCTGCTGCAATACTTCAAAAGTCTCATGGCATTAAAATAAAAATACACCATTTCTTTAAATGAGCATCATCAGGCTGTAGCATAACAACTTGAACATTAGAAAGGCACCAAAAGATGCTCAATGTGTATCATTTTTACCATGGAGAGGTTTGCCATTTTGACTCGCTTAGTGCACATCTATGGTCCATAAATAACCCTCCAATGTCAAAGAGGGGGCTATCAGAGGTTTATGCTTGGTGTAAGACCGCATGTAATTAACCTAGCACAAAATCCTCCATTACGGATTAAAGATTTTATTCCGTAATGGAGACTTGACACTAGACTAACTTATGAATGTCTTACACCAAGAATATACCCTATCAGACATGTGTTGAGAGTACAGACTCAACATTCTAACGACTTGATGTACAAATTCATACCCACCTCACTCAACTAATCATAATAATTAATCACACAATTCTTACATCACTTATTAGTAGCAAAATAACAATGTATCCCCAAAGAAAATGGATAACATTTATGGTGGTCCTCTTCGTAACCAAATCTATTTCCGCAGAACTAAGCTACAATGGGCTTACTGCAAAGTGGACTGTTACCTATGATAAATTAAACCTTCCGCGGTTCAATAATTATTGTAAAGCAATAAATGTACTATAGTCTAGAATGAATATAAAGTACATTGACTGCAATACTCCATTCCGCAATAAGTACAAACATATGAACATCAGTTCTACCTCCTGCGTACTACCTGCAGCATCCTTAAACCAACTCAAAGCTTATAATTGATAGCAGAATATATCGTCTTCACCACAAAAAGATTTGAATCACCTTTTGATTACCTCATGTAGGTTTGGACTATATAGTTTGCTATCAACATCAAACCAGCCAACATCGTATACACCCATGTCATCCCCAATGTGAACCAGTATAACTATAATACTTTTCCTTTTTCACCAGTCTCCTCCTCAAGTCAAAGTCTTGTAGCTGCTATTACCCTGGTACACTGAGACACATTCTACCACTTGTGCTTGTGTAAGAGACAAAATTACGAAAAATGTAAGAGGTCTCATTTACAGCACGCTGAATTCTACCAACACATCTTGTGTACGAGGTTATATTAGTTTGCAGCATTTAGCTTCTTTTTTTTGTCAGGCTAGTTATAAACAGAGGAAGTTAATTTATGCGCATAATTATAAATGTTCCACAGAATGCAAATTGTATACAATAATAGGTATTACACAGTCAAACCAAACAATTCAGTCCAGACAATTAGAGTGGCGCATCTAGGTAACAGTAGTAGAATTTCATTAATAGCTCATCATATCACATCAACACAAGTCAATGTATATATATATATATCGACAAGTTTAAAGGTCATTCTTAATGTCTGGAATGAACTGTGAGGTACCCGAGAGCAGCAAGCGCTTGGCTTCAATACCCTAGCTCGCTAAAATATATTTATGGCAATTAATGATATACAATATACATGTAGAATAATAATAATAGTTAAACACAGGTTTCAATTATAAGAGCATCTCTGCTCAATTTGGTATAATACACTTTTTTTTCTCTAACATAATTACATAACGATATACATGATTGAACAATATATGCATTTCTATTGGCAGACCAAGCTACACCGCGCCCAAAAAAAATAACCTGGTATTTAAAAAGCTACAATAATAACAACACGCTCGGCTCTTATAGGACCAGGGGTCATTCTTTAAATCAGCTGTTCATGATAACTAGTTATACAATTCCATCATCAAAACTTGTATTAGCTTATTTAATAGCCTAAACCCTTTTTTAATTGTTTTTCTTGTGTATGATTGGATTATTTTGATATCAGTCACCCACCTGTATATGACATGAACTATTCTATTAATGTTGATAAAGAAACAATCAAATATTTCATTTCATGGCTATTACATTTGGTTTGCCTTTTTTTTAATCATATATGCCATTTCAGAGCTGTTTTGAATTACTATATATACACATTTGATATCCTTTTTCATAAGAAAAAAGTAAAATTAATGATAAATACAAACACACTAACTGGTTTCTAAAATGCACCATAATCCGTAACATCAATTAGTAGATTTAAGGGATGCCTTGACAAAGTTACGGCATAAATCCTCTACTTAATGACTGGACAGCCAGTTAGCGCATTATCATCTAACATTTGACAAACTACAAATCAGTATATGGTCAACACTGCTTGTACGTTATACCTTAAACAAGACAGTATATTATGTATATATTATATAGTCTGTCCCAAAAATTGCATAAAATTAGGAAAATTCAACTATATTAGTGAAGTTCCCTTCCAGCAGGGTAAAACACTTTTCCTTGAATCGGAATTACTACACAGAAATATTTAGAATAGAAACACATTATTGACTGCAGATTACATGTGAAATCTTACCATCACTACATTCAGACTCAAAATATTCATGCTGAATGGAGTTGATTTTTTTGTAACTATTGATTTGTTTATACACCGAATAATAAAAATGTGGTTTATATACTTTTTTGTTTACTTGGAATGAACATTTTTTTCTTCTATTTTTTTTATGTATAATGTAAAAAATATTGGCCTTGCTATATGTTGTGGTTTTACTCTTGGAAAGAAAAACAAACTACAGTACTTCATACCACCGCACTTCACTAAGAAAGACATTTTAGAAAATTCTACCTATGTATCATCTATGTTTATCCATTTTTTTATAGTTAAAACATTTTTAGCTTACGACTCTCCTAATATACACCATAGGCCAGATAATATGTACAAACTGACTACGGGGAAATTAATTCAAATTGAAGCTTTCTACACATCACTATATAGCAACCAATTGTACGTAACCAAGACGCTAGGATTTGTACCTCTCACACGTCCACACATCTGATTCATTTGTTAAAAATGTTCCAAGTGGTTACCGTCTGTCTTTATCGACATTACGCTGCCAACAAGCGAGCGTGCGTGCCGTTCCTTTCGCGAGAAAACCGATAAGGAGAATACATAATGTTGCGTGTGCACGCGATATAGCTGCCCTCAAACCGCAATGCTCCAAACTACTATAGCTGCTGTTTTAGTATAACATGTTATGAAGTTATGAGCCCCCATCTCTAGCGGCTGGCGTGAGCATCATAATGATGGTATTACTGTGGCGAATATGATAATGACTATTACCCCAATGAGTACACCACAGCATATCAGTATAAGGATCTTTTTCTGCAATGAGAGACAGACAAGACGGACAGATAGACGGAGAGAGAAAGAGAGAGAGAGGGTGGAGAAAATTGTAAAAAGTGGCGGTGAGAACAATGTAAGATATGAACCATAACCGTGGGTTATTGGAAAGCAAATGTGCGGGTGTGTTGAACAATACTTGTACAAGGCAAAACATACTCCACAATGTTCCAACTCTATACATGACGCAAAAGTGGACTTTGCGGGTGAAGTCAATTTGTAGTTCTTCATGTGCTCTCAGAGCATTTTCTAAGCTTTAAAAATGACATCAAATTTATCAAAATTTATCAAGGCATTCAGATTGACGAGTGACAATGACTCCTAAATTCTTGTTGTTTTCTTTATTTTTGTTGGTCCGTTTTCATTTATATCTTGAAAAACACACAGCCGCAAAATCCCCCTTTTTGGTGTGCTGCATCACATATCATCTTGCATGGGGGTACTAGCACCCATATCACAACCAAATAATGCTTGATCACATAAGCATTGTCCAAAACTTTGATCAATGATGAAATCCAAGTCAAATCAATAGCATTGCCGCTGTCCCTGTTCGCAAGGAAATCAATCAGCAAACAGTCAATTTCACCTAATAATCTGTATTGTCATATTTAAAATTGGCTCAACAAGCTTCCAAGTATAAATTGATGAATGCTGGTAAATCTAGACAGGTTTTCTTTCACAATGACTGTTACTAGTAATTTTATGGGAAGTACTTTCTTCTCACTGATTTTCCCTCTTTTGTACTCCGAGAAAACCTTGAAGAACGAGAGCGTGAACGTATCAGGGGGCGGAGCTGCGACAAACACTAAGTAAACACTATTGACCGGTACCGAGCACAAAAAGTTGATACAATTTCATGGCAAGCGTTAGCAGGTGGCCAAAGCTAGTTTTGTGGTCGACAGATGTGGAATATGTTTGGCCTTTAAACAGTTGTGAATTGTAAGTTCGTGACTGTTCACATTTGCAACAGCATGACATTTGACAAAGCAACAATATGTGACCCAACACGAGTAAATGGACAAATGAGGGACATATGAATATGAGTTTTTAATATCATGATAATATGTAATAGTTAGGGAACATTTTGGTACCAAAGTCAATGTTATATCACATTCATAAACAAAGTTACAGATTATTGAAGATCTGTTTTTCTCAGAACATAGAATGCAAGTTGTCAAATTATGGACATTTTTGGTTTTCTTAACAAATCAACGGAGTAAATGAAATGTAAATGAGGCTGATCAGTTTGTCACGGACGGACATGTCACGGACGGACATTTTTAAATGGATTATTAACACAAACTACTTGCACTTATTCAAATGTTTTATGTATTATTATGTTGAAGAGTGTCATCAACTTCATTGACATTTATTAAAATGTTGGTGGGTGTGGTTTGTTACTAAAAGAGACATAGTTAAATATTTGCGTCACGGATGGACAATATGTTAACCTTAAACTGATCAGCCTCAAATACCTTAAAATGAAGTTTAAAGGTGTATGTTCTGATCACTCTTTTTTGGTTATGATTTTTTTTTCGCATCAAGATATTTTGATATCAGATGAATCCCCATATTTTTCTCATTATGTCTGTAAAATTGTAGGGGCCTCATTTACTCATGTTGGGTCACATATGAATCCACAATAAGAAAGTTCTTTAGATTAACTGAAAAAACATGGGGGGTTTGACATTTATAGTTTTCTTTATCATAAATTTGATCACTTCTTTCAATCTTTTTTTGTTTAAAAAAAGGGCCTGTTAAGAAATAGATAACATCAGCTTCAAAAGTGCAAATACATTTTGTAAATATGTTATTGGTCGTAAGGTCATGAAACTTTCTTTTTGTGAATTGTGTAAAAACTGCTAAATAATGCAATACAATTCAAAGCACAGGTAATGACAATATAAAACAGATACACCATGCAAACATCAAGTATTCACATTTAAATCAATGGCCATCAGAGATTCATGGACATTGTCATATCAATTGATTATAGGTCAATAAATGCGTATGTGTTGTTTCGAGAGAAATTGGAAAAATCAATGAACGCGCGCTGATGTTGATGTGTGGATAATGGCACGACCCCACAGGGGGAGTGCTATTGTGAGCGTATCAACATTTGCGCAAGTGCATTGATTTTTCTGATTTTTCGAAAAACAAAACATCCCCATGTATTGACCTAATTCATACATGACACTATACAAATCAAAATTCACAATTTGAGCATAATTTTGATCTATGTATAACGAATAAAAACATGTTAAACAAATCAAAACAAAGCGAGTAGTGCGCTCATTGAACAGCGCACACACGGAGTGCATTAGACACGTTCAATGCACTCTGCGTATTCTAGTTTCTTTTCTGATTGGTTCTCAACTATTAAGAGTGTATGAATATCCTTCAGTTATCAGGGTGTCCAAGCGTCTCTAAACGTTTTTAAAGTTTTGTTTCTTTAATTAAATATTGCCGTGTAAAAATTAAAACAGATTTTTTGTTAGTTATTTTTGCTGAACAGACGTTGCCAAGTAGCGCACTGGTTAGAGTATTGCACTGGTTAGCTTATCTGTGCTCTGTAAGCAGCAAGATTGAAATTTTGTGTATAGAGAGTAGAGGGGGGGATAAAACATGATGAATGATGGCATTGTGGATACAAATACACTTAGAAAGACACTTTTGTGTTAATTTAGTGTCCAAGTATATCAAACATGACACAAATTGCATTTATTATCACAGGTGTAATATAATAAATGCGTGTAGATATTGAAACAAACAAAATGATTGTGCAAATACTGAATATTGTGCAAATACGGAATGAACGCTGTGACTGTACAAGCTGGAAGAGACACCAGATTAGAGAAATATTAGTCATATTTTCAAAAACCGTGATAGCAAAGCATTACATAAACCTTTGCTTATAATTTGAAACTCCAAAGTGGAACCTCTTCGAATTCTGTGTCAAAAAGAAGCACAAAAAAATGTTTTTCGAAATGTGATATATTTTTGTTTTGTTTTCTTTTTTTAACTTGAGATTGACTATGTGAAATGTTTACTTTTATTTGTATGTGGCAATTTTACTCTTGTTAGCAAAAAATGAAGCTGATATGTTACTACACAATGTGAAATTAAAACTTGAAGAAGTATGATTTTCAAAAGATCAAGAAAAAAATGGGAGTTATGCGCTGAAATGCAAATTTTAAAAGCTACACGCCCGGTCTTCTGAGACGACCTTTTTGGTTTGGTATTATTTCAAATAATTCAAGATACATGTAAAGGTAAATTTGCACATGTTTTTAATCTTAGCACTTTCCACACGGCAGGCATCTGTAGACGACATTCCAAAATGTCACAAAATGTTTCGAAAATGTCAAAATTATTGAATTTCATTATCATATTTGAAGTCACCCATGAGGAATGCATTAAAATAAGTACAAACATGCCTAGTATTGATTCATTAATTCTTGAGATAGGCATTGCAAGTTGGGAAAGGTTTCTGAGGGGAAGGGAAAGGGCAAGGACCTATTTGTAAATGAGGTTTGTTTACTTTGGAGCTTCAAAATATATAAGATGATTTTCCCATTGAACAATGTTGTGAATGAAACATGGAAATTTGCAGCAAATTTGTTGTTTGTGATTGTTTGAATTGTAACCAAAAATCATATATCATTCATCATAAAGCAGTGTGCAAAAGTATAGACCATGTCACCTCATTGTTGATCAACAATGTTAGGTGCCCGGTTCCATTCCATGCATGTGAAACATTCATTGACTGATGCAAACTGCTGTTGTATGCAAATGACTGGTTTGATTTGGTGTATGGTTTATAGTGGAACCCCCCTTATAACTGGCAGGCAATGCGCGCGCATACTGGCAGGCAAGCTTTTTTTGCTTGCCTGCTGTGACACACTTTGGTTTAGCATGCAATGCGCTGGCATACTAGCAGGCAAGCTTTTTTTGCTTGCCTGCTGTAACGTTACAGGTGACATCATCTATAGGATTCCTTAGATATGCAATAACTGTGCAACCAATGTAATGAAATATTTCACTGCTTTGCCATACGGGAGAAAACCTATGTGGTAATCTTGTCACAGTATGCGATAACTTGATGAAGAAAAAAGGGCAAATGCACACAGCACCATACAGTAATTGACTGTGAATATGAGCGCAATGTTAAACTATTTGTATTTGAGTTGAAATTGAGTACAAAATATATTTTTATGTATATATCTCTTACAGCATTCCTGTAACCTGTATTTGCAATTGTATATCGCAGCAAAGACGAAAACAAATGTTTGGGGTTTTTCCCAGAACAAATAAAAAGACTTTCTATATGAAACTTCTCATGAATATGCATATCACAAGATCAAGAAAAACAATGTATACAGGGTCTTAAACTGATGATTAATATTAAGGTATGTTCACAATCACTATATATCAAATGCTTCGGAAATAGTTTACTTAAGGTCCCAGCCACACACCAAGTCTTTGACGGAATAAAACGTGTCATTTAGTTATGAGGCAGTATGTTATTCTACCGTGTAGTTAGTGCATGTCTAGGATCTAACGTACACTTTATCCAACACTTCCAAGTTGGCACAGTACCGATGTGCCGAAAACATCTCATGATGCATGTAACATTCAAGCAAATATTGCCTAGCGTCACATTTCTGAAATACCTCTGACAAGGCAGTTTATTCTTGCATAATATTTGTATCTCTTTTTGGTTGATACCAGGATAAACTGCCCTCTTGTTATAAAATATGTTGTTTGACCTTTGACACAACTTAGAATATAGATGAAGGGTTGGCCAACCACCAACATCAAGACATGAAACACATTAATACTCAGATAAAGCGTGATACACTATTTATATATATATCAATCTATTGTTTCTATACATACATGTACATATTCACAAAGGTAACTTCTATACAAAATTCAAAGCTTTACAAAGTTGTGGCATAACTGGGTTGTTCGTGCCAAGGTTAGAATTTAGGCAAGATTGCGAGGATCTAGTCTACTCTGGAAAAGTCTCGCAAAAAAGCCTGCCATACTGTGAACAGATGTCCATTAAAGTGTCTGGCACTGAATCTGAATAAAGCAGATCTTTTCCTTGTATGGGTTATACTCAATTTGGTTTGGATATTCTCAGCGGACTCTCGCAATGCATGACTGAATAAACTAAGTCGAGCAACAAGAATTGTGCTCAATGGCAAAACAATATAAACAACCCCTTATGAACACAACATCAATTTTACAATACTATATAATACACATACACATCTATTCCAGCTATACATGGTGAAATGCATACTGTTATGTAACCCTACCTGACGTTAAGTTTTTTTCTTAATCTAAACCATGGAGATAATAATGATGATAACGATGGCGATGAGAACTCCACAGCAGATCATAATCATGATCTTTTTCTGTAGAGCCGTACGTATGGATGCGTATGTGTGAAGTGAATGGGATGAAGATAACGGAAGAAAAACAACATGAACCCAAATGTGTCTTATTTAACAGTGTTATAAGTCAGCCAAGACATGTGCCCTATTAAATAATTAGTGTTGGTTCAAGTTACTGTAGATATAACATTGTGAATAGCTTAGATTTTGGATTCATGACAGATTCTGTATTTCAAGCAATTTCTAAATTCCGTACCTCAGAAAGTTGCAGAATTTGGCTCCACACATGTACGTGTTCCTTTGGCCTTCGTCATATGAACTTAATCGGTTACTGAGTGACAACCAGATGTATAAATGTTGTGCAGCTATACCCGTATGATTTGTCTAATTATGTGTCTTCATCGTGGTTGATTGTATACTATCTATCTATTATACCTATGTAAGGGGTCGTCCAAAATTATCACCATTTTCACATATGTACAGAGCGTACATAACTTTTTGCCATCTTCCCTCCTCGAGTTACATACGCAATAAATGGCAAAAATGTCATGGCTTGATAAAAAAATGCCTGCCTCTTAAGCTTGCCATGTTAGTTACGTATGCTTAGGGTGTATTTTTACCCCCTCCCCCTGTTACGTATGCTTTGTACGTATCTGTAAATGGCGAAAATTATGAGCGACCCTAAGGCCCCCCAAAAAATTGTTATGCTGTCCTCGACCGTCCGCTCTTCAGATTTAAATGGCATTGAATATTAAACTAAGTGTTTATAACATAACTGTAAGACTCTTAGTGTGATTTCAACTTCTTGTTGGCTGAACTTTGAGAGTCCCCTGATAGAAGAAAATTTAAATGTAAAATAAATTCGCCCGCCTGCCCCTCCTCTCTGAGAGCTGTGGAGGACAACATTACCTTCTTTTGAAGGGGCCTAATCAAGCTTGGAGGATGAAACACAATTAGAAAAAACATGGTGGATAATACCCGTCCCAGGTATATCAGAACTAAGAATGGAGATGGAGGTAAATAGTGGCCGGTTATGGACAGTGATTCTTCATTGTGATCTAAAGATTCAAATTTGATAGGTTTATGTATGTGTGGTACCAACAACACTAACCTCTATCATGGTGGGTAAATAGTGAAATTGTATATAAATGTTAATTGAATGTGTAAAAGGACAAACATGTCTTGGCTCACAGATGTCATCAATTATGGTACCTGGCTATTTGAGAGAAACTCGGCAAGAAACTTTGAAATATTTTACTGCTACAAAATTGGCAGACATGTTAACCAACGGAAATGTATCTTTTATTGTAAATTCACCATTGGCTTATCGAAAGTGTCAGTATAGGTTGAGTATACATATTGAAGTACAGTCCAACCTTGATTATCCAACCCCCTTTTATTCGGATAAAAGAAATCTCTTACAGCATTATCACCTTATTTTCATCTGATGCATTTGAAGGTCATCTTTTCATGTTGAAAGTATTGTTTAGTCACTAGTCTAAAGTGACTAGAAGTCACTGTTATAACCCCTCAGTCAGTACCCTTTATTTTGTTGTCCCAATTTGAGCAATTCTGACAGTCAATGCAGAATTACACATAATTCGCTTATCCAGATTTTTCACTTATCAGGCCAGGCCATTGCTTGGTCCCATCATGTCCAGATAATCAGGGTTGGACTGTAAGTGCAATGAACAATGTTTAATCCTGTACCTAGGGACAGACTGTTGATTTTGACTAATTTTAAATGTTTTACTTGATAATAAAGCGCTGTTCCAAAATTGATCACAGCGCTTAACAAAGATATATCATTTAAACGTCACAGTGTACCCCAGGCAGCGTACAAAAGTGTAATGAAAAGAACTGGCATACAATGTCCTTATAATCTGATCATCAGAAATTAAACAATTAAAATAGATCTGATCAAATCAATTTAAAAGATTACTTCTCAAATATTTTCTGGAAGTTTGACAAGAATGGGGAGATTTATTTTAAATTCATTATGAAGTGATTGTATAACCGAACGATTTGACAAAATTACATTACTTTGATGATGCATTGAAAGAAATCTTACTAAATATGAATCCAAAATGTATCAAATATTTCAAAGGTCCCCCTTAGTCTTTGCGAGTTTCTCTCAAAAGCCAACAATGTAGCAAAATGTGTCATATAATATCATACTCTTGGCCAATAAAACAACCATTCTTGTAGTAGTAATAGCAGTGTACCAAATATGTTATGTTTACCTTTTTTTGCTTTTATCTTAATTAATTTAATTAGAGTAAATAATTTGCATTTATTCGTAATAGTTGAACAAGTATGCAAATTGTTGTTGTTGTCTCATCTTTGTACATTCAAAAGAACAATTCCGGGCAACAATTCACTATTCATTTGGCTAATTTAGTCAATTACCATATCAAAAAACAATACAACTGTCTACACGAGGAGGTTGTTTTATTGGCCAATAGGATAGAGTAGTTAGTAGTCGATTCAACCCGTATAAGTAGAAGGTTAGTGATTCATGCATTCTAATTCCCGAGGTAACTTCGGAGGAAAAAAACGGAGAAAAATGCACCCTATTATCTCAAAGAGCGAGATGCTGATCAACAGGAAGATACAATTAGGTCTACAGGTTTCAGATTCTACAAGGAAAGAGTATGGCATTAATCACTTGTAGAAGACGACGCCATGTTTGAAAACATTGGATTAATCATTTAGTAACAAACAGTCACAAGCACAGATTTGATGATTAGATCACAGTGTATTAGTAAATTTGGTTAGTATTGTTGTTTTTTGTCTGAGACTGCAATGCAAGCCAATGATGCAATTTGAAAATAGAGAGAAAAAAATGAAAAAAGGCAATCGTAGTCGTGACCTTTGACATGGCTGTGGGATAACGATTTTACACAAAGGTTGTGCATAATCATCAAAAGTTGAATACTGTACAGAAACAAGCAGCAGTTTGTCTAGCTCTGTTTGCTACTTAAACTCTTCTGAGCCGTAGCAAGGGCTTATCTTGAGTGTTTATCTAGACCACTTTACTTCATCAGCCCTGTATTTCTAACCGTTATGAGGACGCTAATTGGCTACAGAATTACATTATTGGTTATTTTGGGGCACGAAAATGCTCCTGCTGAAATCTGTAATCTGCGAAACGGTCATAGGACCATGGATTTGTGGCAGGTACTTTGAAAATCAACCTACTTGAGTGGTCCCTTTATCAATGGTCTGTGGAATTACCAGGTAACATAAACCGAACAAATTGAGGTCAACTTACTTATGCATACACACAAAAATCAATAGTATATGTGACCTACTGAGCAATATTGACCTTTACTTGCATTCATTTTGTACATATGCTTCACTGATCATAATGATCAGCAGGAAATTTGAAAGTTATAATAGGCCCATATTGGCATTCTCTGGGCAGTTACACATAGTTATCCAGATTCTGCACCGTAAACTACTGTCTAATTTGAACAGTGCCATATCCTGAGCTACATAGAGACTCTGATGTGGTGATATAGTACACTGTGTGTGGTCATGTATTAAGCCACCTTCAATCTCACAAGGCAACATTAGTCTTTCAATCACTATGCATGAATTGAATCTTATACTATTTAGTAATCAGAGCAGTTGTGGCTCATGTATATCACCATTCATGTTGAACTGTGGATTGTTATATGGTAATTTATTTCATGGCACAGTTAATGGGACTTGATATCAAATTTGATGATTATCAACATAGGAATTGTATCCTGCTGAAACATTGAAAGGATTTCAATCTTGGAGCGACAGCGATCAGTCAGGGTACACTAAAGTCTTACTTAAAGATGGCCTTTTTAATGAGTATTTGTTTTTATTTATTGCCCTACTTTTCAATGAACCAGCAATGAGAGGTTTAGACCAAACCAACCAAACTGGTAAAATTTGCAGTATAAGCAAGTGCTTGGCCTAGTGTGCCACCCCTCTCTCTTAAATTCAATAGTGATAATGTGAACTTATACCATTATCTATGCCTTACTTCCATCAGAAATTGGGATGCCAAATAACCATGTCAAAGGTCAGGATACAACTAAAAACTAATCAGCCGTATACATTTTTCCAAGTAGAGTATCTGTAAGATTTCTAGCTGCTGAAAATTGACTAAAACCCACTCCATCATGCCCTGTAGGAATAAACCTTTTACAAAAACTATGTTGAAGCTTAAACATCATGCTATGCAACTTTATGAGTCAATCTAAGAAGGCGGTTTAGTCTATGAAGGCCTGGATACTGTTGGATGTAACAGCTCTACCTCTAGCGCACCACTACAGTTTTGATGGTCCCATGCTATTGTTGGTAGAGGTTAACACCTGATGGATCATATAGAGGAAAGGATCCAATGCGAGCTAGAAGTATGTGTGGGATATGTTATTGACAAGGTGCTAGTAGGACAGGTCCCTTATTGTAACAACTACAGGTGTAGAATTCGGCATGCTATTTTCAAGAGATCATAACAAGTATTTATCATCGATATTCCAACTACAATTATAAAACAATTAGTACGGAGAGAAGGAAAAACGGCACAACTATATGTTATCATGCTCTTGCTCTTGTTAGGATTGTAAGTATTGAGGACTATCTAAGTAAGTACGGAATTAAGAGTACCATTATCTAAAAGAAACTACAAGTGTAAAAAAGGTGACAAATTCGGAAGACATGACTTCTAATAGAGGTGACAAAATTCGGAAGACACGACGGGTCTCCGTATTAAGTACAATGTTATAACAAATTAACGGACACAGACAACACGTCTCTCTTATACACACTCTCATTCAGTCGTGATTTGTTTTTAAGAAAACCTACATTTGTATCGTCCCGTATTGTGTCAAATAAGTCTCAGCAGTCTAGGTCATGACCTAATAGCAGTCGGTATAGTAAGTGATGAAACTTGTTATACATATGTTTGAATGGATACACAAAGCAGATCATTGCAATATGGTTATCAATCAAATAGCAGTACGTTCTATGGTAGTGCTCCTGAATGGCGGTGCGAATGTTGAAAGTTAGAGCATGGTGCAATTATAGTGGTTGTAGAGAGTGTTGTCTATTCAAGCAACCTGTGATTTAAATCAACAGTCTCTAATAGTTAGTAAGTGCAGTGCAGTTGATCCTAGTCGAGCTTGTAGGCGAAAAAATTAAACCTATATATTGATTTAATGACAAATGTTTTCATTGTATATAACAAGCAGTCAAGCAACACTTGACCGCTAGCTGTTATAGTCAGCATCGTAATGCTATGGATATAATTCCAACAATGCATGTGTACCTTGCATGTGGATAAGTGTACATGTGCGTAAACCTGTTAGTCTGTACCGGGCCATTTCATAAAATTAACGTGCGTCCTGATTGGTCAATCGTGAAATAACCATGCGTATCATTGCATAGTTGTTTTCGCGCAGTTCATGCATCTGAATGCACTGAACAACAACAAACCACGCTCACATGAAATAGCTTGAATGTTGTCCATAGCATTATGACAGTGACTAAATGTATAGGATACAGGTGAATTGACAAGTTTGCCGCTTTGCTATTGGTATACCATGACTGTCGGACATCAATATCTTTAATCTACTTTAAAACACAATATATCTTATAGCTAAAATTCCGTTGATTCCTGCTAAATCAATAACGTTTAAGCTATTGGATTTTCTTTGATACATATAATTTTACTAAAACCATACATTATGACACTGATAAAAAAATACCATGAATGGAAAGTTAAAATATATATTGTATTCACACAATATACGCTGAAAGATGCATAACAGAGGAAATATTGATACTATTAATATTGCACTAAATGCTCATTTACAATACGCTATTTTTTAGATCGGTATTTCTTCTCGCCCACGTTGACCAATAACAATCTTGTACTAGAACGTCATTAAACAGTCATTTTATCTTCATACAGATATATAATCAAGTATCAGTGTAAATGTACTTGCAGGGTTATAGCTAGGCCAGATTGAGTGCCGGCTAATTTTACTGACGGCGAATGGAGTAAGTGTAGCGAACGAAGTGCAGTGGATCATGGCAAGGGGTCCAGAGGCCTTCTTAATGTTTTTTTAGGTTTTTTAATTTACTTTGAGGGTTCCTGCCACATAATTAGGCAGTTTAATGATTCTAGCCACAGAATTTTATTAATAATTTTAAACAAAAAACAAAACAAACACACCTTTTTTTTAAGAAAACACCTTTTTTTAAGAGTGCCGGCCGGCCAGCGTGAGTGCCCGTACGCCCGACCGGCATAGCTATAACCCTGTGTACTTGTTTCTTTACAATACATACTGAATACAACACATAATGCCCTATATTTTGTTTGTCCCTACATTGACATCAGACTTCTATGACTGCTCTCGTTGTTGCCTAGACCACTTTCCCTTTCCCTGTAGTGTCACATAAGTACTAAAATCACAATAACATTTTGTAAAAACTTCTTAAAACTACGCTGGAAATTCTTTCAATAAGAATTAAGTAGCAGTGTTCACTTCAAAGCCAAGCAAGAAAAACAAGCAAGGAGGCGTTTCTTCCATCAACAAGATGATTAGTATGTATTAGTATTGTGTATGTAGGCGTTACATCCTATACTGCAACAACTAGTATAACGATGACGAGAATCACTAGAGCGATGGATGTGACCACACCAATTATGATTAATTTCTGTATGAAAAAGAGGGAATGGAAGGTACGGAAGGAAGGAGGGTGGGGAAAAAATAACAATATGTGTGTGTAAACAAAAATACACAGGGAAAACTTGCTCATAATTGCCTGCCTTATGTGGTCAATTCGGAAATGGTTCGACAGGAGAGGGGGTAAGCATACAAGTTGGAAGTGAAGCTAGATGCCCAATATACATTTAATGTTGTGACAGGACAGTGGGAGTAAGTTTATATGAGAGGAGAGCGGTTACCATGTCGATCAGCCAAGCAATGATACCAATGGGATGATGGGGATCAAGCACACAATATGTTAATACAGAGGTGTGGTACAGAGGGAGAAAGTTCAGTGTTAAATACAACCAGTCACCATGTGCAAGCTACTATAGTTTATTCAGTAAAAAATAGGCCAAAGGTATACGGCTGCTGATGTACGCCTCCGCACATATAGGCAATTGCATTTGCAATAGCGAATCATTTGATGGAAATGCATATCTCACATGAGCATTGTATCATGAATTTAATTGCTAGTTTAAATCAATTTGTAATATTATGAAGCTGGCTATTTTTAACCGAATAAACTATAGTTCATGATATGATTCCATCAATGAGTGATGATGCATTGTGGGTCATCTGGATCTAGCATATATGCTGTGTGGGCGGAAGACAAAACAGTGGATTAGTAGTGTACAGTAAACCAAGCTAGAGGTGCAACCTAGATGACAGTCATTGTGCAAGGAGTGACACAGTGGGGCCCACACACAAGAGACATAGTGAGACAAAAGTGTAACAGACAATGAAAGCAAATGCTAAGTGCCACCTAGATGAATAAAAGCTATAGTTAATAGGGATCTGCACATGTATGTAGTATACATAATTATGGAACAATTCAGTGCTAGAACATAATGCAATATATAAAGTTTTCAGTAACCACCAATGTAAGTCTAATATTTATAATATGACAATAAATACAGATATAATGGTTAACCATCTTCATCGTGTGATTTTTCTTTAAAATCTTCCATTTTGCAATCTGTCCATCGGTCTTCCTAGTTGCTATACATTCCTCACTTGACAGCATTACAAATGTGTGGCAATTTATAACTAGTATATAACCAATTTTAACAACACAACACTACACAAAAGTGTCCCCAAGACCCATTGCCACCATTGCTCTGTTCAGCTGGACTTCTTTGTTCCTCCAGTTGTAACGGCCGCTGTGATACCTGCCTCGTCTGTTTGGCTGCATGCGCCCTTTGATGTTGTTCCTCATGTCCCCCGTGCACCTCCACCGACTGCATGCACGGTGCGCACCTAACACTTATTCCAGTATAATTCACAAGATAACATACATGATGTGATGTGCTCTCTTTGATGAATAGTCCGGTGAGGAAAAAGGATGATGAAATCACAAGAGACAGATACTACGGGGCTATTCATGACCACATAAGTTATATAGTAAATTGAATAGGCGGGTGATTAGCCACTTTGTTCAAATGAGTAGAGAGATACATTACACAATTATTATATGGAAAACATTCTTTACTTTGCTTGAATGTACTACAACTCTATATCTATTCTATAGCGGGATTACAATATTTATCTTAAAACCACAATATTACATGACTATACTATGTGTACGAAATTTGTTTTAACAAATCTGCAGTATCCATTAAGCAGCTGGAACAGTTGATGCTGAGACTAATATTATAGTTGCAGGTTGAGGGAACCCAGCCTATGATTAGGTATACCGGATGTAATGTTTAATACAACGTTGACCATTAATTTTGTATTATTGAAAACTGATATTTACTGGTACAGTTAAATACAATCATAAAACAATTTGCTGGTAGGGAAAAATTGTATTCATGAGTGGTGTAGTATTACACGAAACAGTTTACAAAAAAAAGAAAAAAATAGAACAATTTTTTGTAGACCCAATTCTGTGTTGAAAGCCTCTGATCTATAGTTACATTCAATTTCGAAATACAAACACTGTCATGAGTAGTGACTGAAAATGAAATGGACAAGACATGATACTGATTCTTGAAATTAGATACATTCTAGTGAGTAAACCCTAAATATGGGCTTCTTCCCACTAAATCTGTGTAAGACATCTACTGATCAATTTACTGCTTTGAAAGTAAAACAAATACAGTGAGCACCAACTGGACATATGAAACTAAATACTGACTATATGTGCGCAAGGAATGTTGTTTAATACATGATGATACTATCGTCAGATGAAAATGAAAAAAGCTGCTATAAAAACAAACTGTCTAAGAAACAAAAATCGTAATGAAGAAGCGCACACAAAAAATGACACTATTTAGGCTAATGATTCCTACTTCTGCTAACATGAGTCCTACTACCAACTGATAACACATTGGACGGTGAGCGTTGGAAACTATTTACTTATTCTGCAAGAAAATCTCAGCATGTTTAATAGACTTGTTTTGTCACGTGGATGTTTGCTACCCCTCATCAAAAGGTAGCAAACATCCACGTGGCAAAAACGATATATGATTACTGTTTTTTATTTTCTTTGTTGATGATAATCCATATGTGCTGGCCTTGTTGTTCAACATAGATAGTTCACTCATTGTATGCAATATGGACAGATATTTACGCCAACAAAAAGATGACAACATTTTTTCTTTCATAATTTGTAATCATATATTCATGATTTAGATTTGCATATTTAATGTATAGACAGAATTAAAATATGTATATTGAAGTATAGGATTCGGTTAATTTCAATATTTCATGATGTCAATTTGATGATAGACCCATTTTGCATACAACAAGATGATCTATGTATATGGTGCAATGGTCAGTGTGAAGGTGTCATAGTCAGTAATCTGTAAGACTTACCCGCCTAGCTTTACTCTGGTACTTGACTGCCTTCTTGGTGTCCATCTTAGCAGTTTCAACATAATCTACAGATTGTTCTACATTGAACTCAATCCTGTCAATCATCTCACCCTGTCAACAACAACATTACAGGAACATATAGTAATGTTAGTACGGGGACACCAAGACTTACCCGCCTAGCTTTACTCTGGAACTGGACTGCCTTCTTGGTGTCTGCCACAGCAGTTTCAACATAATCTACAGATTGTTCTACATTGAACTCAATCCTGTCAATCATCTCACCCTGTCAACAACAACATTACAGGAACATTAGTGGGTGACACTGGTGAGCAACAATTACCCCTCAATTCCAAGACCTGGCAATACTCTCCTTGCGGCCTCAACGACCTATAGATCCGTACATTGTTGTGCAACATATGCCACTCACCCCGTAGCACCACGTAAGACACCGAATCACTTGTCCAAATCTAATGTCCAAGTCTACTGGAAGACTTTTGTTAATTTTTTGTTAATTGGAGAGCTGAATTTTCCTTACATCCAGATATATAAAGGTACACATCTTTGGAAGGCTTGTAAATATTTGAAAATTGGAAAGACTTCAGTGTGCAATAAAGTAAGGAGTAGTGGAACGAGACACAAAGTAGAAGAATAGACATGGTATGGAAAAAAGTACACTATTTGATAGAGTACATGCTGAGTGTATAGTCATGCTTTAACATTAGACAAGGAACTGATTGATAAACTATCGCTATAATCAAGATGAACGATCTCTTGAAAGGATATATGGATTGAAAACATAAGCTTTCCAAAGATGTATACTTTTAAATTAAGGATATAAATCTCAAGTCAGGGATGCCTAACATTTGCCCATATTTGAGAAATTTGAAAGAGAATCTGAAAATGTGACATCCAAGGATTCATAATTAAGGGCTAAATGTGTTATATATAACACACGGAAACATCCAAATGTATTTGATAGATATGTTCAAATAGGATCCTTGATTGATGTCACAGTAAATCACAGTGGTGGACTATCTAGACAAGTAGTGTATAATTGTTTTTTGTGGGGTGTGGTTCTCACTGCAGGGAGGGATTTTCAACCTAAAAAACACACTGTAATACAATGAATGGTCACTTCCACAGATGTGAAAGGTGATGGAGTTGAGAGTCACTTGTACATACTATCTAAACAAGTGTGCATTTGGTCTATTTTGTGCCAAAAGTATACCTACCTTTATAAACAGATGCTAGATGAATTGAGAATGTATAGATTAATCAGTTCCAAATTGGCGAGAAATATTTGTTTTTTTATCTCTCTGCGCGCAAAAGCAATCCAAAGGTACACACGAGATTATGGCCACACGCACACGGTTTTGGCCTAACGCACGCGTCACACATATGATGCACAGTGGGATTGCTGTTTTCATGCGCGCCCGCGCCCTTCCGTATTCATTCGCTGCTGTAAGGAGGCTTAGCCACTTTGGAACTGATCAAACTATAGCAATGGAATGATATACATACACCAGCACTATTTTCATTTATAGTAAAACTGTGATTAATTCATACATATGAATTCAGATGGTGAAGAAGGTCATCAAATGACAAATGACTATTTTAACAAAGTAGCATTATTTTGATGTCAGCCTAATCAGATGCCTACTATCTGAAGGCCCACTTGAAATTCCATCTCTGTTTTATTTATTTTCCATAGTGTTAGTGTAAGAAATATACATATGAAGCCTTGTTTTCTATTAATATTAATATTATAATTGAAAAATTACCATCTGGAAAAGAATGCAATACTTTTTTCCATGGTGTGAATATGAAGGTGAGACAGACAGACTCTAAGGCAAAAAAAAAAAAATGTTATGTTGCCCTTTCATGAATATGTTTGATAGGGTCAATCGGCCAATTTGTTTTCCTTCAAACTCAAACCTTTTAAGCCTACAATGAGAGGTCAACATATTTTTAACTGAAAAAGAGGGAAATACACAGTGTTGGCTGTATTTTCTACCCAAGGGTGAATACTTTTGTCCAAGTTACAGCCAGAAAACATATTTAACCCTAATTCTATAGACACAAAGATACTTGCAGTAAATGCAGTAGTAGTGTTGATCCCAGTTTGCAGTTACATCACACCTTGGCAAACAGCACAGTGATGCAAAATCACTAGGCCAAAGGGTGCTGGGCAGGGTTATGTTTAGAGTGAAATATTGGCGGTTTCAGGTTGGTTTAAGCACAAAATTATTAAAAACATGATCAGATTTTGACATTTTACCGAGCAATAAATAATTTTTCCTGATATTTTTGCTACATTTTCAAACTTCTGTTATCAAAAATAATTAAATCCAGACCCAAGTTTTTTGCAAAAATTGGATCGGTTGGGAAAGGGCAACAAACTCTTTTTTGTTGTTGGCCTAATCAGACAAGTAATAGATAGCACAGATGCTGATATCTAAAGAATATTAAACGGTTGCAACATTACGACCTATAACAAGTTGTCCTGTGTTGGGTTCAATCAACATCTTAGCACAGGGCATAGACCTATAGCTTTCATTCACACGTATCAGTTTAAATGACAATTAGATGCTAATTTCAATCAATTTTAACTACCCGAGATGTCTGGACAAATATTGGCTACACTTTGAAATCATAATATTAGAAATGATGAATACTTTATTTCTACCAGAGGATTTTGTGAAACCAATTTTCATTGTAATTATGACCTATTCAAAATTATTACAGTGTGTTTTTTGAGGTTATTGGTGAAAGGAATTGAGTGGTATTGAAGGGTTTACATTTGTATACAAGGTATGAAATGAAAATGATATGATGATAAATATATATAGGATGGAAGGGTGGGGAAGGGACTTGGTTAATGGAAGGAGAGGGTCAATGAATATATGAAGGGTTGTATTATGTAGGTTTGAGGAGACGAGAACCACTAAGGTTAGGAGTCGACTTTGGGGCATAGGGAGAATTTGAATATATATGTGTGGGCCTATCTATCACCAAAAAAAACATTTCGGGTGGAAGTTACCTTGATCCAGGGAATGCGTCGTCAGCTCTCCAAAAGTCTAAGGGGGAAAACTGTAATAATAAGTCTTAGTAGTAGTGGTCAGTCGGTGATTAGACGAGGAGTCATGGGAGACCCAGTCATTGGATGAGAAGATGAACCGATCGTCATCTATGACGCACCGACCGACCATTGGGTCAATTGGGCTTACCTGGCTTTCGACTAGCATAGCCATGTCCATAAACATGTCGTGTAGTTCTCGGATACTATTTTCCAATTTGATGATGTCATTATGTCGGGCCTCGATGTCCCTCAGTGTTTGCTTGGCTTGTTGTGTGTCCATTATTATCTGTTAAGTTAGTTGAAAATGAGAGGGGTAGGTGGGAGAAGATGACAGAAAAGTAGACCAAGAAAAAAAATAACAACAAAGATTATATTACTATTGATAAAGACAAAGACCTGAAATACAGATAATGGGCTGAGACAATGGAAGCATTATTTTACTGCCAGATTTACCTGCATTCATATTCAATGCTAGTGCCTCATTATAACACAAATGATAAATTTGAAATTTGTCAGTAAAATGAACTTCAAATATAGTTTTAAAAATCCAAAACCCTAAGAGGTTTTATCTTTCTTGAGACAGATAATTGCTAAATGGACCATTATTTGAACTATACATAAGACTTATGCCACCCACTTGATAAACATATCTATCGTCAGCATGCTTCGATAATTGCCTAACTCATTATTTCTAGTTTTTAGATAACAACAAAAATATGAAAAGTGAGTTAGGCAATTATCAAAGCAGGCTGACGATATGTTGAATAGCACCACGAATAGTGCAGGTGAATTCCAACAGGAGCAGTAACTGTTGGATAGAATTAGGTTGGAGATATACCTTTAAGAGAAATGTAGCTTGTTATAGGTCTAATACAAGTTAATATGACCCATTTTAAACATTTTACATCATTATTTCAATCTGCCCAACTCACAAGGCTGACTTAGGCAGAATTAGGCAATTATCAAAACAGGCTGACGATATAGGCCTATGACTTTTATATCTATAGATACGCAGGAATGGAAATACCCACATGGCTGTCTACTTAGGGTTGTCTAGGTAGGAACTAAACTTTGTGGACTTAAAATATACATGTATTTCTAACCCTAACTTTTGCAAGAGGAAATCAATTAATGAAAAAGTGGTCCTATTGAGAATCGAACCATGGACCTCTGCATTGCAAAGCATGTCTCTCAACCACTAGACTAGCAAGGGGTGAACTGACCAGGACATGATTTTAATTCCTTTTAACCATTACGGAATAAAGCAATACTACTATTATGATCAGTACACACAATATTATGAACAGAGCTGCGATACACATGATCGTCTACCCCGGGTTGACAGCCATGTGGGTATTTCCATTACTGCCTATAATAAATACATGATAATTTCTTAAAAACACAGAATATTTACCTCATGCATTTACTATTAATATCAATATGATAAATTCAACATTTAGAAGAAAAAAAACACAAACAAAATGGGATTATACTCTCGAAGTGTTTACGCTCAAACAAATATAAACAATTCTGTGAGATGTTTCATCTGTATCGGTTTCTTTACAAACAAATATCATCTGAAAATATATTCTCACTTTTTAGGTGTGTGTAACTATTTTTGTACATGAAAATGGCAAAAATTAAGGTAGAATAAACATCTTTTACAATTTTACAATAAAACTTTTACAACATCAGTATAATCCAAAGCATGAAATATTAACTGAATTTCAATTTTACAATTTTTACAATAAATAGTTCACTTTCAGACAATCTGTATTGAAGATCAAAATTTATCATATCATATACCTAAATGTGTTGGCTATCACAAAGTTTTCAAAATTCAAACTTTCCATGTATTTCATGCTTGCCAACATCAGCATATTCCAAAGCATAAAATATTAGCTGAACATGCTTTACATTATAAATTCCTCAAACAAGTTTGGAAATGTATTTCAATCGCCAATGTTTAGAATATTTTGTGATATATTCATTTGTGTTACATATCGATGAAAAGCTCATGTGTTTTTCTTTCCAACAATATCACATTTGAAGCAATCACCTGTTTCAGTGCTCAGCCACTTGCTTAAGAATGTGGGGAGCTCTCAATCAAAATGTGAAAAATTCACCACTATTTTTGCGCTCAAAAGAACAACTCTGTCATCTGTCCAATGAACTGTTACATTGACAACAGAGAATTCAGATAGAGACTTGCACATATTTTCAAGCAAGTTGCAGAGCACTGAAACAAGAAATGCTACAAATTTGGTATCATTGGAAAGACAAACACATTGAGCAGCGATCCATTGATGTGCAACACCCTGTGAACATATAACAAAATTATTATACTTTACTATAATTTACACTTTTCAAACTCATAATTATAACTAAATGCACAAACTTGATGGGCATTATAATACACTAGAACTCAAAATATAAGAATAAGTCATTTCAAATACAGGGTGTCCCAAAGGTCGCGCCACCTTTTAAATGCGTCATTTCTCAAAACATGTAAATTGCATAGTGGCAACATTAGCATTTTTAGAATCATTTTGATACCAAACTTTACCCCATCGTTGGCACCTCAACCTTATTAACAAACTTGACAACCGTTGCTGCAAACCACAGAAAATCATACTTGGGGTCTTTCAATACGGTTTTTGTTTCCGTGTAGACCCAAACAATTTGAATCTGTTGATTTATAGTAGTGATATCTAACATTTATTTTCTCAAACAAATACTGCTAAAAATGGCGAATGATAGATCAAATGGCAGTGACAGTTCAGGGATGCAAATTTAATGTTAATCACATGTGGCGGTGTGTCAGGCTTAAAATGCATCGTACCTGTTCTATTGTTCATTAGTACATCTTTCACATGGCGTCCTACTGAAAGAACCCATGTATGCTTTATGTGTTTTGCAGTAACATTTGTAAACTTGGGTAATTAAGTTAAGTGGTCATCGATGGGGTCAAGTTTGGTATCAAAATAATTCTACAATATCGAACTACCTAAACATGCTAGTGTTGCCGCCATGCAATTTAAATAGTTAGAGATACGAAGCATTTAAATGGTGGCGCAACTGTTGAGACGCCCTGTATCCAAGATGCATTGAGTCAGGATGAGGGAGTGTTACATGTAACTATGTTTATATTCAAAAAATGTTAATAAAGGGTTTTACATAATTAGATTTGAACTAAATGCACAGATAGAGTTACATACAGGTATGTGGTTCATTAAATGAGCAGTAATTCAAGCCGAAAAGAAAACATTTTGTCTTGGATTATCTTACGCTTAGTGTGAGAGTTTGGGTTTGTTTAGTTTTTGAGCTTTGTGAATGGCAATTCTGTATCTCTTCTCTCTTTTAATATATAATCCTTGACAAAATACAAAAAATGTACAACAATATATTGTAACAACTGTCAAATACTTTTCACAAGGGGAGGAGAGGCCATTTTTGCCATTTTGCCATGCTTCTGTTTCCACACCTGGCTCCATATTTGTAGAAAACGTCATCAAATCTCCCCAACTACAATACTTAATAATCACACTAATTTAATAAGGAGCAAAAAATGGTCCCAAATTATATTTTCAAGCTGTTATTTCATGCAAATCAGTATGCATGCAATTATTGGCATGTTAATATTATCCTTTATTGTGAAATTGTTTAACGCATTCCATTGATAGCTTCCTAGGTCCTAACAATATTTCAGAATGTATTGGCTCACTGGGACAAAGTCTATTTCACTTTAACAGAACAGTGGCATCAACAATTAAACTCAAGTGTTTAAACACCTTCATTTATTGTCAATCCATGTGTAACTATAGTTTGATCAGTTCCAAATTGGCGAAGCCTCCTTACACAGGGGTAGAATTTCGTTATGAGCCGCGAGAATCCAAACGGATTCTCGCGGAAGGATTTTGCGAGAATCTGGATTCTCGCAGAAATGAATGGAAATAATATCAAGAATAAGGCTATAAGCTTGCACAACTTCCAAATTTGGCATGTTTGTTGACTAAGGGTCAAATACCAGTCATCTAAGGTCCTGTTTTGGACTTGTACTTTCTTTCTTTTTTGCGTGAATCCACATTTCACGCTGTAATGTTTTTACGCGAATCGATTCGCGGATTTGCGCCAAAATTCTACCCCTGCTTACAGCAGCGAATAAATACAGAAGGACACAGGCCTGCGTGAAGCCAGCAAGCGCACTGAGCATCATATGCGTGACGCGTGCATGCGGCCACAAGCACGGGAGTACGCTTTAATTGCATTTGCACGTGGAGATATAAAAAACGAATATTTCTCGCCAGTTTGGAACTGATTAAACTATAGTAACTGACATCACTACCATGACAAAGTGAAATGGACCACAGCCGCAGGAAATATTTCCCGGTATGACACAAAAGTTTTTTATCTGTAATCGCTGCCATTTGTTTTGTTGTGTTTTACAAAGGCATACCAAACCCCTCAAAAATGTTTGGAAATTGTTTTCAATCACCTATCATTCATATAGTTTGTTATAGTATGTTCATATTGTGCTGCTCCACATCAATGGAAAGCTGATGTGTTCATCTTTACAGATGATACCAAATTTGTAGCAATCACTCGTTTCAACCCTAAGCCACTTGCTTGTGAATATGGGTAGGTCTTCAATCTGAATGTGCCAAAATCACCACTATTTTGTGCTCAAAAGTCGATCAATAGAGCATCACTCTACACTGTAGTTGTCAATGTAACACTCCATAGAAAACACGACAGAGTTACTCTTTTGAGGACAAATAGAGGCGAATTTTGGCATATTCATCTCCTGAAGAGTTAGATCTCTGCATTGATATGAAACACAATATCATTGCTGGTCTGTCAAAACCTTGTATCTACATCTGGCCCTTCAGCATGTATAAAGTAATACTTGCTACGTATAACCTTTGGGCAGTCTGCTCTAAATATGTTCAAGGGCCAAAAAAAAGCACATCCCTTGGCAGTGTTTCTGCTCCTGAACGAATGTGATTTGTGATTAAAAACAATTTCTGAACTTTCTTTTTGAGGCATTTACAAAGCATCAGCATTATATATCACATAGCAGATTGTCAATAGGGCCATTTCACATAATATGAAGTGCAATTGTGAAGACATATCATATAGGTGCCTTCATTTATATCAAAGTTTTCTGAAAAGATAGCGAATGACACAATTGGCATTTATTGCACATGGGACTTTGTGGACTAAACCCCCAACTACATGGTTTGTGGGTTTCAACATTGGAAGCAGAGTTGTACTAAGTACCACAGAATGCTACTATAATCAGTTCAATCAGTTCACGATCTGAGCATCACCCTCGCAGTTCATCAACTGAACGCACGATGCTCATCCGAATGTTGAATGTACAATGCTCAGTGTAACGATGCACTGCATTCCATAACATCAGGGAGGCCTTGCACTTAGAGACTGTTGTAGTTACGCACCAATGGCATAGGTCTTGTGACAATTGTTTGAAATGATCAAGAAATAATTGATCTGATTAAAACATAACTGATAGGTCTTGTGACAATTGTTTGAAATGATCAAGAAATAATTGATCTGATTAAAACATAACTGATAGGTTACCCAGGGATGCAATTGAGTGATTGATTCATTTCCTTGTTTTTATTACGAGAGCTTCGCCAAACGGGCCGAACGTTTGCACGCGGCATCTAACATTTATGGGAACTCGTCTGGAGAATAAGCTAGCAGGGTATCACCCCCCCCCCCCCAAAAAAAAAACATGTTTGCTTCATTTTATGCTAAAATATCATCATCATCTGATTCTGGAAATGCAAACAAAAATGAAAAATGCACAGAAAAAAATGGGGAAAAGAAGTTTTTAAAAAATAAATCTTTTCCATTTCTGGAAGAAGAAAAAAATTATGCGCTCATTTCCGGCATTCCGGAAATGTCCGGAAGTCTTGCATCCCTCGTTACCCACCAGCCTGTAACCAGTGTATCGCACATTGCTCTTTGCATTGTGGTTGTCAATTTCGGTACAACTCAACATCAAGTGCTGAAACAAGCAAACCATGTAATTGAGTTCCTGGGGTAATGAAGCATTCAAATGGCTTGATATAGATCCAAGTAATGTTAGAATACATGTCGTCGCTGTTCTGTCAAAACCTTGTATCACCATCTGGCCCTTCAGCGTGTATAAAGTTATACTTCCTATATACAACCTTTGGGCAGTCTGTTGTAAACATGTTCAAGGGCCAAAAACATAGCTATTAAAACCTTGATGTGCTCTTTCCCCCAAACATGTATTAAGCAACACTATGCATAACCAATGGGCAGTTTTACTTTATACATATTGAAGGGACAGAAATTGTATAAAGTTTTGACAGAACAGAATTGATGTGGGATATTAAAACTTGACATTCAAGTAAAACATGCTAGTTATATTAGTATTGGCATCAAAACAAAATAAATAAATTTATTAAAAAAATTAAAAATCCTTGTTATGAAAGAAACTTCAAAATCACAAACTGAAGAGACATTTTACAATACAAAGAAGAAAAAAGAGAGATGTAATTGGTAAAAATCAACGAAATCCAACCAAACTATTCAAAATATCCAGCTGAGGTTTTCAAATTGCCAAATCTTTATAACAGGAGCAATTTAAAACAAAGATTTTGTATTCACCAAGTAGCCTATTGAGCCAAGAAATCTCTTGCATGCCAGGTTATTCAACCGTAAATATGTTGATATAGGCACTAGACAGCCTCTGCTGTTTATATGTATATGTGCAGTAATATCAGAGCATATTTCAGTCATACACTTCTACGCACAGCTATTTTCTTACGCCAGCTATCATGGTTACTCTCACTACAATTTATGAGGGTGTATTTCGGACAGCGTGTACTATTGGGTGTACTTTTAAGCTCATCCAATCTGTGTCAAATGCATTTTGGAAGTCCAAGAAAGCCATATATGTACCATTCTACCTTGAAAAATATAGTGGCGAGTAGGTGTGATGATTGGTATACCAACATATTTGGCTTTCTAAGACTTCCGAAAGACATTTGACAGTGTGGAGGCGCTCAAAAAGTACACCCAATAGTACATGCTGTCCAAAACTATGCCTTCATAAATTGTAGTGTCTGCTGCCAGTTCCTGTACGGGTACTGTATGCCAAGAATCCGTATGGGTACTGGTAAAGTGCCGGTGCATGTACCATCAAACTAGCTGCACAGTACCAGTAACTCTACTAATGTGTGGCTGCTTTGGTTGTACAGCATACACAGGTACTGTACAATTCCAATACACGTAATAAGCCGAGTAATCGCGATGCCAAGCACAAGAAAATGGATATATGTATGAACCTGCACAATCAATGAGGAACTTTATCAACGGTTCTTGGATGGACTATCACTGAATTCACACTGGTGGTCACGGCAGAGAGAAAGGTACATGGACTATGTGTAACAATAACTGACCAAAAAGATTGGTGGAACAGCAGTTAGAAGACAAACATGATAGAGAACTGATGCATAAAAAGTCACCAGAAGTTGTAACAACAAACATTTCAACTGGAAACATGTTGTGATTTTAACAGAGCTCCTCCTCCTCGCTGATACTAAAGAGTAGAAACATAACAAGTAACCATCACCACAAACAAACACAGAAATCAATCTGTATTCCAAAGAAAACAAAGGAAGGCTAGGTTTATAGCACAGCTATAATAAAAAATGATTACCAAACAATAGTGTGTAGCCATTACCAAAGAACAAGAATCATTGTAACAGGATGCAGAAGACCAAAAAAAACAAAGTATCTTCATTTAATTCCATTCAGGGGCATCACCACATCCTAAACTAAACGAAAAGACCCGGGTAAACCGTTCAGACACTTAGTTGAACTGGGGCAATAGACAAGACAAGGTTATATCAGAAAAGACCGGTTACACCATTCAGACACTAAGTTGAACTGTGGCAATAGACAAGATTATCAGAAAAGACCAGGGTACACCATTCAGACTCTAAGTTGAACTGTGGCAATAATAAACAAGGTTATCAACATGGGGTTTCTTTTGAAGACAAAAAATGTGGACAGAAATTACATTTTTGTGAATGAACAATTTCTGCGATTTCTTGTCTGATTTAAACTAATTGCCTAAGAAATCAATTTGGATGATTCCCACCATAGATAGCGCTGACAGGAAAAATAATCTTATTTTTATAAATCTTTCTACACCTTGTATTGCTGAAGACAATTGAACAAAATCCCAAACAATATTTATGTTTATGAAACGGAACAGACAAAAATAAAAACCTGGAACTGCCTACTTGAATATACATTATATACACTATCGATAAAGAAGAAATCACATTCAAACACTTCAAGCCTGATTTCGGATTCACATCTACAAGCCACCAAACTTAGCCAATAAGAAATCAGAATATAATTCAAACTAAACTGCTGGAACGACATTAACACCAGAAAATGTTGAAATGAAAAATATCTCGATTTAATTAAAAACTACTTCTAGGCAAAAGAAAAACATTTCGGTCCATTAGTCATGCAGAGAGGGGGTGGGATGAGAGATTATAGTAAAAAACAGTTAAAAAAACGCTGAGCGAATTCAAATGTTAGCAAAAAATGGCTCACAATGACTTCTCTCAATGGTTAATACTGAGAACAAGTATGGGTTATAAAAGTCAGTCCAATCAATGCAAGAATGAAAACAAGCCAGACGGCCAGAATACAACCCTCACATTTATAGCGTTGACTTAGAAAAAGACGAGGTGCATGAGTGGAGTTGTCTATTTGTGTGTATTGATCTCTTTATAATTATTAAGAAGTGCTGTCAAATATTTGCAAACAAGATATCTGCTTGAAATCAAAGTTACAAAGCATGGAATTCAGGAGGTCTTGGGTTCAAATCCCGGTCGAGAAATGAATTTTTCATTTCTTGACCGACCACCGCAAGGGAAAGATTATTTATTATCAAAATATCTGCCTGACTGAAATTTTATTCCAATTTTCAGGATAACATTTCTTGTTTGTGGCGGTTTCTAAATGAGACTTTGGCTCTGCTTTGGTCAAATAATGAGAGAAAGAAAAAAAGAGTTAATTGTAAAAAACTGTTTGAACTTCTTTTCCACCAATGAACAAATTAGCTGCTAAGATCAAATACAACACCGTAATTTCAGTTTTGAACAAATCATCATTAAAATATTTATGTACACCAGTAAATGGAAGACTTTTGGGGTTAGCTTTTACAAGGATGTTGAACAATCTTTACATGAAGCTCAATATGAAGCAAGTCCATCCATCCCCTTAACAGAAAACTGATAATACTTAATCTTTTCCTTGTGGTGGTCGAGAAAAATTCATTTCCTCGACCAGGATTTTCCAGAAAACAGTTGTATTTGTTATTGGTGTGTTCTTTGCTTTTGGCTTAGTTCAGGTCATCGATGCAACTTATTACCCAATCATTTCCTATTACTTTGGCTCACTAGATTTGTTCATAAAACATTTTAAAATATTTAACTTCAAATAGAGCAACTCCACTTATGACCCCTTGAAATACATCTCAAATTGTACGCATTCTGTGGGTTGTACTCCGACGAGAGAGCCTTTTGACAGGCGTCCTACTCACTCCAGACGTAAAAATTGACGGATTGCCGCTCTCCAACATCTCCTCGACTTCTTCCGTAGTGGTTTGCTTTCCAGCTGTAAATTTAAATAAAATGACCAGACCAATCAACCCTATGTTACATGTGTGAGTAATAAACCCTTTAAACACCAGTGGTACTTACACCGGATGTGAATATAGCGGGATTACCGCTCTCTAACATCTCTTCCAATTCTTCGTTTGTCGTCGTTTTTCCAGCTGTGTGTAGGATCAAGATCAAACGGTAAAGTGAATAGATTGCTGAAATACATGCACCTAACACAAAAAGTCCCGGACCAGACGCTTTGATGTTGGCTAATCCAAAATCAATAGTCGGTACCAATAATCTGAAATATACATTAAATGAGATAATTTCTTCTCTGTAGTTTGATACCTCATTCATAGATATCGAAGGGATACTTTTAAAGTTCTGATGATTTCAATAACCACGACTAACAACAACAAGGTTGCCTAGAATTGGTTTCCTATGAGATGTCATTGATTTGTATTGTCCAACTGTGTGCTATATCTGAACCAGTCAGGTATCTGGATGAATGGGTAACAGGCACAGACAGGGAGTCTGTACACACACATTTTCACTGCGTAATCACACACTGTAAGCATGGTATCCCATAGAAACCCAATTTTAGTGCAATTATTGTTTTGGTAGTTGCGGTTATTGGAACAATCATAACTTCAAAACTATCCACTCAATTTTTATGAATGAGGTATCAAACGATGGAGAAAAAATGTTCTCATTAAATGTTTATCTCAGAATTGTCGTACCGATTATTTGATTTTGGATTAGCCAACATCAAATCACCTGGTCTGGGACTTTTTGTGTTAGGTGTATATAGAGCACATGGCAGCTTTCTGTATACTAATAGTTTACATTAGAAGTATAGGCTGCCTTGTACTTTATCGGAAATACAAAAAAGGAACATGTTAAAAAAGTTTGCTGACAATGAATGCAATTCATGTTTTGACTTGAATCTGGACACTTTAAACACCCGATGTTTTATCAAATAAGTTAATGCATGGAATATATGTGTTCATTGTATTTAAATCATCAAGTTTGAATAGATTTTTGAGATGGTACTTGTGACCAGGCAACTTCAACTCTAAAGATTTCACTTTAAAAGCAAGTGTTAATGTCTATCCGAGTGCTAACATTCAAAAACATTGTCTACTTCGGATATTAAGCCTATGACATTGCACATTTTCCCAACTTACACTTGATGCATTTATAAGGGCACACTTGTCTCAGTTATGAGTAGGCAATAATGTCTCCCAATTCTTCATGTATGCACTGCTCGTATTATATAGGCCTGAATGTATTTTAGAATGTATGATCATGAGGAAAACCAACTAAGTTTCCCAAAATAGAGTGTAAAAATGTGTCTATCTATCGAAGGTTATATTCTATGTAACCTAAAGTAAAATGTCTAGATGAAAGAGTTGCGCTTTCTTTAACAGTCTGAAAAAGAAGAAAATATATCATATTTAGCAAGTTTTATTCCTTTCTACATCTTGAATGTAAACAATTTAATACTGTGCTCCTTCACTACCTGTATCCAGGCATTTTCAATGGACTCAACCTGAAATGTATATCAAAACTAAGTGATTAAAACCGTCAACATGCCAAACAAGAAAGTTCACACTCATTCATGAAAGAAGTCATAACTGGTCACGCGTTATGAACTCGCCTCCCAATAGGGTGGTGCCGTTACATTTTTTAGCTTCATGCTGTCATTTTCCTCAAATATTTTTAAAACCACAAAAGCTATCTCAACAAATTTGGTATCATTTTAAAGCCCTAATAACAAGCTATCTGCCTGCAAAATGGCATTGGTATAGCTAATACAGAAAGGGAGATACAGCTGTTTGATGTTTGGGGACCAGGGGTGGTGCTGGAAGGGGTGTTTCTGGAAGGGGTGCCGCCTGTACAAACTCAATGGGGATAATCCCATGCTTTGTTCTTTTTACAATAACTAGTCATCCCCTAATGTTAAAAACACAATTTTGGTCCCATTTCAAAGGATACTTAGTAGTCATTAAGTATGTGGTTCAACAGACTTGTCAACTATTATTAACAACTAATTAATTATGGATAAGACAATGATCATCAGCTTTCTTCCTATTCGCTACACAGTCAACATGAATAATCAGCCTCAATTTACCGGATTTATAAAAATGACTATAACAGAAAAAGTTTTCAACCTATGATAGCAAAAGTATACATTTTTGGAAAGCTTGTAACTAGAGGAATTCAGAAATGCAGTTTATATCAGGGAAGGGTTCATCCTTAAACAAATATTTCTGAAAATTCTAAAAATATATAAAATAAAAATTTGAGATATTCACTAGCCGGTATAATTACCATACCGACGTAGTAACTTTGACAAATATATATCATCTAATGGGTAATTTCATGAGGAATTCAAATATGTAAACAAAATAATGATAGGGATAGGTATACAAAATATATGGATCTCAAATTAAAAATTAAAAAACTCTGATATTTTCCGAACATTTCCGATCATACCATTTTATTTCTTGGTCGTACTATAATTTTAATGACATATTTGGTTTCCTCGTGCAATTTCCCTTCAGAAAATGTATACTTTTACTACCTCAGGGGGGTATACAAGCAAATATAAATGTGTAAAGTTAAATTCATGTCGCGAAAGCCAAAATCCGTGTGTAACGCGAAAGGAGGCGAGCTAAAAACACATGACCAACTACAAATCTGATTATCATATAACAATTAAATTTATATTGATCTTAGCTAAATTTTGCTACCAATGGCGGTAATCTGTCCAAGAGTTGCAAACCGTGTACCGGTACCTTTGGTGCATCCACATTAAATTGTGCATTCTCTTGAAATTAGTCACATTTGACACTGCTCAATTGTCATTTAAATTTTATCAATTTGTTTATCTTTATGGCAAATGGGGTATCATCACAAATATAGCTAACAAAGTCTATATTAAATATTACATTATTACAAGATGGTCAAATACAAAGTTACGACCTCTCTAATGAGTATGCAGTTTTATTTTTAGCTGTGTGTTTAATTTTTACTTTCAACACTTTAGGCTAACAAAAAAAGGTCTGTCTCACAAACATTTCATAAAAAGCTAAGTGATGTGCTATTTTTTTTTAGTGAGATTTGGCTATGAGGTATACGATTTAGAAGAAGAAAAATATCGGCCATATTTAATTTGACCGGTTTCCAAATTATGCACATCATTTTCCTGTTGATTCAAGCTTACAGAGAACCACAGAGAGAAAAAAGAAAAATGCATCACCGCCGCATAGAGTTTGATTTGATTTGATGATTTGATTATATATTATTTGGGTCCTACGACCCTGGATAACCCAATGAGCTTATATTAGCTTATTTCCACTGGGGTCCGTTAGATGTGTGAACAGCTACAGACTGGGATGATCCCCTACTCTTTATGAAAGAGTCTGTAACCTTTTAACGTGCTCGGGTATTGCTCTTGCGATGCACAGGACCACCATTCATATGTGACTTCAGAACCAATGATTTTTGCTGCCATTAGGAAATCGTCACAATCACTTCGTTTCATTTACCAGGCTACCGACACGGCGCACACAATATCAGCACTTATATTGTAATATCCCTTAACAGCTTCCTAATCTCGCTTGGGTCGATGAGGCAATTGAGATCAAGTACCTTGCCCAAGGATACAAACACGTTGGCTGTAGCGGGGCTAGAACTCACAACCTTTGTATTGTGAGACCTGCAAACTTTCCACTAGACCACGTATGCTCAAGCCTTTTTCAAATACCAAAGCGATCCGGTTTCTGAGACAAACCTCTTATTTTGGCCTTAATACTTCTTTGATATGATATGTTACAGAATGATATTTAAGAACAAGTTAAATCCAAGTTTTTGTGAAGCAGTCTTTTACAATATCATTCAGCAAGGTCTGGCCTTGTCAAAATCATGGCATTCATCAGTGACCCCCAGTGAACTTCTATAAATTGCGGCTGAAGTAAAGGCCCACCTAGTATAAACGCAACTTGAGAAGACTCTATATTTGCATTTCATATCTGTGCTACATAGGAGAAGTACCTTCTTTGGGGATAATGTTCTAGCTTCTTTTTTCCCAATCAATTTAATAATGCTAAATGCTCAATCATAGTAGCCAGACCAATTAGCTGTCAAAATGTAATAAGTAACTGCACGTGTACATCGGTTGACTCACAATATAAGTCATGAGTGACGTGATTGTTCAATAGTAAAGTTGAGATGTTAGAATTTCCAACAGTTTCGGACTGGCAAGTATGAGAAAGCATTATTTGCTATAGAATTGGTAAGTGACTGAAGGGTCAGGAGTATGGCCCAAAAGAAATAGTAACTCTCATCCCCTGTCTTTTTCATGTATGCAAAACAAAGTGTGCATAGATCTCTGAAGCTGCTGAGCATATTTTCGCCTTAAGGGTATTAAGGGCTATCGCAAATGATGGATTGACAAATAAGATGACTACCTAACACCTGAAGAAGGTGGTTAGGTAAAGAATTGTAAAGAGGTATTAAGCTTAATCACATAATTACAGCACAACAAGATATATTGAAAATATGAATAACGGTGGGAAATAAGTGCACCCTTTATTGGCCTTCAATCAAAATACCTAAATAATGAAAACAAACTGTGTCCTAAACATATGAGTTTGTTGTAACTGTTAGACCATTGATGCTACCATTGGTCTGTGCTCCGATCAAAGGGAATGGCGAACTAAATGTCTTTAAAAAAATTAAAAAGAATACGCTTATCCAAATGTCTCCTTGAATTTTAAGCTTGTCCTACTTGGTGGACCATATATAATATGTAGACATCTGTATGTGTTGAATGTGAAATGTCTGAAAAACAAGGTTCCTAAATATTGTGTTTACGTTGCTTATGGAACCATCAAGTGTATTGCTTCCAAATATATCTAAAACAAGATTCCTAGATATTGTGTTTACGTTGCTTATGGAATGGATCCATATTTAAGTATATTGCTACCAAATGTGTTCAGAACAAGGGTGTTAACCCAAAAAATATGAAATTTATCAAGTGCTGTAACTATTGAACTATTAATGTGATTTGTTTAATTTTGATGCAATTTTTGGCATAGCACAAATTTTGCGGGGGAAAAAAGGACTTTTTTTTGGTCAAAATTTTAAAAATCAGCATTTTTAGTAAATTTTGATACCAAAAAATGGGTTCATCAAATCATTTCCTTTCTAAAAAATATACTTTAAGTTTATATACATCAACATTAATAATAGTTCAAAAGTTTCAGTGCTTGATAAATATCATGTTTTGGGCTTAACACCCCCTTATAATATAAGATTGAGCCAATCAATCCCACTTGATGGACCATTACAATTGGGATCCACTTGTTCATGGCAAGGATGGTAAGCCAATTGTCTTAAAACCAAAATTTACTAGACATTTGGCTTGCCATATATTTGACATGCGACTTACTGATTTCTAGCTGTCTTTGGATCCTCCCCTTGCACCTCTCCCTATAATCTGTCTGTGTTGCGTTATAGTCAGTCATTACCTCCACAAATTTCCTAGACAATGTCGAATGCTGAGCACATGAAAAAGAAAACAATACAGAATTGATGACAAATTGGATGCTTATTGTAGATGAGTTAAATTAGAATGTGGAGAAAGAAATATATGTCAGAAAATTCCACATAAAAAAAAAATCTGAGAAAAAATCTGGACTTTGGAAAAATAATGGTAGGTACAGTAAATATTCCCCATCCCCCCAATTTTGTAAAACAGAGGCAGGCAGTGGAGGACAACCGACCAATACTTGTTTTGCCTTGCTGAAAAACATTGACCTATAGGAGATACCGTAACAAATAGATTCAATTGATGCACAATGATGTGAAATAATTGTCATTGTACTCTCGAAACCTGACAACTTTAATAACAATGAACAGCTGTCTGGTATTCTGATGACGGTATGAAGCCAGACACACAATTATATTGCTTTTATTAATAATGTGTAATAAGGCGACAGAAAAAAACCAGAACAAAATTATGTTCAATGGGGTTTTTTTAGCTCCCAGGTACGTTCGGTCAGTCTGCCAGCTGGTGTGTTTGTTGGGAGGAGTCAATTTGTTCATGAACATTTAGGTGATTTTTGAACAATTTTCAAAATTTTCAAAAAAATTCATGAAATTTCCAAAACAATTCAAAATTGAAATTTAAAAAAAAGCTCAACCAAAATCTCAAATAAAAAAAATAAAAAATCTCAAAAAAAAAAAAAAAATGAGTCGATCAAGCCTGTGGGGTTTTTCCTTGGCCTAATTTCTTAATATACCAGCGCTCTGGTAATACAAACGAGCCCGTTAATCAATATGTCACAAGAAAAATTGACATTATGTGCAGTCTGTCATATTCAAAACAATTTTACCTGTTGATAGGTAAATCGCTGCTATTGTATTTATTTGCATAACTCAGACCTATCTACTTGGAAAGATATTAAATTTGTGATGCGATCTGTGAAAACCCGCCACATGGTGGGATTTTTCATATTGGAGATATATCTTAAGAAAGCTGAAACTGTGCTGATTACAGACCTGTTTCGATCATTTTTCTGTGATCACTACAAAAAAAGTTATGAGTGAATGATGATTGTGATGTCATAAAAAGCTACAAAACAAGAAATCATGAAAACAGGCCAAAAAAAATACATAGTCCAACTGTCCAATAGAATAACATTAGAACGTTAATTAGAAAAGTGACTTTAAGTAAGTTTTTGAGGTGAAATTTCATAAAAGATGACACACAAAATATTGGAAATTAATTTTCTAAAAGATATCTTTAAAAAAGCTTTAAAAAAAAAGTGTTTTTGTTTTTGTTTTTTTAAATTTTATCCATAATCCCTAGTTCACATTTTGCGACGTCCGATGGGTTTCCACAGATCGCATCACATTTGTAAATTTTCATTTTTGCACAACATTGCAGATTGTACAAAGAGTGAATATCAAGATCATAGTGCAAAATTTGTACAGCTGTGTCTTTGAAACATGTATTGAATATAAGTTTCATAACATTTATATTAATTTCTCTCATGAAATTAATACGAGTCTCAACAGCATTGCTATCTTTAAAGTTAGTTAACATTTATAATGTAAAAGCTGAATGCAAACTGCTTATCCACAAACACACCCTGTGTAGGTGAATGTAATAAATATGCGAGATCCAGACGGTTTCAATCCTAACAAAATCTTACAAGTTATTATCACAAAATAATAGTAGGCAAAATTATGAGCTTGTTGTTTAATATTATTTACAAAGACAAAACAAATATCCTTTAGTCATTGACTCACCTGTGTTGTAAACTAGGTCTCTATCTAAATACTACTAATTCAATGTAAGATGCAACAGAACAAATCCGTCTGATTGAATAAATTTGTCTCGAGGCTCAACTTCTCATCAGTGTGAGAGCCAAATACATACTAAATTGTCTCAGTTTGAGAGCCCTATATTTTTCATACTAAATTGTCTGTAGATATTTATAATCATTTACATGCATGGTTTGGTTGCACAGAAAATTCACAAACTTCTCAGAATCTTTTACTTTGACTTATTATCTATTTTGCTGGCACCGATCCCACCATACACAGCATTTTTGTTCTGCTACCAGATTTTGTGAATTATTTTTGATGGATTAACTTAGTTGTTGTCACCAGCATACTGTTTGTTTTAAGGGGAAATGAAATGAACCTAAACCAGTAAATAACATTCTTTTAATTCTATACCAATAGTCTTGATGGTTCTTACGATATGTGATGCAGCACATCACAATGAGACTTTGCGGCTGTGTGTTTTTCAAGATACATAATGAAAACAGACAGAAAAAAATAAAGACAATTATAAGAATTTAGGAGTCATTTTCACTTGTCAAATTGGGATGCCTTGATCAATTTTGATAAATTTGGTGTCACTTTAAATCTTAAAAGTGCTGTTAAGAGCACACATAATAAACTCAAAATTTACTTCACCCGCAAAGAGTCACCCCTTTTGACGTGCTGCATCACATTTTAGCTAGAAAAGATAATCTCCTCTAATAAGCTAGGCATTAATAGAATATCCTCCTAACACTGTAATGATATTTGGCAACTCCATCGATCTTTCACTAGATTTTGAAGAAGCATATCAAAATTACTACACCGTATCACAGTAAACTCCCCATAATCATTTTCAGGAATGACCCAGGAAATTGATAACTTGACTTTATACCTAAGGTATTGCATAATTATTTCAACTTGTGATTCGAATCAGTGTCTTCAGGACTAGCAAGCATTTGAACCACTCGTGGGTACATGCCCATGCTATAAAACAAAAACAAAAAGGCACGCTAAAATGTGTGTTTTAATTCACATTTCAATGCTTACAACTCTATATCTGGTTGCACCCCCTCCCCTGTAGCATTTTGGGTGTTCTAAACTCACAGACATACCTGAGTCTTTCTTATTCTAACATCAGCGGAATTCATCTTTGCACTTTCTTCTTGCTCGATGCTTTGTTCCATAACTGTGTGTATATTGAATACAAAAAGAGAAGTGATGAATCAAAAAGGCGCCATCAATTATCACACAATGTTATTTTATTAAATCAATCAAGAAATGAAGAAACACTATAATATCCAAATGTGCATTTAGTATACTTCCTCATTGTTTTAAAAAAAATCATATAACAGTTTTACTGATACTCGGTTGATGGTTCCGATGTGATCAAACCAAATCTTCAGTAGATGATCACTGCTGATGACACGAGTGTCGAACCATGTCCACATCTAAAAAACTTACTTCTGTTTATTGCCAATATACAAGTAACAAGATACATATTTATACAGGGCAAGTCAAAATATTCAGGGTCCGATTTTACCGATTTTTTAAACCAGTTAATATGCAAATATTAATATATTTATTGATACAGTAAGAACGAATTGTTAGCTATAACTTAAATGTTATTTCATTCAAATTGATGATTCCCAAACGGGAGATCTGTGCATATTCCAAAATTCTGTGAAATTTAATCTGTTCCAACTTCCTAGGTACACTGTACCTCTATGAATGCAAAGGTTTAACCAACGCACGCATTTGGAATATCAATCAATGGCCTGGTATTCACAATGCCTATACAATGGAAAATGGATGGGGGTATATTTGGAACACTTTGGATTACACGCTTTTTCGATAATATGTTGTAATTATGGCCCGGAATAAGGTATTGTCTTGGAAATTTCACCAGGTAAGAAGAAGTATTTCTACTCCTATGAACAATGAAGAAAGTGGCAAATTTTTAACAAGAAGGATTTTTCCTGATTTTCTAAAAACGGGATCTTAATATTTTGACTCATTACCATATGAACATCAGGTGCATACCACACACATTAAAGAAACTGCTTAAAATTGGATTGGTATTTCTATTTGGGGGTAAGGGAACAAAAAAACCTGTTCTAAGGGCAAACGGACCTCTCTCAGCAGGTAGGTCGGTCGTTTTTTGTTGTTGTTTTTACTCAAGAATTCTGGAATTTTGGGGGAATTTTCAAGCTATGTTTTTAATTTTAAAATTTTAAACAAATAAACAACAAAAATAAACAACAAAAATTGCATAAAAATTTCATACCATTTTTTTTTTTAAATTCTAAAAAATGGGTCGGTCGGGTAGAGCAGTTTTTTCATCGCATAGTTCAAAATGTTATTTTCAAAATAGAATGATTGATACAGAATTGATTAAAATCATATGCTGTATATAATCTTGCTAATCTAGGTGACATTTCAATTTAGATTTTCAGTCCATAACGATTGCTCTATATCGTCTTCCTTTACGCTTAGTTTAATAGACAGGGTATGTTATTCTTGGCATACATATCGCATTATTGTTCCATCTTGTTTTCCAGTCTATAAATAACTTGCGCACACAATGTATAAATGCACCCACGAGGTTCACCCTCCCTCTCCTAATCGTACGATCCACCAACTTCCGCCAATCATTCACACTAGATGATGGAGTAACAGGTAGCCTCCAGAAATAACACAATCAACAGCACAAAATATCAAATGTCAGGCGGCTTAACTTAAGAGTATCAGCTTGTGATGTTTGGCTTTTGCTGGTTTATCATAAGGTAGCAATTATATGAATGGGAATGGAAATGGCATACAAAACAATGTAACATTGTACACATTGCAAATGGAGTTTTCCAACAAAAAATACTGAATTCAAAAAGCAGATAGCACATCTGTTAACACTCCATTACACAAATGAATTTTACGTGTCCTTATATTTCCCGTGTTGTGTGTCATGTCTATGTATGCAAAAATAAAACCACTTGGAAAATCCATCTTTTATAGCAATAGGATCATTCGGGGGGGGGGGGGGGGGGGGGGGGGGGGGGGGTGCATATGTGGGGGTGGGGATGCATGTGTGTAGTTTTTATGTGTGGGTTTTTTGTGTGTGTGGGTGTTCAATACATGGAATAGCAACATTGTTATCAGAAAAGCTCTCAAATCACACTAATTCTCTTTAACACTTTCCACGCAGTGGGCGTCTGCAGACGATATTACAACATTTCACAAAATGTTTCACAAATGGGCAGTTCCGTAATTAGGTAACCCAAATTGAAAAAATTGAAAAAATTGAAAATCGTCGAAATAACCTAATTTATGTCTCATATCAAAGGTTATAGGTTGTAGTTACATGATATAATTTGGAATTTGACCTAACATTCTCGGTTTGGCTGATTTTGAGGTTGTTGTGGACGTACAGGGCGTTTTTGAGTAGAAATCGCACCATTGAAGTGCAATTATTTCCATGAATGAACTAAGGCAAGTATTACAAATTGATACAATCAATACAACAATGAACATGTGTTATGTATCATATAAAATTGTTACTTAAAATGACCAAAATATAGAGGAATTACACTTTTTGGATTAAATTTGGTACCTTCTGTGTCGGACGTACACTCCCAAAAGCTGCTACTTTTAACCACTCCGTTCAATACTTTGGCAATGTTGGAAACCAATGAGGTAAGTATTTTTCTAAAGCTGATGATTTATACTTAATGTTTAAAACTTATTTTGGTCTGTACCTGTTTACATGTTTAATACATGGGCTCTTGAAGTGTGTCGGACGTACATCTGTGAATTATTTCAGAGATGTACGTCCGCAACACTAATATGTACGTCCGCAACGGTTAAACATCAGTCAATTTTATACTTCAAGATAAAGGTTCTGATAATTTTCTCTGATGGTTTTGTTTAGGTTTGTCCCTCTTACAAACAAAACAATATTAGTTTTCATTACAGACCTGAACACTTCAGAGATTTTTTGATTGGAATACAGGTGTACTGAAAAAATCACTTTCTCTGCGTACGTCCGCAACGGAGGGTTTTCACACTATATCTCATAAACCGAAAATGGTACAGCAAAGGAATTTTCAGGTTTTGTACTCCTACTAGAGGTACTTGAAACCCAAGTGTTAAAAATCAAGCAACTGGTATAGTTTAGATTTTGCCTGCCCTCAAAGTGTCTGAAATGTACGTCCGCAACTACGGAATTGCCCAAATGTCAAAATTATTTAAATTCATTATCATTATTTGGAGTTTCCATAAAGGATGCATTAAGATAAGTACAAACATGCCTAGAATTGGTTCAGTAAATCTTGAGATACACTTTGATAATAGGGAAAAGTTTCTGAAAAATCTGTTTTGTACGGTCAAACTAATGCCCGCCTGGAAAGTGTTAAAAACACCCCCAACAAAATAAATTAGCGTAATTAAAATAATTACCTTTTAATTTTCCTCTAACTCTATTTGCTGTCTTCTTGATGTCTGCCATTGCTTCTTCTAATTCTTGCTTTACCTCTGTAGAAATAATAATAATTAAAGAGAGAAAATATGATAAAATGTTTAGTTCTACTCGGACAGTAAAAAAACATTAAATGATTCAACAAAAGTGTGGTATAATATGTGTTGTTGTGATCAAGCAAAAAAGTATAAAAGCTACATTTTGCAGAAAACCCCATTGAAATTGGTCAATTGGTTCCAAAGATATAAGCAACTGAAGGGTTGCAAAACAACAGGAAACAAAAGAAATGATCTCCTTTGTTTAGCTATATCTTAAAATTAAAATTTGAGAGTTCAGACTCATTTTGCTTGTATAAAGCAGTTTACCAAACCACCATGTTTACAACAGACAATATTAACAAACACCGGCGAATGTCCCAACGAAATATAAGCAAGGACATTCACCGACGAGGACTCGAACCCCAGTCTCCCGAACTTTCGAGGCAGGCACCTAAACCACTAGGCCACCAGTCTTGCTGATAATACAGCAATTGAACCAGTGGAAAGTGTTTTGGCGACGGGGACATTTTGCTTGAATACATCACAAGTTATGCAACAAAATTTCAGATTGCATTATTTAATAAGCTTAATTAACAAGGATGTTCAGTTTTGATACCAAATAATTTGAAAAGTGTTTTCCATCCACATGTTTTCAATTTTAGGATGCACTTGTGTGGGGGTGTGTGTGTGCTGGAGATATAGTACCTAAGATATAGCGTCATAATAAGGTAGAGTGGATTTGGGGCCACCTTGTAATATTTTTTCAGTATTATATTATGTTAGAAATAATGGCATGTGAATGAAATATTTGAGATGTGATCAATCAAAGTGACACAGAAGTCTGAAATATTGATTTTGCGATTATGCAGTAGATATAAATTCTTTTATTTTCTATTGTTTTGAAAACCCTTCAGTTTCTTGGTTTTTTGGAACAAAGTCAACATTTCTAATGTTTTCTTCACAAAATATATAATTGCAAATAAACAATTCAAATGGTGTGGAAATGTAGAAATGTGATATGATCGGCTTCAGTTCAGCCTCATTGTATCTGACAGCGCCAAGTATTGCAATCCGGTGAGTAATTACACAACTTTGTGACGCAATGTACCAGGTCATTCAACTACTCTACGTATGATTCTTAGCTGTTAAAACCAGGGTCATACTTAATAGGACATTCTTGGGAGTAATTATGAATTATCATAGTTAAGTCATTGTACTATTCAAATCCAGAATATTTAAGGTCATTTTCCACCTAAAAGACTGTCTCAATATGTGGGTAATCTTAATTACGGTATGTGTCGTGTAGCAGGTTGAAATTTAGCCTTTGGTTTTTCACTTTTAGATACAAACAAATTTGAAACCATCCAATCTGCTTTACGATAGCCACTCATGATTGAACTAATGACAATAGGTTTTTCTTACCATTTCCCTGAAATGGTATGGATATGGAGTAATAATGAATTACTATTTTAAGTTGAACTATTATACAAAAGGCATTCCTTCATTGTGAATACACCATAAGTAACAACAAGCCCCTGAATCCGCATCGTCTACAAGACAATCACTTTTTCTCTTAACCAATAAATCAATGAGTCAGTTTGTTTTGTCAGTTGTAATTTTTCCTGAAAGTTAGCAATGTTTTAATAGTTTGTCTAAAAACAAATTGTTGAAGAAAAAAATGTACACCATATTTAGAGTTGCCTTTCTACCCCCTGCCCCCTTCACCAAACAAAGAATTTTTAGAAAACTAGCCTCATTAATATTTTTCTCACAATCCCTATCCCCATCTCTCCTTACGAGTATGTATTGCAACCATAATTCAACCTTATTTTGTATATGCTACACTGGAGACTGGGAGAGAACAGACTGGAATACCCCCATGGTTTTAACCAGGCATGACCTGAATGCAAATTGTTACCATTTTCATTTATCAGAAGATTGATGCCAGATATACGCCCAGTTACTGCAAGGAGAGGACTAAAGATGTTAGTATAATAACAGTCCGCCCGATAATACTGCTGGCAGGTACACCACATGCAGATAAGAGGAAAGCCCCGGTGGGCATTTTACTACTAACAGCACCGTCAAATAGATTTCTGTGCGCCTCAATTTTCACGCTATCCCACATTGAAAGATATGGGTACATGTTTAATTAATCGAATTCACAATGTCATACTCTTAACATACTTGAGACATTATTTCATTCTCAACAAAAAAATAGCGTATGCGATAATATTGTAAGACCTAATTCTCAATGTTATGTTCCCATTCTTGAGATACATTTGTAAATTTTGTTTATTTGGCATTGAATTTTTTGACACATTTTAATACAGCTTTAAGCAGCCTCTACTTTGACGGTGCTTATTTCTATATCGGCCTCTTATATCACATAGTGATACAAGGTGAAGAATGATGAATGTGCATTGCACATGACCAATCACGTAGAAAACTACAAATGTGATATTTTTCGACTTCAGACTCGTTTCGCTTGATAGCATAACATATGATCAGGTTATCAAGATAAAATAAAATTACAATGACAAGTTTGATAATTAACACCTCCTGTCAAAAGGCATCACGAACCTACCCTCCCAAGCATTTTCTCTGATGCAACCTTAACCTTGGTTAAAACTTGTGAGTCACAAGTTTCATTCACCAACAAATTAGTTTACTTATTCACCGTACTGAAAAGTAATGTGAAGATTCATCTCTCCAACATATCCTACAGTATTATTGAAAACTTCATGTCACTGTTTCTTTTAAAATAATATTAGGCAAAGACTCACATATGTCATTTTAAAATAAATGTTCCCTTTCAAAAAGAGAACCTTGATGTGAGGTCAGCATTAGGCAACAACAACAAAAACCTGTTCTACAGACCTGACTGACACATTTTAGAAACATTTGAAAATTAAAAAAACAAAAAACAAATGTTGATGTTTGGAAAAATGATTAACATTTTTGATTTTTTTTTGATATTTTTAAAATTGAAAACAATTTGTATATTTTTAAAAATTGTTAAAAATTTCAAAAATTTCAAAAATTTATAAATTTTCGCACACTTTTTTTTTGATAAAAAAAAACAAAAACCGCCTGACTTTACCGGAGGTCTATTTTTCCGTAGAAAAGTGGTTTTTTTTATCTCCGTCACATTAACCTTTGATGACTGCATTAACACTAACAGATCATCACACTAGGTATTTGGTATCTAAGTGTTTTGAAATCTAATAGAATCATGGCAGTTAATTGAATTGCATAAATCTCCATAATATAATCCGCGTTTTGATCTAGGCTTCAATGGAGACCCACATAGTTCCCTTGGATTTGTGACGGCATACTACATTTGGAAATAGTGTACTTAGGTCCCAACATGCATTAAGTCTTTGACAGAATAAAGTGCATAATTGAATCCCTACATTTAAACAACTATTGATTTTAAAATGGATTTTGAATGAGCATGTGTATTTGAAGGACAACAATTGGGACTCTGAATTCGAGTATGAATGCTTGTAGATCAAAGATATCAGAGAAAATAAATAAATTAATTAATTAATTAATTAAATTAATTAAATTAATTAATTTAAAAATATATATACAAATAAATAAATAAATAATCAAATAAATAAATAAATGAGTAAATAAATAAATGAGTAAATAACTAGTTTAAATGTGTAAAATAAATAAATAAAAAATTAAATAATAAGTTTACATCAACAAACAAAAAAGTGCTCACAATAGACCATTACCCTCGGACCCTGGAAATGACGACAAATACGCTGAATTTTAATTTGCGGACGTCACCATGCCATGCTATGCAAGAGAGGTCGCATTTATTTGTACTTGGCTTATCAACATATTCAATTCGGAAAACGTACAATGAGAGGAGCATTACAAATTGTTTTCAACCAATACCCGGGGTCGCGCAATGCAAATCACGGCCCCCTGCTCCAAGTATAAATGCTACTAGAGCCTCTATGGAAAAACTAGCTAATATTATGCATAAGTCAATCAAAATGTGAGTTTAACCAATCGCGGGAGCCGGCTAAGTACGCCGCTCCTGACTTCATCGTGAATTCGGATGAAGCCGAAGGAAAACCTAGGCAAAGACTTAAACTATACCTCATTGAATTTGAATTAAATGTTAAAAGGTGGTAATTGAAATAAGCCAAAATTAGAGTCATTCAACTCAAATGGATAGAAGTTTGTCATTCAAACTTCCCCTGAGACAATCGGTACCTTTCAATGTTCATATTATGAAGATGATTATCTTCATTGGCTGACACCGACAATCGGAGTGAGTAATTGTCATAATTTATCATCATACCCAAAGCATGGTTCGATAAGTTACATCAATGTGGATAACAAAAATGATGCACATATCAAATGAGGATATGTGAGTGCACTGCATACAGATAGTTGCGCTTTAATTAACACAAACACGCTCATGATCACTCATACATACACAGTACGGTGTTGAGCGTACAGGTCGGAAGGAAGGAACCCCTTTTATATGACATTGAATCGATGACTACAGACTGCACACACAAGGTCTGACTACATAGAAGTGATAAGGAAATAATGCTGTTATAAAAATAAATCTGTTGTAAAAACAGATATTTTGATTTTTGCACTATTATTGAATGATGGGGGTGGTGGAACAATAAAATGAGGAAAGGGGAACGAGTAAGGATCAACATATTATGCCCCTGCTCACTACAACTAAAATTATGCTGCACACATTAAAACCGAAACAGCAAATTAGCTTCAAATCCATTCATTTATTTCATGTGCACACATGACTGCATAATGATATCAACAGCTAGACCAAACATGCCTGGTCACGAAGTCACCATTTCTCGTTAAAGCTATCTGGCAAAGATTTAGTGTACTGCAAAGCATACCAAATACAATAAACAATAAAAGGGGTTATCATAGGGAGGATGGGAAGGATATACCTGACAAGGTTTCAAAAATTGAATGCAAAAATCATGAGCATTTTCTTTAAGATGAAATACCTTTTCTATAATACATTAGGATTATGTGGCATGTGTGCAGGCCAAAATTGGGTACAAATTTTAAATTGATTTATTGGGAATATTATAGGAAAAACATCAAGCTATTGCTATCTACTGAAGATAGCACAAGTATGTAATTGCACAGTCAAGCTATGTTGCTAATTGATATCTACTGAAGATACCATAAATATTATGTCATTGCCAGGAAAAGTCGAGCTACAATCAAGGAAAATTATAGTTGGCACACTTGATACAATTTAATAAAACTATCACTGTGCTCACAATAGAGAACCGACTTGGGACATAGCACTCTTTAACAGCACGCAGAGGTCTCCCCCTCTCTCTCATCCTTCCCCACCCCCCCCCCTCCCCCCCCCACCCCCACCCATCAATCAATGTTGAGAGAGCTGCCAAAGCTTCTGATGACATGTGGCTCGGATCAACATTGCCTCGGGGGAGAGGGGCACTTTTTTCCTTAATTGGGACAAAGTGTGCCAACCTTTTTTTCCTTGATTGTAGGTTGCTATCTTATGAAGATAGCATGAATATATGCTAATGCACGAGCAAGTCAAGTTATGTTGCTAATTGCTATCTACTGAAGATACCATAAATAGTATGTCATTGCAAGGAAGAGTCGAGCTATGTTGCTATCTTCTGAAGATAGCATGAATATATGCTATTGCATGATGAGCAAGTCAATGTTGCTAATTGGTATCTTCTAGAGATATCATAAATAGTATGCTATTGCAAAAAAAGTTGAGCTAGGTAGCTTTCTTCTGAAGATAGCATGAATACATGATATTACACAAGCAAGTCAAGCTGTGCTGCTATCTTCTGAAGATAGCATGAATATATGATTGCACACGCAAGTCATCTATGCTGCTATCTTTTCTAGATAGCATGAATATATGATATTGTATGATTAAAGGTATATGACCCGATCACTTTTTTTGGGCTATGATTTTTTTTTCACATCAAGATATTTTGGTATCAGAAGAATCCCCATATTTTTCTCATTATGTCTGTAAAATATTAGGGCCCAGAAATGTTTCATTTGGAAATTATAGGCTAACATGTGGTGAATTACTGCCAAAGGTGGTTAACCACCAGCCAGTCTGTGTACTACTCAATGGGCACATGTCTTTTGACCTTGCACTTCTAAAAATAGAACCATTGGAGTTATGCAACTCAAACTTTGGAATGCAACAATTTTAAGGATGACCTTTCATGTAAAATAGAAAACATCAAGTTGAAAATCGGGTCATCTACCTTTAAGTCAAGCTATTCTGCTATCGTCTGAAGATAGCATGATCCTGAATATATGATATTGCATGAGCAAGTCAAGCTATGCTGCTATCTTCTGAAGATAGCATGAATATATGATATTGCACGAGCAAGTCAAGCTGTGCTGCTATCTTCTGAAGATAGCATTTGAATGATATTGTATGGGCTTTGCTAAACAAGAATTCCCTAGATGGATGATACTCTGATATTTGTCTCTGGTTTCATTCAGAATATAATCTTTCAATTTAGACATGAATATTCACCCCTGATTTTTTTCAATTTTTTTCTTCTTGTGTGTGTACATGGCTGCCTTAACCCTTGATTCACATTCCCTGTACCTTATTTCGGTACACTTTCCAGACACCCCCTTAAATACACTCAAAATTGTTGTACCCCCCACCAATCTATCACTTTCTTTGCCAGCAAACATGTACAGGTGCTTAGCTATGTGCACTGTACTATACCATACATAATTTGTAATCAAATACAACCACACCTTTTCACCTAAATAATATATAATTATATCCTCATGAAATGTGTACTCGACTGGCAGTCACTCAGTCACTCACTCAGCGAGTACATGTAATCTGTACCATGATATTGCATCACTGTAGGCAGGTGGTTAATAGATAGGTTGGTAATTATAGTCCATTCACAATAACATGAAGAATATAACTGTGGTTTATGTACTTGGAATTGATACTGCAAGTCACTGTCACAGTGATTCATGAAGTGAATACCCTATAGGGATCATTGTATGTTCATTCCAAACAAGATGAAAATATATATAGTGGTAATGTATTTGACTTTATACTGAAAGATTTTGTTGCAGTACTTTGTTACGTAGTGAATATCCTGTAGGGATATACATAATATGATATGATATGATATTAGGAAGGAACCCAACTTGTTAATAGCCCTGTAGTAGGCATATAAAGAGGTGCTGTGTCAGCTGCTTTAGGGGAGGAGCTAGATGTGGTGGTGTGCATCAAACGTATGAACAAACTTGACATTTAAATTCATTACCTATTCATTTTCCAAACCTGAATGGTGAACATGCCTACTAAATAGTAACACATGAATCAGTAGTAAGGCCAAGAAAGAAAGAAAAATGTCTCACATACCCACACACACAAGTATGTGGAGTCACTTTTGCCACATAACCTTATGTGATAAACCCAATTTTGGGTTGTTGTTTGTGGTTCGGTGTGTTTTTTTGGGTGGGGTGTTGTTTTTTTGGTGGGTGGGGGTGGGGGTGGGGGGTTGTACGGGGAAAAGGGGGGAAATTAGCTCCAGGGGGGGCCAAAAACACAACAACAAAAAATGCATTTAGCATAGCTATTTGTTCTATAAAAAAAGAAAAAAACATAGCATAAAGCTATTTTCCCAAATGTATGTGAGACGGACTTTCTTCTCTTTTTCCCCCCAAGTTAAAACAAGATATTTCTAACCGGGGTCATATGTGATCATAATGTGAACACAGTATCTAATACACATACAGCCAGACAGTCAGTCAGTCAGTCATTCAGTTCATCCATCCCATGCAATGTCACCTGCATGCGCCGCCGGTACTAGATAGCTAGGCCAGCAAGCCAGTCGACTAGGCATGCAAAATAAAAACCTTGTTTATTGATCCAACGCTATATATACACTTGTTCAGGGGACGCCTCTTTTGCTGTGCTTTTTTTAAAAGGATTGTATTTTGGATATAACTGTTCAGTAAAAAAAAAAAACTTGGCTATTAATGTTGGGAGAAAGATCATGTAATTTTTAGATCAATTAATATAAGTACTACTTTGACGATCTCTACACAAAATGGCTTTACAATGCAAAATCTTTACTATTTCCCTTCAGCATGAATGCATATTAATTTAGTTGTAGAATATCAAGCACCAGTACAATGTCATTTGGCCGAACACCGAGTGAGAGATAAACCTAATCCATTTGCATGAAATACCATTTCAGTAAACCGGATCAATAAACCAGGATGCAAACATTAATTAATATCAATTGGCACTCTACCATTTTGATACAATCAATTTGTCAATGCTATTTTGAATAGGACTATTTAGCTCGTCTACTGTTTACTTTATGGACAGATATTTTTGCAGATTTAAGGTGTCACCACTGATCATTTCATTGGGCGTTTTAATCTGTGGTTTTTTAATAAATATCTGCTACATTAGATATGATTAGATATTTCTTCATTTTCAACATTTTTGCAGGTTAATTTTACGGGTGCCTATTGATTGGCGAGATCTACCAAATAAAACTAACGCAAAATATGTCTGTTTATAGAAATGTCTGTTTATAGCATTTTAATGTAATATAACCCATGTACAGTCCTCAAAAAAAGTAACTGGTCAGATAATAAATAATATAAAACTCTGAAGATATGGCTCCAACTTCATCATCTGAAAGATTGTAATGTTAAGGTGGCTAACTTGGCAACGGTGAAGGGCATTAATTTGCCTCAAAATAGCAGAGGATTGTGTACATTGATAAGAAAAGAAGATTTATGCCAAGATTGATTTCTTTTCCAAAACGCTGTTTTTGATTTACAGAATTTTTCATTATTGAAAACCCATTGACTTACTACTACAGGAAAGCGTTGCCGAATTCCAAAATACTACTAAATTTCAGAAAACACATAGTTTTATAAATCAATTTTGTCTCCTCTTTAAAATCAATGTATACTAAAGATGTTTATGTTATTTTGAATTGATGCCAAAACACCAAGGTATTACCCCCATTTTTTCCCACAATTGAGTGGTGATGAATGGTATTTTCCAATTGGAATTAGGCATGCGCATGTTACACAGTTCCACCGTGTAACATGCGCATAACCCATGTCCCGTAAGCAAAACGTGTACACGATCTAGTTTTGGGAGCATGTCACACTTTCTTAAAAATCACGCGTTTTTTCGTAAGAAACATTGCAGTTTTTTATTTTATCATCTTAATCATTGAAATACTGATAAAGCCTACCTAAATATCGACCATTTACATTCAAGGAATGGGATTAAATGTCAAGTTAAGGGGGGACTTAAGGAAGTTTTTGATTTGATTTTTTGAATTTTGTGAGTGCTGTAATTATTGAACTATTAATCAAATGTATATAAAAGTATACATTTTTGGAAAGGAAATGGATCAGAGAATCCAAATTTGGCATCAATTTTGACCAAAAAAGTAGATTTTTTGAGAAAATCACAAAATTCACTTTTTCACCCAAATTTTTTTGAACAAGGCTAACAAAAAATAATTTTGAGTAAAAAATGTCCAAATCACTTTATAATGATATTAAGACACTAATGAAGGGACGATTTTTTTTTTTTAATACCTAATCTAATATTTTTGAAAATTTTGACCAAAAAGTGCCAAAAAACGTGAAAAAATGGATTTTTAATTTTTGTTTGCACTTTTTTGTCAAAATTTCAAAAAATATTGGATAAGTCCCCCCTTATCGTAAGTTTTTCCTAATTAAGTGTTTCTTGAATAATTCAGCCTTTTGAAAATTTCCTAAAATCAAAATTGAAAGAAAGAAAAAAAATCAAAAAGTAAACACTGTATCTGAAATAAACTCATGAGAGAAGTTAGATAATATGCTTATAAATGTATTCCAAAAAATGTCATGACCATAGCACTTTCCCCTTTGTCTACAGAAATTCCAGAAGGTGAAAATTTAGGGAATTTTCAAAAAATAGAGAAAAACATTAAAAAAAATCAAAAATGATCCGAAAGTCCTCAAATAGGTAGAGGAAAGACTTTTCTTTGATGTGGTCTCGGTATAAAAAGTATTGATATAATTGATTTAGTATAAGGGCTAGGCCAAACAAAATTAATACTTTGTCTCATGTTTTTGTTGTTGTTTTGAGTTGTTGTGTTATAAAGCTATCTACTGAAGATAGCATTCTTATTTTTAAGGATAACACATACACATTAACGTGTCTGATACAACTATCTACTGAAAATAGCATTCTTATTTCTAAGGATAAGGCACATAAAAGAAAGTTGACTTGCCCTTTCAGGGCTAGAGTCTGGGTCGGGCGGTCAGATTTTTTTTCTTATTTAAAAAAAAATTTAAACAGGGAGATACTACACAAATACACGTTTTAAAGAAGAAAAAAATTTGATTTTTTTTTTTTTGATTTTCTTTTGATTTTTTTGTTTTGTTGATTTTTTGATTTTTTTTTTTAACAAGCAGATACTACTCAAAAACACGTTTCATCTTTCTTTATTGTTATGTGCTTCTTTCAACAACAACAATTTTACTTTTTTTTTTTTTTACTTCGGTCAGAAAGGGCAAGTCAGCTTCTTTTTTTTTTGCCTAACACACACACTTAAATGTCTGATACAGCTATCTACTGAAGATATTTTTAAGGATAACACGCACACTAAAATGTCTGATACAGCTATCTACTGAAGATAGCATTCTTATTTTTAAGGATAACATACACACTAACATGTCTACCGAAGATAGCATTACTATCTTAAGTATAATGTATAATAACACACACGCATTGCAAATTGCAATGCCTGCTCAACTTATATACTTAAGATAGCAATACTATTTGGTAGACTAATACACACATTACAATGCATAATGAAGCTATCTACTGAAGATAGCATTCTTATTTTCTAGGATAATACACATTACAATATCTGATAGAGCTGTCTTCTGAAGAAAATGCTTATTTTGAAGGCTAACAAACACATTGCAATGCCTAAAAAGGGTTATCCACTGAAGATAGCATTCTCGTCATTTGAGTTCACTAAACACATTGCATTTTCCGATTCAAATGGCATGATGCAAAGCTATCTACAGTGGATAGTTTATGTATCTCTATAATAAATAAAACACTCGACACAAATTCAGCAAAAGATATTTGAACACCTACACATCTTCATAAAATCAAAATCCTCTTAACAGTTGAAGTACACATACAATGTACTAAATGTATTCATACAGTAGTACCCTTGTAGACACATAAGTGTCTGTATTGGCTCGCAATTTGCTGAGCATTTTTAAATGGCCAAATGTTACCACTGCACTAATTGGTTTTCATCGCATGGTCAACAACCCCTGCAGTATGATATGCCTCCATCCTAATCAAAATTATGCCATTCCAGTTATATCACACACTCCCATGTGCACACACATATCTCTTAGGAATATACATGAATGCTTTACGAGGTTCCAAAATGATAAAAGTCCAAACACGTCAAATTTGACCATTTTGTATGCTTATGTTTGTGCTTCCATGTCAAGTATTGGTGTATTTTGGTGTTTCCTTTATACAATACTAAGAAACAGATGCACCCATTTGTATGCACCTAAAAATCAATTGCTTTATGGCATGAAAAAGCTTGACAATCAATGTAATGGGCAAATACAAAAACTACATGTAATATTCTATTTTTAAATATCATGCACCGCTCTCATTAGTATCACAAGTTTGGAATACAAACCATTGGATTTACCTTTAAACGGTACCGTGTAAGGGATATGAATGAAACAGCCTACCCAACTACCAGCAATTTTATATATAAAGAGCAAATCTGAACAATTATAGCCCAACAGATATTAACAAGTGTAATGAACTGAGTGATTAGAAATCAAACTGGTAACTCTCTATTCCAAAGAGCTCTGATGGCCCAATCAATTGGTTTACTGCAACTCAGAAAACATGCATAATACAAGAAACACAAATGGGCAGGGGTTAAAAATGCCAATGAAAGTGAAAATAAGATAAAAGCCCAAACATAGCATTTACCTACACTGGAACCACGACCACCAGGGGTAGCACTAGGTTTTAAAACCAGGGGTTCTGAAAACACCTGAACCACCAGAAAAGCCCAAGTATGGGGGCTCAAAACCCTAAACCAGGGGTTCTTTTTTTCTCAACCCTTTAGCTGTTAAGTGTAGTGTAGCCAGAATGGATCATAGACTCTTGTTGAAAATGTAATCCTAATTCTAACCCTCCCCTATAAACCCCTACTATTAACTTAAGTATATTATCAATAAACCCTAACCCTGGCCCAAAAGCTGTTAAAAAGTCATTAAAAATATGATCACACGACGCGACGTGATTATGTTGTCATGTCAATGGCGCAAAATTCAACACCAAAATGTCTATGTGCACTAATGTACCACTATTTTATGATTTCATGGGGTTCGGGGCTGTAATTAAGGGAACAAATGACTTGCTTTAATGAAAATGGTACCTTCATTTGTCTTAAATGGAGTAAAATTCTTTTTAGTGGAACATTTGCGCTAATATTGCCAGGAAATTTGTAATTATTCAGACCTGTGTATGAACTAGCTCGTCGTTCACTAATTTCTTGACCTTGATGTATAAGGATGGTTTTAGTGTTATCAGAGTGTTATATACACCATTTCAAAAAATTCTCTGAAACAATCAACTCCCTACTGCCGGAAGCTACCTCTAATTTCTCCCATTTATCCAGGTAACTGGCAAAGCTGTGGATTTTATAAGGAGATCATACTGTAGACACCAAGGTTGCCAATGGCACCCTTCAGTTGCCCAAATAGACCACTTTTGGGCACTACAAGTGTTAGAAACTGGGCTAAATATGACCATTACTTTCAATATAGAACTCAGATTTAGAAACATTTAAAAAGCAACCCGCTCACCATTTGTATGGGTATAATAGGATTTCATGCTATTCACACTATGATTTGGGCTTCCTTCATCATGAAAATTTACTCCTCTCCTAATATTTCTTGGCAACACTAATAGACAGTGCTAAAGGACTTCCAACTCCCTTGAGGCATGGTCCATTCACCGAGTACTTGATTACGGCGCATATCGTTGTCAGTGCCGTTGTCAGTGCCGGCACAGCAATATGCAGACTTTATTCAATCACATGACATGTACGTAACCAACCAGGCAGCTGGTCAAGAATTGTTATACTATAAGCAAATGTAGAAGGCATTCATTATTCAGTGAAACTCAAATGGCATCGTATTACCAGAGATTAATAAAATCTCCCCCACCACGACACCTCTACCCAATCTCACCCACTTAAACCCAAATTTTACGAGCGGTAAGGAATACATACAAATAGTCAAAAACCAATCAGAAAACATATCAGATTGAAAATCAAATGAATATATATGATTTATCCATCACAAGACAGTGACGTTACTGTGTATTCTACTAATTGCAGCACATCAATGCGCCTACTCAAGGCACTGAAGTATACACATGAGTGTAGAAAGACGAAAGATACATGTGTGCATAAATGATGCGCTTGTAAAGTTACGTCACTGTCCAGAGGAAGACAAATAGAGTATAAAGCATACCTCATGTGAAAAACATGAGATATCAAATGCACTAATTTCTTGCCACCCTCTAATTTGGCAATGAGTACATCAAAGGTTTTTTCAAAGTCAATAGGTGAAAGCTCAAAGCCAATTAACCTACATGGACTCTGTGTGTAATTTTAAAGATAAGTCAATAGTCAGCACCTTTTAGCATTGATCTGAAAGTGGCTGTAAAGAGAATTAAACCCACATCATATTGCCTAACACTTCAACTTGACCATACTACAAGTGATTGGGCAAATGCATACAGGCCAAACCATTGAAAGTGCTGATATGTACATTTACAGGGTGTCTCAGAATGATCTATACCAAGGTTATACAATTTTTGGTATGAACTTTATTGATATTGTCCAAACCATTTTATGTATATCTTGCGCAAACGCCCACCTTTCTTAGGAATTTTAGATTTTGAAAATCGGACATTTCTGATGGAAAATACAGACTTTTTTGTAACGATAGCAGATTTCAAGTTTTTGTCGAAATGATCCATTATGAAAATCTTTAAACTCACTGACCCTTTTAAACATTAAATTATTTCTATAACATTATTCGCATTATTATTGCACCCTCTTCTTATTTACACTGGCTTTTTGATAACAATTGATTGTTGTGTGCATAGAAAACAAGGCTTTGATAGAATAGGGCAGGATTTGTTTAGATTGAGTGGTTTTAACCTTCCTTTCTTTGGCAGTAGTTTTGAATATAACTTAGGGTGTGGGGTTCATTGTTTGAAATGCTGGTAGTGCTAGAGAGAATAAAGATAAATTATGTGAGCCAAAATAAGAAAATGCTTTTTTCATCGATTTTCTAATGTCTTGCCACAGCGGAACAAAAAGAGATATCTCAATGAAGTTAACGGAATTAGTAGGAAACATTTCCACCATCATATCGCAAGTGATTAAATTTAAAACACTATTTGTTTTATAATTTTTATATATTTTTGAAACCCGGTATAAATCATTCTGAGACACCCTGTATATGCACTTGCCAATTGCAATCCCTGTTGCCGTGACTCAGGACATGGCACTGGTGGGGATTAACGGTGTAAATTCTAACCGTTTATCCGTTTAAACGCTCGTAGGGCGTTTAAACGGTTACAGAATTTGCTAAACGGCTAAACGTAAGCCCTAATAAAATTTTAAAAGTCCGACTAAATTTTAGGTAAACAAGTAAGCTTACTCGTAATTCTCATTCCATACCAACCATTACAGCCTCATTTGCACCAAATATAAATACGATAACGTTTCTAGAAATAAATTCCCCCAAAAAACGGTCGGAACGGCCTTGTTGTACCAAGTATGTCAAAATTATTACGATAACGTTTCTAGAAATAGAAACCCGGTAGAAATCAACCATGGCCTTTCATACATGCATTATATCGATATTGTTAAACGACTGAGGATTTAGACTAAGAATAAAAATGGCGGACTAACGAAATGTGACGATCGCGATCGCAATGAAATCAATGCAAATAACTGGCATATCTATCTATTCGATATAGTGCAGAATTCATTTATTTATGAATACAAATACGTTTAAACGTTTAAACGCTTTTTTTTTAAATAGTTTAAACGGATAGTTCATTAAACGGAAATTTACAGGCTTAGTGGGGATCATACTGGGGTTGTGGTGGGCAGGTTCAAAAATCTGTGATCGCTATATCAGGAAGTCTGCAAGAGACAATGTTTAGACCGCTACTAGAGCATGTGGTGGGCTGGTTCTAAAATCATTGTCCGCTGTGTCAGGAAGTCTGCCAGAGATAAAGTGTGGACTGCTAGCAGGGCATGTGGTAAGCTGGTTCAAATCAAAAAAGTTCTGCTATGTCAGGAAATGTGCCAGGATTCCCAGGAACAGTGGACCCCTAGCAAAACATGTAGCTAGAATGTAATAATATAATTGATGTTATACCAAAATAGAAAATAACTCTTTAAAATGGGCTGGGACATAATTATTAGCTGGAACACTACATTGTACATTGTACTTCTATATGCCAGGCTGTTAAATCCTGTTTTGAAACTTGAGATGGCAATGTTTGCAGAAGAGGAAATGAGCTACTAATTTATCATAAATTGTGGTAAGGAGTTTGCGATCTTTTACTACATCAGGTTTTGGTTAGCTTTATACTAGTACCGAGCTCAGGCGTAGCGAGATGCGACCGAGTCATTTTAAACAACATTAGATCTGGGTCTCTGCTACATGTATCACGGTTCAGAGGGGCACAGATTCAGGCTATCAAGGAGGCACGAGTGTACATGTACCATATCATCCCTATTAAGCGCCCAGGGGTTAGCAGAGTCATTTTGGGTGGGCGCTTATGTTACCTTTTTTTAAACTCATTTATCATGGAGACTGTAGAATTCGGCAAGGTTGCGAAGACACTTTGTACGCAAACATACCAATAATATTTTAGCTCATAGAAAAGAAGAAAAAAAGTCTGAAAATGCCATCAATATCTATCTGGTTTTCATGTGGACAGCCATTTTTGCTTTTCATTTGTGGCTAAAGTAAAATACAATAAAACGCATATTCGTAAGCATTCCACACTACGCATGTTCAAAACCACCGAGAATAAGCGACCAATCGCTGTACAGGCAGTGGTATCAGCGCTACTGTACGCGTGGCAGTAAGTGCCAAGTGGGATCGGGAAAGCGGGCGGGGACGGCGATCGAACCAGGCTTATTGGTACTGCTTTACTGAAGGAAGCTGTGGCGAATAATGTTGTTGTACAGTGCTACGGTAATTGAAAAGGTGGGCGCTTATAAGGGATTGTTTGTTGGTAGTCATTGAGAAAAACGGGGGACGGGTGGGCGCTTATAAGGGCATGGGCGCTTAATAGGGATAATACGGTACTAGGTTTTGGTAAAAACCCTAATTTCTCACAAAGCATGTAATAATAATTCCTACATTTCCCTCCATTTTTGCCCCTGGCATCATGTTCTTTTCTATGCATCTTTTTTATTATTTACTGAGACACCCGCTATATGAAAGAGGTTCATTGGCCAATTAGATTATGAAGCAGGTGGGATGGATGTAACTGAACAGGCACATTGTACTTCCTCATCTACTATATAATCATCAGCATTAAGGCCTAGCCAACTAGCCGTACACATTAGCAACATGAAATGAGGCCTGCCTGCATGCATGGCAATGGTAATCGCACTGCATTAAGTAGTCGTCAAACTGTCACTCGCTTGGGAGGCTTCAGTTTTGTTAATGGGTCATACTTTTTATGTGTCTTGACTGACTTGAGAGATGCACCGATTTTATTTTTAGATAATAATATAAACCGCTTTCACGCGCATAACTATACTACAGACAGCTGTTTGGTTGAGGAAAGGTCAACTCTACTAAAACAATTATGAACAAATCTGTGATTATAAAAAGCGTAAACGATAGCCGGTTTGTCGTATGAGATTACGCACTAATTTAAATTGTACGTTTTTTATCAACTGCAATAAGCGACTGATATCTAGATTTGCTATTTGTCAATATAATCATGATGTAGACATTTGATTGGTTATAAGGATATTTTAGCCAGTTGTAATAATTATACACATGTTTTGTTTGTTTGTTTGTTTGTTTTGGTTTTTTTTGTTTGTATTGGGGTTTGATTGTTTAATAAATATAAACCACAAAAACATACCAAATTAAATTACTTTTCACTTTGCATCAATTCATCATAGCTATGACTAGATAACAAATCACCTTCACGCTTTCAGATTCAACTTTAATTGGATAATTTACTGTTATGTGTAGGATATCCGCAACTCGGCAAATGAACCGTCCCATTATTTATCGTTTTTAATTTAGAATGTATAATGATAACAATAACAGCGTGTGCTTTTCTAAAGATTATAACACACTCTGCACTGAGGCTAACCAAAACAAAGCGCCACTAAGGTAATTTAGTATCTAGGCAAGCGAGAAAAACGTTCCGAGCGAACTTGGCTGTGGCTGTTGGCACAATAATATAACACTGCTGTCACCGGTGGTCGTCTATAATGCTGTATGCATGGATGGATGCATATAAGGCTCACGATACTGTCTATGTGCTCAAAATGAAAACTTACACGACTCAAGCTACGGGCCATGCTGGTGTAATCAACCTACCTATAATGCAGGATATTTTATGCCTTGCCGTGCGTGACTTAAAAATTGAAAAATTGACATTTAAAGCATATTTATTTTCAAGTGGATGGCCTGGTTATCCTCTGTTTACACCCATCTCCCATAATAATGATCGTTGCTCCAAACCAAAACATAGCAAAATTATTCTTGTATTTTCTTGGTCAAAAAATTATATTTGCTTCAATCAAATTTCAATTTTGTTTGCACGTAACAATTAAAATATCACCATCATTAGCAATTCAGAGCTCTCACCATGGTAGTATAATTTACAAATGATTTGTTGTTTGTAATTAAAATTTGAAGAGAGATCAAAAGAGGATGTAATTTGTAAAAGTAGCATACATTTGTGAGAAATACAGGTACCTTTCTTTATGGTTGCACTTAAGTTTGTCAAAATTGAACATATTTTGGGATTTTATCCCTATCAACTCTAAATTGTCCTATTTCAAATGCAAAAGTTATAATTAACGAGTATCAAAATTGGGTCAAACCTTGATGAATAAAGATGAATGATTGATGTTAAAATTTGACCAGTTGACAGGTTATCAGTCACTCATCATCGATTCGGGTCATGTACTGCGTGAGCTACATATGGAGTGGGCTATCTCTAAGGGAATGATTTTATGTATAAGAATGCGGTCAAATAGACATTTTAATAAATTAGATGCAATGTTCGAATATATTCACGGTTTATAAAGTCAAATATTGAAGGAAAATTTAAATCAACTCAAGAATTTATCTTCAGAAAGAATCGATTTGATCTCTAGGGTGGTATATCACTGTGCAATGCATTTAACACTTTGCACACGGCATGCGTCTGCAGATGACATTGCAAAATGTCATAAAATGTTTCAAAAATGTCACAATTATTGAATTCCAATGCCGTATTTGGAATAACCATGAGAAAGAAATACATTTAAAAAGTACCAACATGCCTACTATTGGTTCAGTAATCCTTGAGATAGACCTTGAAAGTTGAGAGAGGTTTCTAAAAAATCTGTTTTGTATGGTAAAACCAATAGCGGCGTGGAAAGTGTTAACAAAGATCTTTGGTTATAAATTTCCCAATGGAGAAGAAAAGTTTCAATTGTATTAATGGAATAATCATAAGTGAGGCCAAATAAAAAGTATAAGAAAAAAACCAAGCAAAATTGTTCAAAATGGGCAAAGCGTGAACAATTACACTCGCGAAAATATCCACTCTTACAGTTAGTTAGACATGGAATCGTTTTAATAGTAACCTGTGTGGGGAGCTATTTTGAGCAAAAGTGTCAATGCATCAATAATAAAAACATCACCTGATTATCAGATGAGATTTTGGATTATACTTAATCTGTGGGATATTTTTCGGGTGTATGACGGGCGGCATCCCTCAAAAGGATGCACTCACACTTGGTCATTGCCAATAGATGAACTAGTATAATCCTTTACAATATTAATTACATTAGAATGGGCTTTTGATGTAAGGCTTAAATAACAGCTCAGTAAACTTATCGATGTCTTATAGAGGATGCAATACTTGATGATTTTTTACACACACAAAAGTATTGAAAATAAATCAATTCAAATAATATGAACATGGTGGAGGTAAGCAGGTGGAAATGGTTTTGAAAAGGGCGCAAGGCCCTGACCTTTGAACCCAAGGTGCCATGTTTAACATACATGTACAAAATAACTTGGCATGAAGTGGTGTTCTTGGTGATTTTTTTTTTTTTTAATTTCAATTTTTTTTTACCATTTTTGGAGGGTGGTTGGTGTTAATGTTTTCCTTTATTCCCTAGGGTTAATTGATGCTATCTCCTGAAGATAGCACACTGCTTACAGTGTAACAAATTTTGGTAAACTATATTATATGAACATATCTCTATTTAAAGGCAATCAGAAAAGTGTCAGGGGTTTCCTGGGCTAAATTCATGGCAACTACAAAGTATAAGAGCAGGGCTGGGGGAAGTTTATTTCAAGGAAAGCAAGGCAAATTCTTGACTATTTCTTTAAATATTTGTATGTTCAATATAGTCAACTATCCCTTCAAATTCATCTGCACACATTTCCTTTGAAATACAAAGATTTCTCTGGAAGTTGACTGTGCACCAACTCCTCAATTCACCTTTTTTCCCATTCTGAAATAACTAAATTATATATATACAATAAAATGTAGAATACAAAATCCCACAAGAATATGAATCACTACACCAATTTGCCGGTGATTCATGATGAAAAATCGTCTTTAGCAATCACTTTGTGGATACAACCTTGACACAGTTGAATACCCTTCTGTAATGAACTTGTCACAGACATTGCCACTTACACAGGGGTTTTGCATTGGAATTTAATGTGTCACAACTCACAATACAACTATTAGGCCAACAACAACAAAAATATTTGATTGTCCTCATCCGCCCGACCCTCTAAATCCTTCCGACCCAAAAATCTTTTTTTTCCCTTTTTTTTTTTTATATTTAAAAAAAAAATCAAAAGTTTCAACAAAATCTCGAAAATTTCATTTTTTTTACAAATTTTAGTCGAAAATCTATTTTTTTATTTTTTTAAATTTTATTAAAGTTTTTAGAAAATAAAAATAATCATCAAAATATTACAGATTTTGTTCCCCGTTTTGGTTACCACAACAAGTACATCTCATTTTACTTATGGTACCTGAGAAAAGGGCAAGGGAGAAAAAGAAGAAAAAAACGTTTTCCTGACCGACCTACCCAACTTTTAAAAGTGATCTATGGACAATCAAACAAAACAAAAAAAATTGCCTTAGGGAATTATTACGCATTTTGATAGAGGAAAACTCAACTTCAATGTCATTCCTTAAAAGGCACCAAAAAGGACATTTTGTAAGCAAACACAGTCTAGGGATAGAGGCCAATAAAGTGTGTGTAATATTATCAACTCTGGTGTATTTTAAAGAAAAAAATAGTAATGTGTGCTTCTTTAGAAACTATATCTTTGTGTTTCAAAAGTCGAATTTCTTTCAACGGTGCATCTTTTTTTAAAGCTTAGAACGTGTTTACCAAATTGGAATTAAAAACTCTGATTGGAGTCATGCCACCAACCATCATTTATGTCCATTTTGATGTGATGGGTCAAAATTCTATGACAATCAGAATTAAATATTTTGTTGGTTGAGCATTTGTAAAATTATGAAATACACATTGTATGTAATACACATACAATATAATACACATACAATATGGGACATCATCCATAACATGTTTTACAGATGTGCTTTTCATAAAACTTATTGTTGCATGATCATTTGAGGTTGAAAAATGGTGGAAGGTTATTCAATACATTTAATAGATGCCGATTCAACACCTAGATGTTACAATCACAATAGGTGTATCAGAGTATGCAAATCACCGTGTAATTGCAATTAAATAGCTTCATTATCAAACCAGGATTCGCATCACAATGTATGAATGAGCAAAATATGATGGATTTTCTATCATAAAAATTAAATCTAGTGATATTTTTATGAACATTGCTATCCTAATGACAAGGCTAAATACTACTAATACTATAGAGAATAAACATCCAATTTGATTCTCTGTTGCTATAGTTTTCCTTCACTGTCGATGCATGTATCTGTATATTCCTGATGTACTTTGCATTTTAGATGGTTCCATTAGGCAGATTGGTTTTTAGAAGCTATCTCCCAGGGAAGACAAAATACTTTGTATGGAAAGATATCTGGAATACCAATGTACAACAAGAAAGCAAACCAGCCACATGCTTCATATTGTTTGGGAACGTAAACACTTTAATGAATATGGGCTCTCTGCTGGTACAGGGCCAGAAAAAATGCACATTTCCCGGGAACCTAACTTGCCCTTCATGGAGAGAATTTCCCTTCAAATTATGTATTTCTTTATTTTGATACCTAATATTTCCCTCCAAAGCCAAAGATTTCCCTCCAAAGTTGAAATTTCCCAGGAACAAGGTTACTGAGTTCCCCATTTTTTCTAGCCATGGCTGGAAACATCAACAGTATAGAGCGGCGATTGCACGAACGGAGGGTCATTAGTTCAAATCATCCTCCAGAACAACTCATGCCTGCATGCTGTACAATTATTCCACTGTGATTATTCCAATCACTTGTTTACTGATATACAGGGTGGTTCAATAAAACGTTGACAGTATTTTGATGCCTTTTTTTTTTTAATTCTGTAAATTTAAAAATTAAAAAAAAATCAATATTTGTCAACTATATGATCTTGACCATCTATGCTGAAAATATTGTTACAAAAAACCTTACAGTTACAAAATAACAGCTATTTGAACATAGTCTGTCCCATTTCACTCTGTCCACGGGTACTGATTTGGCTGAAGTTACAACCAGTGTGGTTCAATAAAACGTTGACAGTTTTTCAAAGCCATATTTTTCAAAATTGTGAGATTTTTTTTTTTTTTTTTTACATATTCCTCAAAAATATCATCTTGGCCATCAAAATGTCAATGGTAATAAATGCTATGGCGGCAAAATGATAGCTATTTGAAGAGAATTTCTCCAAAATATCTTTGTCCACGGGTAAGTCTACGGGAAATTACCAGCAAGATAACATTAAATGGCATCCTCACTTTTAAGGCATAGAGCATACAATTACACTTCCAATCTATGAAAATCAATAGTTCTAATTAGGGTCACTCATGGTATTATTATTACGTATTGATTTCAAACCTGAATAGCTAGTTAAGATATTAACAATTACACTGTTTTCACCTGGCGGGATCTTCAAATCTAAGATTATTTGCATGTTATTCATCATTCAGTATTCAATGTAACGTCGCGAAATCAGTATCCGTGGACACTGGACAGAGTGAAATGGGACAGACTTATTTCAAATAGCTGTTATTTTCTCCGTAAGGTTATTTGTAACGATATTTTCAGCATAGATGGTCAAGATCATATAGTTGATGAATATTGAAAAAGATCTTTTTTAGATTTACAGAATTTTAAAAAAAGTGGCTTCAAAAAACTGTCAATGTTTTATTGAACCACCCTGTATTGATCCAAGTGATTTGTTTTGTACTACATTGTATAAAAAATGCATGCTTGAGTTGTTCTGGTTCTGAAGGAGGAAAACTAATGACCCTCTGTGTAAGGGCCCTATACCATAAAATAGAAGTTAAATATCCAGTTTAATAAAACGTGATTTGTTTCTACTTTATGACTTGTGTTAAAAATACATTCACAGAGCCTGTATCATGTAAGCAGTTTAAAAAAGATTTAAATACAGGATTCGCCTAGCCTTTTTTCAGGTTTATTCTGAGACAAATTTGTTGTTTTATTTGGCCTAAACAAATAGCATTACATAAAAATGTGAAGAAAAAACACTGTTGATCCTCCTTCCACTGTGAAAAGAAGTCTTCCTACATTGTACATGTACATTGTATAATATATAGGGATTTATGGCTGCAGCCATAATTTTAAATTGATTTTCACCTTAAAGCATTCTATGGAATTTTGGGATCCATCTATATATGTACAATGTACAGATAAAAACAAGCTTGGCTTTAAAACAACGGCAAAATCGTTTAATTGATTTAGAATAAATATCACAAGGGGGGATTAATAATTAGTAATCAAAACAGACTTTCAAAATAGCAGGCCATCTCTGACCTGGGATGCGATGATCAGTTTATAACGCTCTGAATTATGCAATATACTCTAATCATATTTCAGGTTAATAAATTCTGCCCCAGTGACGCACTGTCCGACTGACTGACCTTCCAGCGTGACCATAAAACAGAGAGAAACCGAATGTTGTAATTATCTCCCTTAAGTGAACACAATACCAGAAAAAAAATGTTTATTGATCGTGTAGCAGTACACTACATGTATATAATGGCGATTGGTGAGCATACATGTGTGTATAATATAAACATGGGCAAATAGTGAACATTGTATAAGCCATCTAGTTGGTGTATCAGTCCATGGCAGATGGTTAACCAATATTGTCGGCTTCATCATCATAGCAAGATCAATATATAATTTACTTTGCGTCAGTATATATTTGCAATCTATCTGCTGGCCTGCCTGCCCTGGTACACTACCTAATGCATACATTGTACATGTAGTAACACAAGGTGGTTAGGTTTAGTATGTCATACAAAATGTATAACCAAGGATATTAAAAAATTGTCATAAAATTGTCCAGAGTCTTCAATTCTAGATTTTGGATTCTCTTTGAGCACTGTTTCATCCATTCAATCTAAAAAGGTTTTATTTTTATATATTAATTTAATATTGATTTGTGTATGAGAGTTTGTGTGTTAAAAAAACTTCTACAAAATACAAAAATTTAGCATGTGGTACTGCCATGTCCCTAGTTCTTTTCCCATACCATTTAAAATTGCACAAAAGATAAAACTTTAAAAAACGAAAAATACCGTGACCCTTACAAGGACAGAGTCAAATAAAAGAAGCATAGAAAAGCTGATAGTTATTATCAAATTGTGTACTAACAACAAAAGGCAATATTTAGTGAATTTGAGCAACATTATACAAGTATATATTCCTTGTTTGACTAGCTAAAGCATTACATATGTTCTCTATGCACTTTGCATGGCTTAGAATGGGCATTGACCTATATAAATATATAGGATTTAAGCTATATGGGAAGAAAGAAAGCGGCTACAGTAGCAACCATTGTTTGGATAAGACTTGGAACCTGTCCCATGGGACCTGTCCATAATATAAAGCTATCAAGTAGCATTTAAAATACAGCCTCTTTTTATTCCAGCAGCTTTATCCAGATGAATAAGCGCACACACTGATAATAATATAAGACAATTTTGTCAATTGGTGGATTGAAGGATGTTTTGCTTCAGTACAATGTATGTCAACAAATACCACTTTGCTCTGTATAGCAGTAAGATGTATATTATGTCTGTTGTTTTTACGAAAAGTATTGTGTAGATTAGAAATATAACGAAAATGAAAACGAATATGAAAGAACTTCAAAGAAGGGAAAAACCCATGTAAATGTAGCTCAGCGCTACAATGCTATCATCAGTAGACAGCATTCCCCTGGCTAGACTAACATGCATGCATGCATACATAGATGCCCCGCTATCCGCATTCATTGCCTTGGTTTTTTCGCACTGCTGAGAATGCCACACCTTTGCTCACACTGCATAGACATAAACAAGCGGAGATATTATCATAGCGTGCTGACGGGGGATGTTCGGACCGGACTTAGTCATGCCTTTGCCCTAGAGTATAGCGGTTTCGATTTTTGACAGCATCCTATACTTCCAAGCGTGACATCAAAAGGGACACGGTGTAAAGATGCAAATATATTTTCATTCAGTGGGCTTAGGGTGTGTGTTACTTTATATACACTTCTCTTCATCCCACAATCTATATATTATTTCATGACTTCTTGTTATCTCAGAAAGATACCGTCAAATTGCCCCATTTCCTCTGACACACTGTAGATATAGAAATCAACATTGAAGATCTAATCTATTTACCTAGTACTCAATGTGTGTGGGTGGGTGTGTTTTCTAGTTCCTTGTTGCCATATCACACCCTCTTTCATAACATCATTAGGAAATTTAAAAATAAAAGTGTGAATTGCTTGGGGCTAATAACACATGTCAGTTTGGTACATGTACATTCTAGAAAATGTAAAATATACGTTGGACATCAATAACAAATACAGTAAATATTTTGTTGGTTTATTTTTTATTGTGTACTGAAGTGCATAATTACCTTCTAACACCACCTGATTCCTGTTTTTTCTCACAATTAATCTTGCTCTTTTTTTTAAAGATATCAAGTGTGTATATAATTGCCGCAATTTCATGCGTGCAATATATGACATGCACTATTTGTATAAAATACTTTTTAAGATTCATAACAACGGTACTTCATAAAGGGGCATGTTACTCCAATATTTTGTTTACAACATAATCGTTTTGATGATAGATTTTAATACATACAAAGATCAAAAGAACAAAGAATGGATAAAAATGCGAGAGAAAAAAACCCCATTTAACATCTTATTCTCTTGAAACTTGTGTTAGTTCAAAAGCAGTTTCTCTGCCCGGTTCTCGTTGTTTTCCACATTGAAAAAACTTGCCTTTTTAAAAAAATAACAAACCAATCTCCTTTGCTTTTGATGGAATGGGGTTTTTTATAATTAAAATGTGAAACACCAATCAAACAATACTAATTAATAACATTGTCGACCATTATAGTGTTTCTGGAAGCATTCCTTCACAACCCTAATTCACCATTTTCCGTATTGCTGAGTATTAACATTATGTACATGTATCATGATGTATGTGTTCCTCATGTGCGAGCAAAGGAGAAGCGGGGTGATGTCTGTGTGTGTGTGTATTCATAATGTACTGTCATGCTGGAAATTTCTGTGCCGCATTAATTTTTTTGCGCCTTACATTCAAATTATGTTGACTGAGAAATAAAATAAAACAGGCAAACATAAATATCAAAATGTATATTTGCTGCACCAAATGGAATTTTCGGGAAATTGTTTGGACTCGATTTAATTGTTCAGGCGGGACCCGGGATTCCCAAATTTCTCAAAGCATAGGGGCTACTTGTTAATGTTAGGGCGCGATCTTTTGTCGAAATTGTGTCCACCCTGTTCCGAGATGGCGGCCCGGAAAACCCAGAAGTGAAAATCCGCGACGAAAATCGCATTTTTAGCAAGAATAAGAGTAAAACAATTACAGCAAAATTTTGAAAGTCATTTTTTTTAGAGTCATTACAGTCATTTTGAAGGGGGAAGCCAACAACCAACCCAAACCTGTTCTGTTTGTACGGGCATCAAGTCTGAAGTGGGGACCTTTCTTTTTATAATGAATGCATATTTTTTTCATAATGATGCATACATTTTGTTTTATTTGGAACATCGTATCAGCCGAATGTAGAATTTTAAGTGTCAAGAATTGAGTCTCATTCCACCTTGAAAATGAACTTGCTGATTTAGGTAATATTGTAACATTTGAGTGATGAAAATTTAGGGGAGTTGTTGTTACGATATTGATATGAAAATCTGTTAATATCCCATGACAATAGCATAAACAGGCATGATATTCATATCAGGTGAAACAATTCTGAAATTCCTTGAATTTTTTTTTAAAAAACCAGCAGAGACTACTGTGCTAAATTGCCTAAAAAGTGGCTAAATAAATGCAAATTTAGGCAAAAACATCTACATTTGGGAGTGACAAATTTCTACTTTTCGATTGTTATCCACAAAATATCATGCCTGATTTATAGTTCTACCAAAATTTAAGTTCTTCTGCAATTGTGAAAATATGATGTACAGCAAAAATGCTGTGCAGTTCAGTATAGGAAGCGACACCTGCACTTGAACACTCCTTGTTAATACGGAGACAGTGCATGGTTCGGCAATGATAGTCTACATGTGTGTATATGTACATGTACTCTGGCGGTACACTGTATGTATTGAAAACCATAAATTAAAGGGGCACAGAGAGATTTCCCAAAAAACGAAATTCAATATTTTCACCTTGTTTAGATAGATGATATACATAGAAACCCTCTCATGTAAGATTTCTTCATAAAAAAAAATCTGTAAAAATGAAAAATAAAGCCATTTTCTCAGCATAACTGAAGGTATATTAATGCTTTTTACTTTTTTTGTATTTTGGTTAAAATCACCAACAATTGAATCAGGGAGGTCATGACTACGCATCACGCAACAAGCCATGGGTGGTCTTCAAGGTTATTTTGAATAAACATGAAACTAATAAGTAAGAAGCCATCTGTGGCCTTTTAGATGAATTTGGGTAGTTTCGATGTGATCTCATCCAAACTCAAAACGCTATCAAATCCATGAATTTTACATGAAATACTGCAAATTAAGCTCTTTAATATTGGGTGGTGATTAGTACGTATTATGTGAAAAACCCAACTTCTGAAAAAATTGAGGGCTCCCTCCATGATGGATCTCTTAGTGCCCCTTTAAACACTGGATTGTGTGTGAACTATAATAGTTTGTGAATTTCCACAAGTGTGAATTTCCACTTACTTGTAGCTGCCCACCATTTGTACACAAAAATACACCCAATTCACTAAAAGATACAGATCAAAAATGTTTTTGATGACCGATATTCTGACAATGGGGAAAAATCCACTGCTCAATTCAATGTGCACCTTGACTGCATGATCGTAGAAACAGGTTGTTTTACATTATATTATGTCTTGTATCGCGCCATACAGTGCTATGCATGCATTTATGATGCATTCGTCCACTTGCACATTCCAATGAATAGATTAAACCTCAATACTTCTCGTAATACCGTCTGCAGCTTTGTATCATATCAAACATGACACGGACGGATATTGCATGCAACTGGCCTCGTAATTCTTGTATGTCATATTGCATTTTGACCCGATTTGCAATTTGATATTATAAAATGTAATTTGGTTTTATTTTCACAGCATATTTTATTTCAGCGAGTAAAGTGTCAGCTTGCGTACGAACATCGAAAGCTTTAAAAAATGTGTGCATGTACAGATAGAGAGTTACAACACTTTCAACGCGGCTACTGGTTTTCCATTATACAAGAGATTTGTCAGAAATTTTTCAGGGAATATATCAAAGATTACTGAACCAATACTAGGCATGTTTGTATTTATTTTAATGCATTTCGCATGGTGACTCCAAATTTGGTAATGAATGTCAAAAATGTTGACATTCTTGAAACATTTCGTGAAATTTTGGAATGTCGTCTGCAGAAGCCTGCTGCATGGAAAGTGTTGAAATTAAAAGCTTTGATAGTTGATTTGGTAAGATTGAAGATTCTGATTATTTTGTCATGATTTGCCTGATTTTGGAATGATTTTTGGTTCTGGTTTTGTACACAAGTTCAAATAACTTTACACAAAACAGCCAATTCCACAGAGTATATCTGAGGTCCGGGATTTTCCGGGATTTTTTAGGCAAAAACTGTGGGCAGTTTTTGTAAATACCGAGATTTACTGTGATTATTGAGATTTCAAGAAAAAAACGCAAAATTCTGTGATTTACGGAGCGGTCATATTTTTAGGCAATCGAAAAAGCCACCATAACAACTACCAATTCCAATATTACGTTTTTTAAGGAACTGCATGGTTTGATTTTTTTAACCTTGCGTTGATGCGAAGGTTTTGTTAGAAATAAATATGTGAAAGTATTAATATAACTTAATTTTCCATGCTAAATGCAGCAAAAATTGTTTTATACAGTGTTTAAATTAATATTTATAATGCTATTGTTGTTCAACATTTTGGAAAACATATTCAACAGAACAAGATTTTAATATTTTCTCACACTATATTTTTTAGTTTATTCATGGAACATAGCATGTGCGGTCAATGTTCATAGTTCTTTCAATAGTCTGAACGCCGGTGTGCGATGTTATACAATGAACGTCGTTACAACTGGTTGTACATGGAATTTACATGGAATTGCGTACTGGGGGATGATGTTGAAGTGATTAGATTTACAATACGAAGTTGGTCTGGTCAAATACACTTGGTCTCATAAAACGGTGCGTTTGGGCTGTCAAATTGTTCAAAAAATGATATAATAGCAATTCCGCGATTTCATGGTACAATTTACAAAATCCTTGATTTAGCATGAAAACCGTGAATTATGCTATGAATTCCACTATCACAGGAAATCCTAAACCTTACCTATAACCTGAAATTTCCTTCCCGGGTGGCAGGTGCTAGTATGCCATTTAATCCAAAATCTATCAATCATACTAAAAATTCAAATCATTCAGTAATTAGTGGTCACATTTCTTCGGCATAATTTGAAACCACATTCATTAGTGACAGTCATTGATTGCGGAACTCGGAAGTGTCATATTGTCGCGATATTGTCCCCACTTGCGACATATATTGATTATGTATTTTCATATGTCGACAAAAAACTATACACATTTTATTCGGATTTTAAAGGCTTTAATACACCAAGCTTTCCGATCGCACATTCACCATTCACTTACAAAGTTACAATACAACGGATATTGATGCGTGCATGGCCGTACCGTGTGTCATCCCCCGGTGAAAGCCCGAGATAGCTGTTGACAAACAAGACCTGGAATGCTTCTTTTTTGGAGATGCTATGCACTAAGCAGGACACAATAATACCACCTGTAAGGGCGTTGGCAGCCTGCCATGTAGGGAGCGTTTTACACACCCAAATGTGTAACTACACACCTAGTTTTTGTCCACATGGCCTATACTTTGTACACAAATCCTTAAACTTACACATACACAGTTTTTGAATTAACACATCCACACTTTCGAATCCTGCCTAAAATACCTTGCAACAGAGGTGGTGTTGTGAAATTATCAATCTTTTAACAGCCAGCCGTGTAGGGAGTTGAGTGTTTTATACATGTCCAAATGTGTAAATCCACACCCAATCTTTGGTGGCCCAAATGCTTAAATTTACACACACATTTTTTTGAACTTACACACCCTCACATATTCTGCCTAAAAGACCTTGCAACAAAGGTGGTGTTGTGAAATTATCATTTTTTGAACCAAACTTACTTTCATCAGGCTGTGGAGCTGATAGGATGTCACTATGTTTCTTCTTCACCTCTTCCACATTCTGTGCTATCTTGTCTATGTTGTTACGGATCTCTTCGACCTGTAGTAAAAAAAAATAGATAAACCATATATATAATAAATGTATTTATTGTATTATGTGCGATTTAACTATAAGTGAAGAGTCAGGTCTTTTTTATGAAAAAAATCATCGGGAAACACCAATTCCAACTGTGGAAAAACTGCAGGGTTCAATGATTTTTAGTGGCTCTTGAAGTTATTATTGGCGAGAAATATTCGTTTTTTATCTCTCCGCACACTCAAAAGTAATCCACTACACGCAAGATAACGGCCACACACACACGGTTTAGGCTGCATGTCCGCATCACACATACGATGCACAGTGCGTGTGTTGCCATGCGTGTTATCATGCGCACCCGCGGCTGTCTATATTCATTCGCTGCGGTAAGGAGGCTTTGCCAATTTGGAACTGATCAAACTATAGCCTCCAATGTCAATGTTCAAGTCATGTCAATACTGTACGGATAAGAGGAGGAAGAGGAGAAACAGTAAAATGGAAAATCCTATTCAACAATTAATCACCTACATGTCATCACCTTTGTCTCAAATGACAGGTATGAAATTTCAACCATATTAAACTATCACTCAGCGGAGAAAAACGGGTCAAATTTTCTGGGAAAGATAACTGTTCGCCCTCGCCAAGGATTAAACCTGGGCCGTCTGCGTCGCAGGCGGACGACCAACTGATTGCACTAACGGGGAGCTCGGAAAAGTTAACTTTTTCGAGACCACCATTTGACAGCTCGCTGTATGAGGCATGCGGTGCTGGCCTCTGGTAAGGTTAAGGGGGGCATAGATGTACATACAAAAACATTACATACAATATGCTCTTCCATGAATTTTTCAGGGTAACAAACAATTAGTAAACATACTAACCTGTTCAAAAAACTCCTCCATATATTTATCACTTTCCATGTTAACGGCCACATCATCCGGCCCCACTTCATCATCCTCTCCATCACCCTAAATTAAGGAATAAAAAAATTACACATTAAAATAAAACTCCACAACTGGTTTTACTTGTTTGGGTCTATTTTCTGGCCACTGAAAGTCTTTCTTAAAGTGATGGTAAGATTGGCACCTTTTGATTGTGCTTTTAGGACGCAGTATTAAATGCAGCACCTAATAAGCAACTCATCAAAAAAAAACCAGTTTATTCAATTAGGCGACAGGGGGGGGAAAGCTGTTTTACGGGCCCAACGACCAACTTATGCGATTTTTGGAATTTTTTAATTTTTTTTTATTGATACATTTTTCTCAAATCATGTAAAATCAGCCGTTTTTGGCTGAAAATATGCCGAAAATTTGTTTCAGCAATTTTTATTTATTTTTAAATCCTGATTTTTGCAGATGTTGACAGGTCCGTCCACACGTAAAGTCACCTGGGGTTGTTTTTTCGTCGCCTTAGTGCCTCATTCTAAAATCTCAACATCCATGCCATGGGTAAACATAATGTATGAAAACAATGACCTGGAAGAAAACACAATCTCATTTTCATGGCGTGTTTCTCGCTTTCTTAAAAATAGCCACCAACCAAACTTCATATATATACATGTACATGTAGAACAGTAAAAGCTGTCGCTTGTCAAAGGTTCTGCTAAGAATCATGATTTGACCAACATCAATATGTATTTTGGCCACTTAAGACTCTCAACAAAAACTCTTTGTATACTTAAAGCACTCATATCTCTGGTGCCCACATAAACACAGCCTCTGTGGTCCATGCAGTGGGTAAACCCCACAGCGAGAGGGACCCGGATCGAGACCATGTAGTTTAAAGTTAGTCCAAGTCTCCAGATTTTATCAATTATATTATTTGTATACAGGCCTATGTACATGTACCTGGTTTTAGTTCATATCCATGATATTTAAACTTAAAGTTTGAAGTATGCAGGCTACAGCACCCTGCAGCCATGCGACTTTGGCAATTTATTAGTCCATATTTTGAGCAACATGTTTCTTTTTCTTCTTCTTCTGAATACTAATCAACGTCCCAACATGGGACCAAACGAGTAGACGGAGGTTGGGCGATGCTTAAGTGTGGTTGCTTGGTCTATTCTTGTGGTTTTTTAATGATGTCATGAGTTTAGATGGTGTTTTTAAATTGTGTTGGGCTCCATAAATGTTGGTTGCGTTGTTGTGAGGAAATTCGTTCCAGTCTCTGATGGTTTGGGGGACAAAGGATTACTTGAAGATGTTTATGCGGCACAATAATGGTATGAGTTTGCATCGGTGCTCCTTGTTGAGTGTTGAACTGGGCGTGAGGTAGTTATGAACTGGTATGGCTTAAGGCTGTGACTTATACCCGGGAACCCGGGTACCCGCCCGCTATTCCGGGTACCCGGGTACCAAATTGGGTACCAGAATACCCGAAATGTAAAAAAATATATATTATATATATTTTTTAGTACAAATTTGTCCCTCAAATTACCTCTATTGACCCATTATGTGTCATTTTGGGACAAATTTGTACTTAACAAAAAATTATTTTAAAAAAATTGTAAAAAAAGTGTCTATTTTCGGGTACCCGGGTACGAAACTACCCGTGCATTCACAGCCTTAGTATGGCTAGGTGATTACTAAGGTGACCCCCTATTGCTTTGAGGAGAATGGATGAACGTTGAGTGTGTCTCCGACAAGAAGATGATAGGTTTCCCCATTTTAACTCTTGAATTAATGCTGGATTCTTAATCATACTGGTAGTTGCTGTGCACCATTTGAGCTGCCCTTAATTGGGCCATACCCCCTAGGGCCCCCTTGCTGTACTTTGTATGTATGTCCCTTTTGATGTGGATCCCAGATTTTGTGTCTTTGGTGCATGATCCAACTTCCAAGGTTACGCCTGATAACACAGTTGTCATCGAAGAGTCGCATCACGGAAGGCCCATGGATGTGTCTTTTGTTACCAACTTTCTTGCTTGTATCATTTGTATGGATAAACACATTATCCCCAGACTAAATCCTCTCTAGTACACTAGACTTAATCAATATTGAGGTAGAGGTGGCCGAGCGGTTAAGGCATATTATGCAAACTTTTCCAGGGGATGCCCTCTTTCCTTGGTTTTTTTTTTGAAAGCAGATTTTCTTGCAGATTTATGTTTCTGGTCATCAATCATAAATATATTCTGAGTTACAGAGCGATACAATTCCTAATTACATGTACTTTTCAAACTCATGGTTTAAAGAGAAAATTAACTCTAAACTCTTCTCTAAAACAATGATTTGGAAGTAATTAGGAATTGTATCGCTCTGTAACTCAGAATTATTCATGATTTACTATCAGAAATGTAGATCCGCAAGAAAATCTGCTTTCATTAAAAATCAAGGATAGAGGGGAGGACGTCCCCTGGAAAAGATCTCACAATACGCCTTTAAGCGCACCTTACTGTACAGTCGGTCAGGAATTTGGGCACAGAATCGTGGGTTCAAGTCTCCTTGAAATCAGGATTTATTTATTGCTTACACCAAACAGTTTCTATCCACGGTAAGTTCGGAAATCCTACGATCACATTCTTAATTCAGTAAGGTTAGTTATCGGATTATCTTTCCATGGTTTAACCTAACATTCTTGAGTCCTCCAAATTACTGCGATGCGGTGTGCTCGTTCCACCCAGCACGTCAGTTTTTCGATGAAATAATGGCCCCAGGCTATATACTTGGCGAAGTATACTGAGCCAAGTATGGTTGACCCCCATGCGGCGTGGCCCAGGTGTAAGTCGTTCACCTCTGAACCCAGAGGACCAGGGTTCGAGCCCAGGAGCCCCTTTTCCCCTCGCTTTTTGGATGCAAAAAACCCCAATTTCTTTGGAAAAGGTGCCTCGGAAGTTAGGGTTAAGCTGGTAATTTGATGTAATTGAAGAATTTCTCATCTACCCCATTCGCTTTGTACAACGTGCAGGTCTATACAGTGAATGTCAGTGCGCCGTGGTTCAGAGCGCCAAGTTACGCCGTTGGTCCTGTGTATTCAGAGTTTCATATGCTTAACCCTGAACACGTTGCAGACCTTATCATTAAGAGTAGGGGATCATCCTGGGCCTGTTACCTTTACTTGCCTATGTACAAAAAACACATCTCTCTAGGTATCAGATAGCTGCGACATTTATATCCAGATTGTGGAGTTTGTTGCAGTATTTCGACAGATTCAGAATAACATTTTAGTGTATGGCTTGAATTGATTGATACATTTTAATTTTTTACTCATAAGATTAATGTTTCTATTCACACATATGTTCATAAATAAATTCATTGAGACCAGCAATCAGTCCGAAAGGCAAAATAAAAAGTTCACAGTGATGGTGGGTGCGTACCTGCACACATCTTGTTTTGGGGCCACTGTTGAATCAAACAATACATTCATGGATGGACACGAATCCAGACTTTTTAATCAAGTCCATGATGCATGGACGGAATAATAATAAAGCGTTACACGATATTTAACTTAAAAATATTAAGGGTCGACCGTCTTTATTGGTACGTTATATGTTTGTTGTTTTATTGCACAGCAATCTTTATTGCTTGTCCCAGTGCATTTCCGTGTGTTTGTTATTTATTATTTCTGTTTTATCGCGTTATTCTCCCTTGTCATTGCCTGTTTCCCCACACCCAGTTGGTATAAACTGCTCACAAAAAGTTAGGAAACTTTTTTTAATCAAGTATAGTTTTATTATGTGTTACCCTCTTGTATTATGTTGCATATCAATGGAAAGCTGAAGTGTTCTTCTTTAAAATGATACCAAATGTGCAATGATGACATGTCGCTGGACTTGGCCACATTAATGAGAATGAGACAAAGTCACAAATCAAATGTGCCAAAATTAGCAATTTTGTGTTACTGTGTGAACAAACAAATTGACACTGTAATGAAAACAAGCAAGACATCTCAATCTTAAAACGTTTACTGTGTCTTAGACATTTTTACAAGTTGTAGGCCTAAACCTTCCATCACTTACCTTCATGACCTTCCAGCCGTTAACCTAGTCTTGCAAATACCCAAACAATGATTTATAAAGAGATGAGTGTTGGGGTGTGTGTGTTGTGTTGTGCTCACTGGTGCAAATCTTTGTGTAAACCATTCATGGTTCTCAAGCATGACCGGTTTGATTATTGATCATTACCTATTGACTGTTTAGTACAGATAAAGGTAATTTTGGCACATTTGATTTGTGACTTTGTCTCATTCTCGACTCATTCATGTGGCCAATTTCAACAACATGTAATCATTGCAAATGTGGTATCATTTTAAAGAGGAACACTTCAGCTTTCCATTGATATATAACATATACAAAGAGGGTAATAAATAATAAAAATATACTTGATTAAAAAAAGTTTCCTAACTTTTTGTGAGCAGTTTATATTGCTTTACTCTCTTGCATTTTACATTTTCCAGATATCCTGTTGTATCGGTTTTTGGTGTGTTTTGTTCCTGGTTCCATTGGATTCATCTTTTTACATTTTAAAAATCTTACTTACATTTTACGCAAGATTTTGAATCTAGTCTTGATTGTATGTTGCCTTACGCAGTTGCGCCATGTTTTTAATTGGTACATTTGGCAATCGATTAAGGCTGTGACTTATACCCGGGATCCGGGAATCCGGGTACCCGCCCGCTATTCCGGGTACCCGGGTACCATATTGGGTACCAGAATACCCGAAATGTATACGTTGGGTTTTTTTAGTACAAATTTGTCCCCAATGACCTCTATTGACCCCATTTTGTGTCATTTTGGGGATAAATTTGTACTTAAAAAAAACAAAAACCCTTTAAAAAAAAGGGGTTTTTAGTGTCTATTTCCGGGTACCCGCTCAAAAAAAAACAATCGATTCCATGCTATTTTTGTATGCATGTATTGTATTGTAGGCCTATGTAGTCTCAATAGATACTTTTGTATTACTCATTTAATGTATCACGATTGCCACAAAGAAGTTCAAGGGAACCAATTTTAGTCACCTGAAAAATCCTCCGTTTTTTATGTCCCAATCACCTTTTATTGTAAATGTTCTCTATCTACTCATGGCATTGCAAAGAAAATACGGGCCAGCATAAGTGTTCAGAAAAATCACCATTTCGCCAAGATTTGTATGCAGTAAAAATTCATTTTGAACACCAAAAACAGATTACAAATGTAAAATCTCACATGAATAGATGCAGTTTACAATGGGCTGCAAGAAAATAATAAGAAAATGTTCATATGTCAGGATTGATCTCAAAAAAGTGAAATAAAAGCAATAAATCGTGCATGAAAACAACCCAGGTCGCCATCTTGGTTTAAATTCTCGAGCCCAATGATCTCTTCTCACCTTTCCTGGTTAAATTTATCAGGATTTGAGAATGTGCAATCTTTTGATGGGGGACCCATGTTGATGGAATAAATTCCATGATGTGATCCAATGATAAGGCCAAAAAAAAAAAATAGTTGTGTTGCCCTCATCCGGCCGGGTCAAAATTCTGAGAATGTGGGCCGGGTATTTTTTTTTTTTTTTTTTTTTTTCAAGATTTTTTTTTTTTTTATCTCTTTTTTTTAAGATTTTTTTCTTTTTTTTCTTTTTTTCAAGATTTTTTTTCAAGATTTTTTTTTGTAAGATTTTTTTTCAAGATTTTTTTTCTCAAGATCTTCCAATCTGTGAAAAGAGATGGGCAAGAAACCAAAATATTCACCATTTGGGTTGAAAATACATCCAGTAAGCGTTTTCCTTAGTATCTTCACACATGTTGACTGAAATAATAGGTATAAAATCGTTGATTTGGTAAAATTTAAAATTTAAAAAAAAAAAAAAAAAAAAAAAAAAATCCGGCCGGCCGTCCCTCCCGATTTTAGGCTTGTGAGGGCAACACAACTTTTTTTTTTTTTTGGCCTAATGGGGGACCGGGAGGGGGGGGGGGGAGGACAATCTCCACCCATGCCCATAATACCATGACATCAAACAGTACAAATCAGAATGCACACAAACCAAGATGTCTTAATTATGTCAGTTTTATTATACACAAAATTACAATAATTACAAATAAATAAACCGTACCGGTAACGGGTTTCAATTCAGTTGACAGATTGGCATGTTTTAGAAAATGTACTGTGATGTGAAAACTAAGAGAGACAGACCCCTTGTGGACCCTTATAATAGGGCTTCGGGCTAATTTGCTTGCAGCAACAGTGCTCCATACCGCTCTCCTCCCTCCCCCAATACTTAAAATAGTATCTTGCTTCCTTCATTTGAAATAATGATTTTAAAAACTCATTAATATCCATGCACGAAAAAGTATTAAAAGAAAAACAGCGAAAAAAAATTGCGCATAAATGTTACAGAAATTTGTTCACCCTTCACTTATACCCAGGCGCTATTCCGGGTACCCGGGTACCAAATAAGGTACCTGAATACCCGAAATGTTTTAAAAAAATCAAAATATATTTATATATATTTTTTTTATTTTTAAACTTCTTTTTTATAGTGTATATTTTCGGGTACCCGGGTACGAAACTAATCCGTGCATTCACAGCCTTAATTTTGACCCTTCACTTTTTTCCCAAGGGTGAAATGAAATACCCTTAGGAAAAAAATGAGTGAAAACACTGCATGTAAATCAATGACGTCTTCCAACGGTGATGTGTACATATGGTAAATTAATGGTCCAATAACTGATTCTTGTAGGACGCCTTCCAGAAGAATATTAGGCTCAGATTTTTGTTTTAATTTTGTCATTCGTCACTCGTAGGTCTCAATTTATCTCTGTAAATAACAACATTTTTGGGACCATTATCGTTTACCATACACAGCACCGTTGGGAGACGTCATTGATTTACTTAGCCTTGGCATCTAGTGCCACCTGTATAAAAACTTGTTGATACCCCCTCGTATTATAACACTAACAGTACATATATAGCACACGCATGATCAGGTAAGTCGATAATAATGGTCTAGAAATAGCCAAACCAGAAACGAAAATCCCCAACGTCAACTCATGCTTTTATTTCATAGCTCTCATACAGAGAGCTAGGATTCAGAGCTTTCACAATAACAACCGAAATTGTTGGTCGAAAATCATTCACTGCAAATTAGCGCACATAACCCTTGTTGGGTTTTTTGTCTCTCTCCAACGATCTTCTTTAATCAATAAGTACCGCGGTCTTTCCTAATCGACACGTACAGTAAACAATCCCTTTATCGCCGCACTTGTGGCCAACTCCACAGATCCTCGACCGTGGCGCGATGTTCTCCATGGCTGGGCAAGCAACATGGCTCTATAATTGTGTACAACTGACTGGTAGTGGGTCTGTTACTGTCAACATTTGAAAAAGCACAGGGAATAAGCAACCGTAAACAACCGAAATTTACGATGGCATTTATGGATGATAACTCTTTAATATTTATAGTGCTGTTATCGAGATCTTTTTTTCATGTCGACATGCTGCTTTTTTAGAATCTCGATTATATCGACATGATGTCGACATATTATGATCCAAGTACCAAGCCGATTGTCCCCGAAAATAATGTCCGCAATAGTATAGAATATAACCGCAAATCGAAAATATCGCTAAGTCGATGTACACAAGTTAAAAATCCTTTATAATACGCCACGATCATTAATTCGCCGATTTTCTACATTCTTTTTCGTTGGATATTGGTTTTTCACAACAACTCTTTCTCTTGCCGATTGTCATTTATAAAAATCACTTTGCCAATTATTTTTTTCTCAAATCATTTTAATGAATGTCAATTATATCGACATCCCAAAGTTGATATTGACATGTCGGGATCCGATAATAGCCGTTATCGACATAGACCTATGACAGCCCTAAATATTTATAACCAGGCCTGTTTATAACAATAATATTTGCTCTGTAAAATCATTGATCCTAGAATGGCAAAATGTAACATTAACAACCGTGTGTGTCGTGGACTTGACAAGTCCACAACAGAATAAAGCATTACAAAAAAGTAAAAAACAATACAATTCAATTTTGGCAATGTCTTGCTAGACGTCCCGTAACTCAATTGCGCATGCTCAAACCAATTAAAATATGTTGCAGCTATACACGGTTTATTCCGTACGGGATGTGAGGCAAGATATAGCCTCAATTTTCAAACAGAACAGTGGTTTTATTATTTATTTTAAACTTACAAAATTGTACTTAAATTCTAAGCATGATTTTGAATCTAGTCATGTTGGTTTGTTATATATTGCATTACGCAGTTGCGTTTTGTGTTTAATTGGACCATGACTTGTTTATTCCATTTTATTTTTGTATGCAATGCTGCTAGCATGATCATGAGTGACTGATGACATTGACTTGAGTTGACAATTTGTAAATCATGAAAATTGAATTGAGTTGAGATGACTTTTTTATGAGTCATGACAACTGACGGTGTTAGTGATTTTACCATCACCAAATCAAATTCTATGGATAGCTCATAAACGCTATAACTATATGGTACCATATTCGTTATATTGTAATCTTACCTTAAACCTAAAACCAGGAGCTCAAAATAGTTTTTTTATCGAACTAAAACGGATCGGGTACCAAATATTGGCAATGCAAATTGAATGGGCGACCCTCCCACTTTCTCATTTCTACACCTATACTTACCCTTTTCAAAGAGCCCAAACGATCACGCATTATGACCTAGCACCCTATATGTTCCTAACAGTATATGCAATGAAAGAAGTGCACCAGATTTTTGAAATTATATTCCAAAGAAGAGAAAAAGTATTCCAATCCTAAACCATTTACACCGGCTACATTTGCAGTCTAGGGTCGGCCATTAGCAAAACAGAAGGGCGAAACCACGCATGCGCAGACAATTAACGAAATGTGGCTGGCTCACAATGAATGGTAAATTAAGTACAGAGAATAATATATCGAGAACCATTTTTAGCTGGTTAACAAAATCTCGTGTATCACGATAGGAAAAACAGAGAACATTATTTTAAGAGTAACTTCTTGTGAAAACCTGCAGCCTGTATTTGATATTAAAATAATGTCAGGGATACTATTATTAAGTGGTGTTGAAAATTTTAAATGTTTAAAAATTTACTTCAGAATTCAAGATGAACATTAAAAATTGCCATTATTGTTGTTTCTACTAACAAAAACACAGCAAAACTTGATTAAAACAATATCATCGCCATTTATTGAAAAACGCCCTCTATGCAAATATGGTTCGCATTTTTTGTATCACGTGTACTGCAGGGGGATACTGTCGGATGTAAAATGCTCGTCCCGGCTGTACGAGTATTTTTGAATCGACGTTTTCGTTCGTTCCGTCATTCTTTCATTTCTTCATTCGTTTGTTCGTTCGTTCGTTTGTTCGTTCGTTCGTTCGTTTGTTTGTTTGTTCATGTCTGTCTTTGTGTCTGTCTGTCTGTTTTGTTTTGTTTTGTTTTGTTTTGTTTTGTTTTGTTTTGTTTTGTCTTGATTTGTTTTGTTTTGTTTTTGTTTTGTTTTGTTTTGTTTTGTTTTGTTTTGTTTTGTTTTGTTTTGTTTTGTTTTGTTTTGTTTTGTTTTGTTTTGTTTTGTTTTGTTTTGTTTTGCTTTGTTGTGTTTTGTTTTGTTTTGTTCTATTTATTTTGTTTTGTTTTGTTTGGATTGGTTTTGTTTTGTTTTGTTTTGTTTGGTTTTGTTTGGTTTTGTTTTTTGTTTTTATGTTTGTTTGTTTTTTTGGTTGTTTATTTTGAGGGGTTTTTTGGGGGTTTTTTGTTTGTTTTGTTTTTGGGTTTTTTTGTGTGTGTTTTGTTTTGTTTTGTTTTGTTTTGTTTTTGGTTTTTTGTGTGTGTGTTTTGTTTAATTTTGTTTTGTCATTACCCAGACAACATAACAATATTGGCCCAATATTGGCCCAATATTGATTTTTCATTGGCCAATATTGGCTTACAATATTGGCATAATATTATTTGGCCATTGGCCCAAGCTTGGCCCAATATTGGCACTCGCCAATGAGTGCCAATATTGGGCCAATACTGGGCCAATATTGGCATTTGCCAATGAGTGCCAATATTGGGCCAATATTGGAACTCGCCAATGAGTGCCAATATTGGAACTCGCCCATGAGCGCCAATATTGGGCCAATACTGGGCCAATATAACATAACAATATTGGCCCAATATTGGCCCAATATTGAGTTTTCATTGGCCCAATATTGGCTTACAATATTGGCATAATATTATTTGGCCATTGGCCCAAGCTTGGCCCAATATTGGCACTCGCCAATGAGTGCCAATATTGGGCCAATATTGGAACTCGCCCATGAGTGCCAATATTGGGCCAATACTGGGCCAATATAACATAACAATATTGCCCAATATTGGCCCAATATTGATTTTTCATTGGCCCAATATTGGCTTACAATCTTGGCATAATATTATTTGGCCATTGGCCCAAGCTTGGCCCAATATTGGCACTCGCCAATGAGGGCCAATATTGGGCGATCTTGGAGAAATGTTAGGTAGGAAGCCAGGTGGCCAGGACAAATTTGGCCAAGGGCAAGCCTAGGACAAGGGAACAAATCTTCAAGGGACAGGACAAGGCACAAGATCCTAGCCAAAAGGCCGGGAAGCGATAACTCTTAACAGCGGCCGCCTTTTTTAGACCACGTCATAATTTGAATATCAAATCAATGGTGTTATTTCCCAGATAACATAACAATATTGGCCCAATATTGGCCCGATATTGATTTTTCATTGGCCCAATATTGGCTTACAATATTGGCATAATATTAGTTGGCCATTGGCCCAAGCTTGGCTCAATATTGGCACTCGCCAATGAGTGCCAATATTGAGCCAATATTGGGCGATCTTGGAGAAAATGTTTGGTAGGAAGAATTCTATCTTTATATTGTTTTACTTCCCCTAAAGAGGAGTGAGCTGATCCCGGGCCAATCCGTGGCCAGAACCAACTTTGGAATAGGGAAAGCCCAAGGACAAGGGAAAAATCTTCAAGGGACAGGACAAGGCACAATATCCTAGCCAAAAGGCCGTGGGAAGCGATAACTTTTAACAGCGGCCGCAATTTTTAGACCGCGTCAGAATTTGTATATCAAATCAATGGTGTCATTTTCCGCCCCTGTTATATTGTGCCCATTATTGGACCAATATTGGTTGCCAACATGATGCCAATTGACGAGCGCCAATGTAAAACCAATATTGGTCCAATATTGGTGACCAAGAGAGTGCCAATGGCATTGGCACTCAATTGGTCACCAATATTGGTCCAATATTGATTGCCAACATGATGCCAATTAACGAGCGCCAATGTAAAGCCAATATTGGTCCAATATTGGTGACCAATAAAATGCCAATGCCAATATTGCCAATGGGGAACCAATATTGGCCCAATATTGGTCAACAAGATAATGCCAATGCCAATATTGCCAATATTGGGCCAATATTGTGCCACTATATGTATGTTGTCTGGGTAGTGCAAGGGATCGATGCTTGTTGTTGTGTTTTGCTACATGCGTTATATTTATACTCATCATTACTCATTGTTCTTTACAATTAACATTGTGTGTCAATCTAATCCAGGCTAGGCTCATTTGAAGGGTTTTCTTTTTTATCTCTAAAAATATTTATATCTACATGTCCAAGGAGAGTTGCATATCTTCTTTCGTCACGTAGTGTTCTATTACACTCAGTTGACTCACAATTGATCTTATTTTGTAACACTTTGCTTTGTGTGCATCCATCCATGTCTATTGATATACCTAATGTTTTTCTAAGTAAGTCTCTCATTCACCTGAGCTGATGAGCCTTTGGGCGAAACAGACTGTTGTGAAATAAATATGGAGTAAATTTATTTGTATTCTTCTTCCCCGTATATATCTACATGTCAATATTTCCGATTTCTACAAGCTAAGCTACCACTTTTTTTAAATTGTGAAATACCATATCTGATTCACTTTCTTGCTTCACGTGTTAAAAGCCGGGGTTAAAAGAAAAATACCGCATTTCGCATTTCGCATTTCGCATTTCTCATAGCGTTGTTCAGGTTTCTTCTGAAACAAACTTGTTTTGTTTTTTTGGCCTAATCAAAATCCATTTTTACATTGAAACCAACAGGGATTAAAAATGTCCGACTGTTCGTGACCATCGTCGTCTGGACGAGATCGTTCAAGCCAGTGTTGCCGGTGTGTTGTTAAAGTATTATTCTAATGATGTTCTGCCGTGACCGCCACCGTCTGATGTATTATGACCAATAACGTCTGAATATTAATGCAGACCGCAGAGCCCAAATAGCGCCCTCATTTTACAAAATCATTTTTTATATTATCATTCATTGACAGCTTTAAGTAGATCTTTTCATTTCATCAATTTGTTTTACATTCCTTCTACATTGTATATATATTTGTTAAAAACTTTATTTGGAGTCGTTATAACTCAATATTTACTATGACATAAGTTATTTTTGTATTGCATTATTAAATCATCTTTATTCAGTCAAATAACCACATAAAAAATAAAGAAGAGAACATTAAAAACCAAGACAACTGGGGCCTATACTGACCACCAGGCAAGGTGTTACAAAAAGCACTATTGCACAACAATCAATATATAAAACACATTTAAAAAGGAGGTGAGCCGGTCGTGACAGACCTGCTGCCATGAGGACCTATATAAAATTGGTAACGTTCCAATCCCGTTCATGTCTTGATTGGAAAATGGAAAAAGAAGACATCAGACTCTTTTTCGAGATGTTATTTTTGAGAGCTGTGTATTTAACGTTGCACTTTAGGGTTCGTAGGAGACCTCTCAGACGTGTCTTATTAGATTTTGTTATGAGGCCCCTTGATCCTATTTCAAAAAGGGATCAAGGAGCACTTGTAGCCAGCGTCCGAGATATCTCCTACCAGGGCAGCATGTTATATAGGCCTAGCTAGTTTGTTTTTATACTATGTCTTTGTGTATCCTTGTACATCCCTGACGGGATTTCTAAAGGATCTAAAAAAAACTTGAAACTTGAAACTTGATCATTACCTGCCATGATAATATTAAAATGATCATGATTTTATTAAATATATTATCATCTAACAAGAAGTATTGCACACGATGATACAAATATAAAACTTTAAAATAAAGATATTAGCGTACATTTACAGCAAAACATTAAATTATAATAACATGCTAAGGATACCCCTTTAATAAGCTAAAAATACGATATGTGATATGCGGCTCCTTTAACATGTTTAACAGTTGAAGTTTAAACCGGGGTTTAAACCTTTAAAAGATTGACTATGAGTAGAAAGCATTCATGTTTGAGAATGAAGATGAGATCATGCATAATGGCTTATTTAACATAGGTAAACTCGGTAAACACCACATAAATCTGATGATCGCACAAGCGTGAAACTCAGAGTACTGAGAGTAGGAACTATACTACCGTTCCAAAAGGTCAACATCTATAATTATTTCGTTCTGCATCGCATTGCGCGCTGTGCAAGAACTTTGCTTTCTACCCCGTATAACGCCCGGTACAGTGGCGTAGCTGAAGGGGGCGAAAAAAACTCAATTTGGGCCCCCGCCCCCCACCCCCTAAAAAAAAAAAAGTGAGAACAAAAGTAAATAGGAAAAAAAATGAGAAAAAAGACCGAGGTTATTAGCCAAAAGGAAGGCAAAATTGTACATATAGTACATTTACTGTGCGAACGTAGATAATCAGGTTTGACAACTTTAATAAGGTGGCTCTATATTCTTTAAAATCAAATAAATGTTTTAGCCCTTGTTCTGACGATTCTGGAACTCAAAATGTTATTAGAATCGGACATTCGGTTGCCGAGATAGGTTAGGTCGTCAAAGAGGCATATTAAAAACCAACAGCTCTTTGTCAACAACTTTCTTTCTTTTCTGGTGTTTTTTTTTTCAATTCCAGTTGCCATGTAATTTTCTAATTATGTCTAATTACTAATACTATAGTATAGTATTACTATAAAGTTTGTGGATAGAGGAGATGACATGATGATGTGACTTGGTTCTTGGGTATAGTACACTTGCAGGGCTTCAAATTTACGTTGGCTTTTATCTAATTTTTATTTGTATAATTAATTAGAAACATGTGCAAGAAGATATTTTGAACCAGTTTAACGAAGATTGGGTGCGGGCTTGTATTGCTGAATAAGATATTGCAGATACAGTATAGGTGCTATATAATAGACCCCGAGTACGTTAACCCGTGTACATAGCGCAGTACGTGATTTGGTACCAATGTAGAAGTCACGAAGTTAGACGGAGAACAGGAA